>KK499777.1:247965-843404 GCA_000688715.1 Glossina pallidipes
AAACAGACTCGTAAACAGCGCAAAGAACGTAAGAACAGAATGAAGAAGGTGCGTGGTACCGCTAAAGCGAAGATTGGGCAAAGCGCCAAGAAATAAATAGAACCAGAATATTATTCCAAGAGCGTTTCCTTTTGCCATGGATATGGAATTAAGGAGTTTTGAAATTGAAACATTTGTTTTGTATTTTAAGTAAATAAAAAAGTAAACAAAGTGAAAACAGTGTTAAAAAAAAAAAAAATTTGGAAAAAATTATAAAAAAATACAATAAACATTTACAACATCAAAAGGCGGAGCTGGAAACAATTAGTCTGTAAGGTTTAGTATGTAGTTTTAGTTATTATTAATTTGAAATTTAAATTAAATTATGTAAAAAATGTAAAATTATTATATAAATAAATTAAAATAAAAAAAAAAAATGAAAAAATCGGGTTCACTTCAACGCGTTCATGACAGATGTGCATGCACGCATTCATGAAACGAAACTACAGCAGGGACCGTCGCTTAGAATAGCCAATTCGGAAAATCCTCAACCCCTCGACCCCACATAGCAATTTGCTAAGGCAATAGGGCGAAAAAGTTGGCTAATATGCTTCGATGAATTCCAGTTCATTGATATAGCTGATGCTATGACGTTGAAGAGTTTATTTACGCATCTCTTTAATGAGGGAATTGTCTGCGTAGCCACTAGTAATCGCCACTCTAAGGATCTCCATAAAGATGAATTGCAGCGTAACAACTTTTTACCATTTATTGATGTACTGCTTAACCGTTCCAAAGTGGCGGATATGGACAGTGGCGTAGATTACAGAAAAATAGCCCAATCAGGCGATACAACTTACTTTGTCTAAGTTTGATTAATTCAGGAAAGAGAAAAATAGAGGCTATTTTAATTCTGTGTTTCACAGTAAATCGGAGGCCAGTGCATCGCTCCAAATGGAGAGAATGTTTAAGATATTATGCTTCCAGGAAAACGATGTTGTTAGAGCACGCACTATAACCCATTAAGGACACGATCTTAAATTCAAAAGTGCCTGTGGCCGTGTATTGAACAGTTCGTTTAAAAAGCTGTGTGATCGGGTATATGGTACGTAAACAATTCGATGACCATATGTAACATCTTTCTTAAACTTTCCAGCCCTTAGCAGGCAATGATTACTTACAACTCGCCCAAGTATTTCACACTATGCTCATACACAATGTACCTCAGTTAATATTACGTATGAAATCTCCAATGCGACGGTTTATTACCTTTTTACGATAATCACATACGTGTCGTTATTTCGGCCGATGTACCGCTAGATAAACTATTTAATTTTAGCAATAAATCGAGTGGCTTGGCAGATGATCAACGCGTACTTATGGATGACTTAAAAATCTCGTTGGGTTCGGTAACTAATATATCTTTCAAAAGAGTTAAGTTGTTTTAAGTTTTCTTATATTTGATTTAATGTTTTAGAAAGAAGCAAAGCAAAGTTTATTGGGAGAAATGGGCAAAGCCCCATTAAGAAAAATGCAACATTTTTATCTGTGTTCAAATTTTTCGGTAAAGTACTTAAGAAAACAAAAAGAAACGAGATTGCAAATTCTGATTATTAAGGAAGTATAGGCAAGAATTTATTAAGTAAATATTTTTCTTATTGAATACAGGCTTTTTGATTGAAGTTTTATTAGGAATGATAATTGCGGCGCCTGTGCAGCGCATTCCAAAATTTTCTTCATTGTTTTCTCGTCTATATATATATATATGTATATTTTTTTTTTTTTTTTGGTTACATTGCTACGATGTGATCCCGATCCACTTCGTAGTTACAGATACAGATTTTATGCGTCAAAAGGTATTCAACCATTTCCAAAAGGTTTGTGAAATAACATAAGATGCCCATACATATACAGGAAACCATTACCCGATCTAACCGATGTGCCCGATCTCTGCCTAACTGCTACACTTACGATGTGAAGGTTGCGTTTAGAAAACAAAATTTGTTTTCAAATTTATGCGTATCCTAAGCAATTAATAAAAAATTGATAACTTCGTAACAGACCAAAAAAACGTTTTTTGTATAATTTTTGAAAACAAAATAGGAGACCAATAATAGACAAAGAAGAGCTAACAGCAAACGGTTAAATGAACCAATTTAGCAGAGAAGCGCAAAGAAACAATATTCAATAGTTAAACGGAAGTCGTCGAATCAATTTTTAAAGTCGTGCAGTGGTTTGATCTCTTTTTATACTCATCATCAAAGGATGAGTGGTGTATTCATTTTGCCAAAACGTTCGCAACGCCCTCGGCGAAACTTCAAATATCCCAGTGTAGTGATACGCGTTCAATTAGTTTGTTAAATGTTTGTTGAATGTTGAATGTTGTGCTTCACTTTATTGATGATTTGTTATTGTCCACTCATCTTTTGGCTATTGCTAATAGGTGAACTTGTACCGTCACTTATTTGTGCTTACCCTAGCTTGCTCGAGTGTAATGTATAATGTAGGTTACTGCCTACAGTTACAGTTGTGCTAGACTAGGTTATTAAATGTAGGTTATTGCTTACAGTTACAATTGTACTAAACCGGGTTATTATAATTGGGATAGAGTTTTGTAATATGGAAAGCTTGCATGAATCAAAAAATCATAAGTAAAATAAAATAAAATAAGGTAAAATAGATCAAAGCAATAATGCTACACAAGAAAATATATATATGCAGGTTGGTATTGAAAGTTGGCTAAATCGCTGGAACGACAAACTTGCAGTGCAACGTCAAGTGATGGCACCTATGTTTTTCAAAGGGAATAAAAAATTGGTTTTTTGACAATTACCCAAAAACTATGGCAGGTTACGGTGCAATAGTTTCAACGGATGTTTTATGGACGATGGAAGTTGCGTCCTTTTTATAACGAGTACCGACTAATGGGAATAATAGTATATAGTAGTCAATGCAAATTTCGGGCAGCAGAAAAAAGGACCTTTTTCCGCTCAGCTAATTAACAGCTTGTCCAGACGACGGGTGTGCGCTTGCCCGCACTGAGCAGATTACCTCACAACCAAACGCGCACGCACACAAACGCCCACACACACGAGCACACACCTAAACACGCACAAGCACATACTTTCCCCTCCTAATATATGTCCACCATTCCATGCGTAACGTGTGCTCATTCTCCTCGCCGTCAAATAACAACACAAACCCTTCAGACCTGCAAACAATTTAAAATCCAACTCAATTTTCCGAGAAAAAGAGAAATGAAAAAAGTAAATTGCACTACGGATGTTGCGACTGTTTCACAATATTGCCTTTCAAAACACTCAAATGTTTAATTATCCTTCATTTGCATTCTTATTAATAGTATTTCCATTCGTATAAACATACCGCCGAAGATGGAAAAAGAATCAGTGTTACGTTACGTTATAGACGACAAAAAAGTCATAATTGTATTTTATTTACTACTTTATGACCACAACTAAGATTATTTATCGAGAAAAACCTAAAAGCAATAAAAGTCAGAGGGAATTTTACAGATAACGTTTGAAGGTAAGTTCGCCAACATTTCTATCCCATATAAGCAGAGTTTTCTGCTAACTTGTTGTAAAACTAACCAAACCATCAAATCGACCAGTTTTTGAAAAAATTATATTCCACTTATTAAGTATGTAAAAAATGGAATCACTCCACTATAAATGCGTTTTTTGCGACGAGACAGCTGAGGGTTGGACAATTGCTGCTCGGAGTTTGTGAGAGCCTGTCAGCCAGATTTCCAGCAAGCTAATTTGCTAAAGGAAGGAACGTCATTCAGTACAAAATTGTTACCAACTTGAGCGACGAATATTAATCGACAAATTATTAGATCATATCCGAACATATATACACGAACAAATCCAAATCAAATTAGTTGATTCAAATGAATTTAGCTCTGTAAAGTTCAATATGAGATTTTTTGGAGACTATGTGAAGGGAGTGGAAACAGAAATGGTGCATTTGCAATGAAGCAGTTTTCAGCCAAGTTCGTGGCTGCAAGAGAAAGCAGTGAAGTCAACAACAAGATTGACGAGCTTTTAATCGAGCTTAAAAAAGCGCCTGAAGAATACCAGGAAGGAGATAGCGGTTGGGTGAAAGCACAATTTAAATTTTGCGAATTATCCATCTGCAACTTGGGGTCCATTCCTGTGAGTACCTTTGCCAATTAGTATATACACTAAAAAGGCTGCAACTAATGTGGAAAATGCTAATGTCTATTGTCCTGTAGCTTGGACACAAATTTACATGGATAGACATCAGACGGAAATATGGACAGACGGACAAACAGGCTTAGATCAGTTAAGATTATGATTCTGAATCGATTGGTATAATAATAGGGTGGGTCCATCTTAAGCCCTTCTGCGTGTTACATACAACTAAGCTAACATACCCTGTACCACAAGTGGTGTAGGGAGTAAAAATTATGTTCGGTCGTGACCGAGTCTTCTTTACCCACCCATCACCGTAATCCTAAAAAAAAGGAAAAAAAACTAGCTATTCATACTCTACAATATTGAATGGACGCAAACGACTTCTTTGTTTCTCAGAATAGAAGGAAAATTTATGCGGGCTATGCGTTGTACGTAATAAGTGACAAGCAAAAAACACGGAAAACAGAAGAGTTTACAACTGTTGCTACGTAGGCGTGTGGGCGCTGTAGTCGTATTCTTTGAAAAGTTTGGGTCACTTGCAAATTATTTTTTAAGTTTGCAGGCGATATCTTGATTTTTGCGAATGGGAAAATGTTTACCACATATACTACCGCTCAGATGAGCAGACGAACGGATGGACATACTTAGGCGTATTTCGAATTTGCAACTGGCCAAGAGTTTGTAGCGTGGTATTTTGATAGCTGACATTGTGCGAATCAGCTGATACGCGCCAGGGTCCACGTTGCGAGAAATTTTTATTATGAAGAGCATCGTCCACTGTTTGCGAAATGCAGCCGACGGTGATTGCAGAGGGCAGAAACCAATTACAAGCACCATCATTGAAGCAGACCTTCCTATCTAAGTGCTGGCTGAGTGCAGGCGGTAGAAACCAACCACAAGCACCACTTCCGGAGCAAATAAGCAAAGAAAGTCCTTGCGCTTCCATGCTTAAAATCAAGGCTAGCCGATCTGAACCTAAGACGAGCTACAACCTTACCGTAGTAAGGATAAAAATCGTCCCTAAGAATTTTCTAATCTCAATTTCGACCTAGATGTTGGAGCTTCTGTGCATTTCATTGTCGCTGGCAGCGCTTAATAATTTTGTTGCGTAGACGTTGCTAGCGAGATATTTCATTTTATATATAATGCTTTTGCTGCAAGTAAGCTTTTTACAATACCGGGTTTTATTGATCCAACTAACTTAACCCGAGTTTACCAAGGCAAAAGCAACAGCTATACATTACCATCAAAGATTCTTGCAAGCAGCGCCGCGTAGTCTTCCCTTGCGGCAATTCGCTAAGGTATTAGTCCATTCGTAGGCGAAAGCTATTAGTAGCGTAACGCATTCGACGTCTTTGTTTAAAGTCTAAATACATTGAACTTACCATAGGCAGATTATCTGATGAGCTTGTATAGCACAACCTCCGACACCAACGACATTGATTTTTGTTGATCACCTGTAGGCTGCGCCTCATATACTTACGCTACCATTTTTAGCCGTAAAACACACAGAAGGAAATGCATTGCGACTTGCGATGTCTCTGTGACGTTGCACGAAATAGGGCTATTAAGCTTTCTTGATAACATTGAAAAAATTTCACATTGCAGCGTTATTACTCCTTGACTCTTTACCTCTCAATTTTTACAGTTTCATTTTAATTGCGTTTATTAAGTTTCTTTTCTTTGTGTATTTTTTATTAAATTAAAAACTAAAAGGTATTCGAATACATAATTCATATGTTTCTAGGGTGATAATGTTTAATAAATTCAATTATTATTTAAATAGGTAAACATTTTCTTTTTTTTTTGTTGTGTTTCGTTTTAATAAAATGCATTAAAAATCATATTTAATACAAAAATAATATGTCACTAGTAAAAAATACATGTTTCATGAGATAAATTTAGTTATTAGAAAGTAATCAGTACCTGTTGAGCTAAACCGGGAGCGTATACAAAAATAATTTGGATATAAAATAAGCAAGGGCTCAATTATGATACATGAAAGTTGTTTAGATGTCATTGAAACATTGTTGTTAACACATAGGGTTAAAAAAAAAAAAACAAGAAAATATATTGTAATTTTTCTGTTTAACTTTTTAATAATAGCTTAACAATTTTTTTTTTTAGTAGAATGTGTACTATATATAAAATATATTGAACATTTTATATGAGGAACAGAGATTAGTTCTTATGCACTTATTTGAAAGCATTTATTTTAAAACTTGTTTTTCTCTGTTCAGAATTTTCGTTAATTTACATTGTTTTATTAATTATTACATACTTACGCATGCTGTGCTATGCTTATGTAATAATTATTTCAACTACTGCTAAATATTAGTTTTTATTATCAGTTAAGAGATTAAAGGAGAGAGATAGAGAGAGAATGGTTGGATACATAATCATTTCGATAAATGTCTTCTTTCTTTTTTCATTAATTATATTAATTATAACATAAGTTCAGGTTTCTTTTACATAATAACTCATGATTTCCATTACTTTCTTTCTTTCTCTAAAGCAAATTTGGTTGACCAACAAGTGTAAAAAGGTAAAATATGTTTTCAAAACGTTTTCTACTCAATTTTGAAATTATTTTGTGCTAAATAGAAACAGTGATGTATATAGCATTTACATATAGCATAATTCATTTTTTTATATCAAATACTTACTTCTTTTCATGTATGTAGATATACATATATATATATGACATATATATATATATATATATATATAAATATACTTTACGTGAACTTTTATATCAACCTTTTCATATCATTCAAATTTAAAATGTTAAAGGAAAACATTTGAATGCATATTTCCTGAAGCACAACCCAATATAAAGATGAATTACGCAATTTTACATTTTACTTCTCATATAAAAACATCCCTTCTTCATATCATTCTGCCATACTGAGACTTACTAAGCAAATTAAGCCTGACTTTCGTCGGTATTATTGCCGGATGAGATTTGAATATTAGTCGCCTTTGTTAAAGTCTGACCTGCCATTCCAGCCACTTCACTATTGGGGGGATTAGGAGTTGACGCCTGAACAATTACCACTTCATTGTAAGCTGGCGGCGGCACTATTTCCACACCACCCACCGCCCCAATATCAGTATCGTCACCAATACTCTCATTACGTCGCATAGGCGGTGTATTAGCATTGAAATGCACCGTATTATTGTTATTAGATGTATCGTTGTTGTTATCTTCTTCCAAAGTCACGGGTAAGCTGTTCATATTGTTGTTATTAGGTAATTGTTGCTGTTGCTGGCCTTGATAATTAGACATAGCCACTTGATAACTGGGCGGCGGTGCTTGCTTCATGAATTGAGCGACAGCTTCGTCGTAGTTCGGCAACAATGTCGAATAGGCCCGTTCCTCAGCTCCCATTGGTGCATTGGACAAATCAGGTATACCCAAAGGTAAGAGAGTGCGCAAACTTTGCTGACGTAATGTTAGATATTTATAGCATCGCCATACTATACCAATGGCGTAGGCCTTTAAGCAAACAATGCATAAAAATACCACTAGCACAACTATAACCAACTCATCAGGCGATAATTCTAATAGTTTTTCACGCCACGGCAAACGATGTGATTCATCTATTAAACGATGAATTGCTTGTAAATAACACAAGTAACCAGCAGCTGTTAAACTGGAATGAGTTCCAAATAAAAACGTAACATATATTCCTACTCTCAGCAGTATTAACAGATTACGTAGCTTGATATTATTTATAATAGAACTTCTTCTGGCAGTGGAACAAGTTGAGAATAACGAAGTATTTTTGAAATGTTTTTTGGTTTTAGAAATTTAAATAAAAGCTCTTATAATTAAACGAAAAACCACCGCAACTTAGCCCTTTTTATTCTTAAGATCGGTTTGGAAGCATTTTGCAAGTCTTTCATAAGCATGCACCTGGTTTTCCTATTTAATTTCCACTAGAGCGTAGTTTTTATACCCACCACGGAAGGACAAGGCGTAGTCATTTGTCATTTTGTTTGAAACACCCAAAAGGAAGCTTCGGAGATCCTATAAAGAGTGTACCGTATAAGAGTATACATTTAATTGAAAATTCTGTGTCTGTCCGTCTTTGCCAATATCTATTGTTGACACTATCCTGATTGCAAGATTTGCGATATTGACTTGAAGATTGTTAGAGGCTTTGAAAGTTTTTGCAGGCAAGTGACTGTTGAAAATGGATCAAATCCATTAAAGGACACACCCTCATTCGTAATTTGCAAGAACCTCTTCTTCTATAAACGAAACTTTGTGGGTTCTTGCTCATTGCTCATAAGTTATGTGCAAAGTAGAATATTACAATTTTCTAAACTTATTGTACTGAGGACCCTTACTATTTATGTTCAGTAGTTATAAGTAATCAAATTTTCACGTTTTGTCAGTTTTCCACTCATTACTCATACATTGTCTTTAATTAGAAAAAATTGAACACGCCCGTCCACTTCTTGTTGTTTAATAGAACGGGAAAACTTTGCCGGTAGATCGAACCGAAGTTTTCTTGTAAAAGAGCTACTTCATACTTTGTGTAATTCCAACTTTCAGCGATTTTAAGTAGTGGACGGACATAATTATTTACAATAAATGAGTAAAGTGGGACACGGCCGATCATTAAATACCTTACAACAGTGCGCCTAAGACAGTTATTCATACAACGGCTTTTCAAAAAAATTATGTGTGAAGTGGTCGAAGAAGCGATGAGACCCCTATTTCGGTTTGAATAGCGTTCGTCCTTGGGTCAAAACATGTCGCTATAACGAATTTCATCAAAATATCTCAAAAATTCGGATTTGTATGTTGAACACAAGATGCAAGACGGACGGACGGATGAACAGACAAGCTTAGATCCGTTTAGAATCGCTTTCTGAAGAAAAAATTATGAGTCTATCTTCTAAATCCTTCTTGCATACGTCTTTACAAGTTTAATATACCCTTGTGCCATATGTAGTGCAGCATACAACAATTATACATTCAATATTTTTTCTTCTTTATATATTATGGTTTAAATATTCAACTGAATTGTCAAAATGATCTAAACTTTAGTGAAATCGACAAACATATAAACAAAAGTTGAGATGCGGATGGGCACGTTGCAGTATCACTTCACATGGCGTTAACTCGAAACTACACAGCTTTAGGTGCAAATCTATAACTTCTAGAGCTTCTTACTAAAGTAATTGATAATGTATTGAAATATGTATATACTATGTATAAAAAACATTGCGTTTAGGTTAAATTATTAATTTAAGTAAGAGTCTTGCGTGCGGGTTTTGCATAAAATTTAAAAAAGTCCACAATTATATGGTTTATGGTACGTAATGTGTTAACATCATAATATAACATGAGCCAATATAATATTACACTTACGTTGTTATAGCAAAATCAAATAATTGCAAACAAAAGAAGGGTAACAGGTGAGACGGTTTTCCTTTTATAGCTCCGTAAATCATCATCATTGTTATGGCGATCATGCAGGTGCACACTAGACCACCCATATCGTAGCTTTCTGTTGGAAGAAATTAAACGCTTAATAGAGCACGTTGCTTGTCCTTAGCACATATATATGCTTACGGTATTGCTTACGATAATTTAATGAATGATCACGATAAGCATAGGGCGGATCAACTTTACTTAATGGCGTCGGTAAAGCCGGTGCATTTAAATCAACATTGTAGTCATAATTATTTTGCAACTCTTCCATCATTTGCGGGTTACGCATTATAACCGCTAGCAAACTAAGAGCCAAAATGTTTAAAAACTAGCAACGAGTTAAAGAAAACATAAAAGTTTTTAATAGTTTTTTTGATAGCGAATAAGAGAATAAAGAAAAAGTTTTCATAATGAGAATCATGCCGTACATATATGTTTAAAATTTTAAATATATTTTAAAAATAAATCAATTTTGATCAAAAAAATATTCGCCAAGTTTCGACAGAGTGGACCAACACTAGAACTACCGGTGTTTTTCATATATCTACTTCTAACAAAAGACATCGATAATTTTTCAATACTTTCGTTTAAAACCTTTCATTCCGTGAAGATATTCCTACGATCATCTTCACATTCGATCCAAAAATGGTTCCAATTGGTCCGCTAACATGTTCAAAATTAACGATAAAATTGTAATTCCAACTCATTTCTAGTTTACTTTATTACAGCACGTTAGCACGATTTTCAGTCAATTATAAAATTAACTGCAAATCGGTGTGTTTTCAAGGTATTTTCAGTTTCCTCTGCATTGTGGGGGTGCATATAAACAAATTGCAACCATAATTTATTTTTTAGGTCCACTTTTGCGACTCTGCCGATTTCACAAAAGAAGAGAATCAAAATTATCTCTTTCGATGGGAGTAGGTATACAGCATCGGTATCTCGAAAACTAGATCACATATTTGAAGTTTTTTTCGCATAAGTGAAAGTAGCCAAAGTATTTTGAAGCACCATCTACGCAATAACCATTTGTTTGAAAATCGAAAACTAAAATGATCAAAATGACGTACTCGGTAGCTCTAGCGTTAAATGGGGGCTTAACCGGACATATAATTGAAGAATTTTCCTATAATGATGGATTAATAATGAATTCACATTTGCATTTGATACCTTACTAAGCTAATTCTATTAACGAAACTGGGCAGAACTTTATAATTTTATATTTAGTTAGTATTTCAGGGCAAGTACTTGCATATTATATAAGTATATATTATATCGATGCAAGTACTTATATAATAAAAGGCTATTAATAGAGGGTTCACCCTGCCCTAGTTTCATTTTTTCACAGGACATGGTCTGCCCACAGTGATCTATCAAAATTTGCTTATATGTTAGCCTATATTATGTTAAGCAGGGAAATTTTCAAAGTCCCATAAAAAAATTCTCCGAGCAAAATTTAATATAACCCGCACATCGTTGGAAAGGCTATTAATAGGGGATTCACCATGCCCTAGTTTCATTTTTTCACAGGGCATTATGACATAGTGTAAAAATACTGACTTTTCAAATATTAATTAATTTACATAAATACATGTTTTGTTTATTATATTTCGTAAAAAAATTTTCCAAAAATTTAATTTTAACTACATTTTGACTTAAATCGCTCCGAGACTTCGTTTTATAGAACTCTGTTAAACCCTTAAGTATCTTTGCTAGTTATATTTAAACATAACTTCTCACCCTTAAAAACCCTATAGTAGCCCACCCTTTATTTTAAATACCCACCATTCCACAATTATCCAATAAAGGGGTTTCAGAATAAGGTCTAATATGGGAAGCGGTCGAAAAAGTGGCCAGATTCAAACGATTTTCTGTAGCGTTCGGTAGGTTGAACACAAAAAAAAAGACAGGCAGATAGACAGACAATCCCAGATGAATATCACTTATGAAGAGAATATAGTAATGGTTTATCTCGAATACTTCTGGGTGCTCCATACATTCGCATAAGCTGGGTAGGGTGTAAAAATGAGTAAACAGAATGGAAATGTCTGACTTCATGGTCAATGCATTAGTGAACAATGCCTACCCATAAGCACTTCAAAAAAATTTGGAATGCAATCGTAAAAATCTCAATGATGATCAACACTCAAATTTTTTTCTTTCTGCAACCACTCTAGAAACTGTTGTATCCCTGTTATCTGCTTCTATAAAATTGTTATTTAACAACGACCGTTTTGGAAAGAGGACACTGCTCACAAGTTTTGTGGTTTATTTGGTGCAAATCCATTCGAATGAAATTGTCCGCATATGCGTGTTCTTGGCAAAATAATAAACCTGACTGCTGACACATGATTAACAATAAGTTTGTTACGATCCCAAATTTCACCAACCAACCACAAAGTGGACTAAAGTCGGTCAAAAATAATCAGAATCTTCACACCGCCAAAGAGCGTTATAGCATCAGTTCAGATTAGTTATTAGTTAAGTATCTTCCAAATGATAAAATTGTTAACTAATACCTACATTACAGTTAAGCAAGATTGACTGTTAGATAAGCTGCACTACTTGGCCTAATACAATTTTTCATTTATTTTCGTAAATATTCTTGTTCGGTCATCATCTTATTGTCGAATCACATCTAAATGTAGAAATGGATTGGGACTTTAGGCACCATATATACGAACAGCAACTGAAAGGCCAGATGGAAGGAATGGACGCCGTAAAAACATTAATTCTGAACGTTAATTCTGAGTCTTGCCGACTTATATAAATGTAGCATCGATTATATGTGATAGAAACCACAATAGATAGAAATTTCTGAAAATTAGTACACATCACCTTCCTGCTGTAATTAGACCTTAAATAAGATGTGCTATAATGGAAAATGCAATAATCGTTGTACTAAACACTTCGCTTTTTTTTTAAGTGACATATTAAAGCTTTTAAGAAATTATAGCTTATTGTACCTCACGTCTGATTCAATTAAAGTGTGTGTAGATGTATACTTATATATATTCAAAAACGTTGTCTTGCATACATTAGCGTCATTTTCATTTTAATTTTTGTTTTTTTATGAAAACAAAAACAGTTGTTTTTAACACGAAAAGTATTTATAAGAAAAAGCGTTTTGTGCTGAGTGCCTTACGGTCGTTTGTCTGTACCGCATCGCCTGAGTATCACATCTTTCTAGTCTTTGCTTAAAAACAAACAAAAATGAGATCTTGACCTTAAATGCTTTATCTTCCTGATGGTGGTGACACTCCGAGTGTCGAAAATCGACCGGGATGGTTTAATTATCTTATAATCTTCCGCTTAATTTAAATTGACGTAATTATTATCATGCGTCAACTCCCGGGCTGAGAGTAATTCAATTAATAAATTAATTCAAAGTTAATTTTGCTCGTCCTAGAGAAAACTGGAAACTCAAAAAATGCATATCATTGCCCTGAGTATCCGGTATTTAATATTCGTTATTTGACAAAACTTGCTTCTAACGATTCAGTTAACCTTAAAGCAATTTAGGTAGAGAGAAAAACAACATTTCCAAAAAGATTTTTTTGCAAAGTCAAATAAAACCAGCAATCCAATCAGTCATTTCGAAAGCAAATAGACGACGAATCATGATCACTGTTTACTTTTTTAGAGTTAACAACAACGTGATAAAATTAAAAAGCTGCAGTCAAGCAAACCTCATTATATACGCCCGGAACGACGGAAGCAAACTTATTGCGTTTCCTTACGAATTTTATTAATCAATTTTGAAAACGCATTCCAAAAATAATCGCTTGTTTTTAATAATAACTTTTATTTTTTTCGAATAAATTTCTGCACCAAATGGTTATTATATTGAAACCAAATGAGAACACTGGGAAAATTCCGTCGTATTACCACTAATGGCCTCATGCAATACTTTACTGATATGTAGTAAATTATAAAAAATCATACCCAGTTACGTCTCTTCCCAGAAAACGTCTTCTTTTCATAGGGACTACAAACTCTGAACTGACGCGGTTTAAAGTTGATAAAATTTTGATTTGTGCATATCGTCGAAACATAGCACAGTAGATGTAAGTGTTCAATCGCTGTCCTAGGCCTAGTTTCATTATAAGTCTAAAAATGACATCAACTTATTGCACCGAAATTGTAGTACTCAGCAGTTTTCGTGCAGAAACTTTGAAAAGTGCAAACATTTATCAAAAAACTGCTTCACAAAATGCGAAGCCACATAGAAATGGCCGAAAAACTGACACAATCCAACGCGTTGCCAGTAGGGACAGAACCAGCCATTGTACCAAATTCCATTTAAATATCTCAACAATTCTGACCTAGAGTTTGTACGCAAAAATACTTTGACAGACAGACAGACAAGCTTAAATCGGTAGAAGAAATTATTCTGCGCAGATCTGTACAATAGAAGGTGGATCTATTTTAAGTCTTTCAGTGAATGCAATGTCCCTGTCAGTATAAATTTTCGATGCACTTCGTTTTTTAAATATTACAAAGCGATGCTTCATGACCTAATAAAATCACAAATAAAAAAATGCACAAGCAAAAGGTAAATGGTAAGATGGTTAGGTAAGATGTGACATCCGTCAGATTTTAGTTATGTAATGTATTTAGTTTTCCACAAACTCTTTCTTTTGATTAAGAAATCATAAATATATAAAACGTCAGCTGAAAAGACGATTAAGAACTTCATTATAATTACTGCTATGACTTTGTCCGTTAAAATAAGTAACAATGATCCCGGGAAATTTTTGGATGTGAAGGTTCGTATCATGCGTTTAACATGGTGGAAAACTGGCAGATGATTTTCCATAAAATAAACTTTATTCACTGCATCGTCTCCATTTTTTCCAGTTTCATCCAAAATAAAGAGTATAGCAGCATCTCTAAACTAAAACTCGCTTATACGTTTTTGATAATTTTGGACGACCCCTTTGATTCCGTTGACTTAAAGCACTAAAATGTGTTGGATATATTATCAGCCGTTTACTAAATGTGGGTGGACACAGATAATGATAGCGTTGATTTTTCTAACACCTAAATCGGATCAAAAATATATATACTACTTAATGCCTGTTACACAAATTCTTTGGCATACTACAAAAAAAAAAAAAAATCTAACACGTCTTCTTTAGTGATGAACGCAATTAGAAAGAAATCCAACTTTTAAAAAAAATTAGTTCACCCGTAATTAAGGACGTATTAAAAAACGTCAAAGGATGTTATTCCAAACAATCTTAAATAAATACATGTTTATGTGTGTACATCCATATATGCTTTCTTTTCCCTAATCTTGGCTTTATGTAAACAGATATCATAATTTAGAAAATCTTAGTACCACAAATAAAGTAATGTACCAACAACAGAAAAAACAAAAAAAAAAGCAACAGCAGCAGAAGATAATAACAACCACTTTATACACAACAAAGTCTATAATGACCCTGAACAAGGCCAACACAACGGCTAAAAAAAATGTTATAGCGAAAAGTAGAAAGGCAAAGCAAATCATAAAACAAAAAAAATACATTTTATCGAAAACGCAACGTTAACACTATATTAATAATAATGAAAACAACATAATAAAATAAATATGACTGAAAATTTGTTTTTTAACTACTTACCAAATGCCAAAGGCCAATCATAATGGTGGCGGTATGAACATGTAGACCAAAACAACATGTCCATTCCTTATTGCGTTGCAACTGTTGACGAGGACCCATTTTTAAGCGAATTCTAAGCATTGCCCGGCCACAGGCAAGCAAAATGTTATTATCTTTTCTTTCTAGTTTTACTTTATTATCCGATTTGTTTCGAATTTAGCAAAATAGGAATGTGTATATATTGTTTATTGAGGGCGAGAACAATGAAAATCTGTAAAAGATTAAAAATTTTTAACACTTTTCTTTATGTACATATGTACAAATATGAAATGTATATTTATTTTAAATGTAGATAACTTATAACCAACACATGTACAATCATTAAATGTAAAGTACCACGTATGTAGGTGGAAGTGAGTAGCGAAGAGAAATACAAACTCTTCAAAACAAAAACGCAATTAATCGCTTATTTCTGGTAGTAATCACCTTTTTAGCAAAAGATGATGTTCATTAAAATTTCTCTGGCTTCTTTAAAAAAAACTTCTTGAATTTTTGTCTGCAGATCACGAAATTCACGAAATAACTTCACTGAACGGAATGAGAGGAATCGCCATCGATGATGTCAACTTATAGATTTACATTGAATTATACAAATGTTGGCGTCGTTCTTAATTTTAGCGCTTTTAAGTGAATGCGTCAAAGTTTTTATATATGTTCTATTCTAATGAAATCGTCGAAAAAAGCATATAATATTAAGTTAGTGAAAAGGAAATAAATAACGGAGAAAAATCTTTAACTTAAGTAGGCCCCTTTAAGGTAATTAAATTTGTCCTGCTTCTTTGTCGTTGTTAAAGAACTTGCAAAACACATATTTCCCATTTCACTTTTTTTACTATTCTACGGAGTTAGCGTAGCAATTTCAACTATGAATTCAGTCTTTGAGAGTTCAATTTTCATATGCAGTAGAATTGACTTGATCAGGGAAATGTCAAAAACAAATATTACATATCATCTAAAAACAAACGTCGCACAGGCATGACTTAACCAAATCACGGTGATTAAGAATATATATACCTTATAGTATCTCTGAAGCTTCCCCTTGTGTGACTTACATTATGAAAAAAAGAAACAAAATGTGAATATGCCCATCCCTCAGTGGTGGGCATAAAAGATGTACATTATTATAAGGTAAACATAAATTAGATAAATAATTTCGAAATTTATAATAAATCGTTTTTCCTTCTTCTTGTATGTTGACTTCCTTTTTTTCTATTTGTATGTATTTGTATGCATACATGCAAAACAATGTGATTTGTCAATTCCCATAAAGATTGGTAAAAAGTCGACTAAGTTGAAGTCGCAACCAGAAAATAGGAATAACGCTTCACTATGTCGGCCTCCTGGTTCATATTTTGCGCGAGATTATGAGAATGTTTGTAGTCATTTTTTTTGACGCTTTTTTCAGCCAAAGTATTCACGAGTTAGCATTACATTTCGAGAAGTAAAAAAAAACAATAAAACTTCGTTGCTTACTTTCTCTTTTCATTTTCTTTCATCAAATACAAGGGAGTTACCAGATTTATATTCTAAATTATATTAATTTAGGAATACAGAGAAAAAGAAGGCTGCGAGGTAATTATATAAGCAGGCGGCCATGGCGCCGTGGTTATCACCTGGTATTTTTTAGGAGATAATTGACTATCGCCAAGAGGCTAATTATGTACTAAACAAATTCAGACGCTAATTCCAAGTTGTGACCAAATGTAACATTTAATCCAATATGTGATCAAATTCAGACACAACATAATTGCGGTAACTTTGGTTAATTTGTGCTAATGTAAATTTGTTTCAGCGACAGAAAATGTATTGTCGCCAGAGTTCACCTAACTGAGAGAGCGCATTAGAAATAATCGTCAGCAAATTTTTCAACATGATTGGATTCTCTTGGCAGTCATCGCCTACTTCATTGTCTCCTGCTTACATGATTATCTCCATGGTGCTTACAAAGAAGAATTGTATTGCTAGTTAAGTGAGTCGCCATATAATCAAGAAAATAAACATTTCTTTTAAGTTCCGTCTCAATTTCAGTACATTTTATTTTGAACTGGACTCTGTTTTGATGTGATAATTGCGCTTAATATTTTTTAAGCTAACAAATTTTAACTTATGCGGCAAATGCAGCTATGCTTGTTAAATAAACATGAACGTACATAACTTTTTCTTGTAAAGTAAACATCTGTTTAAAAAAAAGAAAGAGATAGCCGTTGTTGACATAACTCTATACAAATTTTCCTTATTGGAGTTTTGTGCGTATTCAAAGTTTTGTTGTGGTGATTGGTAATTTAAATTGATAAGTTTTGTAAATAGCATATAAATTTTATTATTAAACATCCCGCAAACTTTTTAAAATGGTTCTAACTAAGGAATATCGCATCTGTATGCCTTTGTCGTGTGAAGAGGTTTGTGCCGACATTTAATTACTTATTTAAGTTTAATTTTTAAGCCTTTGAAAAGTTCCACACTCTATAGCAAATATTAAATGAAAAAAATTTTTATTTATTCAAGTATCAAATTGGTCAGTTGTATATGATTGCACGCCATAGTTACGAACAATCTTCAAATGGTGAAGGTGTGGAAATCATAACCAATGAGCCATGTGAGGATGAGACATACGGCAAAGGCCAATATACGGAAAAACGTATACATTTGTCAAGGCAAGTGTGACATAATTTATAAGCTTTATGCAGGAAATATTTTTAAAATTTAGGTTTACAAAGCAGTTCAAATCAACTCGGCTTTAAAAACGAATCTTTTGTAATTCAAGATTTTTTTTGTGGATTAAAGTAGGACATAGTCTGATACAAGAATGGCTTTAAAAAATATTTTATTTTAGAACAGATATTTGATGGATTTGAGCTTAATACGAATTGAACTCGCTTGCTTTTTACGCGTTTTCAAAATATTTACTTTTAATTTAATCAGTTTTTCAAAAATGTTCAAAATTTTTTGTTTTAATTTCAGCCGTTTGCCTTTATGGATTCAGTCCATATGTCCTCGTGTATTTTATATTACAGAAAAATCGTGGAATTTTTATCCCTTTACAAAAACAGGTACGATTTCATGTACTTTCTCATATTTCCTATAAACACTACATTATATTATTGTTCTTCAGATTCATATATTTAACAACAGAATGGCGGTTGTATAAATCAAAAGGCATTACTATAATTTAATTTCTAGATAGTAATTTAGGAAACATCCCTAACTCAACTAACTGTTCAAGGGTAGTTTTCAAAAAACAATCTCATTAGTTTCCGATCAGGAGTTATTTTCCAATTAAACGTTGTTTTTAAATTGGAACTCTGTTAATCTAGTATCCGCTGCCATCCTTGTGCAAGCATATTTCTTTGTAATCCCTCGATAAACTAAATATGTTCGTATCAGCCTTTCCAGAAGATATTGGGGGATATGTAGACCCTCCCTCTGCTCTGCTTTTATGAAAGAATTTGGCAGAATATATATGTTGTGACGAAACGCGTTTCGTGAAAACTCTGCAACCTCCCTTAGCACCTCCATAACCTGATGCCTTTTATGAAAGAAATTACGAAACAAATTAATATTTGGGATAAATAAATTACAATATAGCGTCAAAGTATACAAAGCATATTTACGCAGTAAGCCTGTCTTGTCCGAAAGAGGAATCATTTACGCGGGAATGTTTTCAAGGCTGATTTTCTTTGTATTTGTTCCTAGAATTTAATTGTACGTCGTGAAAGGAAAACTAAACTTTTTATACCCTGTCGCTTCTTACGGGGCTGTCTCGTGTGATTACCACACGAATAATACTACAGATGTAGATGAAGTTGTGGAAATTCAATTAATTGAATGGAATAAAAAAGGCAAAATATACTACAAAATCTACAGAGATATAGTTTTTATATTTTTAACAGAGATACAAATCATGATTACGACTTCATAACATCTCATAAATTAGTTAGCATTCAATAACTTTTTTTTTTGAACGCGATGGCACTATAAATTTATTTAAACATTTATGTATATATAAAAGCGAAGATCGCACTAATGTTTTTTTTTTTCTTTTTAATTGATCTACAAATTCCTTCTTTGTTTTGCAATAATCGCTACTAAGAATACACTGTAAGTCTTTTCAATGATTATTTTTAAGAGCCAATCGATATTATTGTATGTCTCTTTATAGTGTTCATTTGTGCCTAAATTGAATATATTAATAAGAACAAAGTACGAAGACAATAATGGAAATTCGGAAAATGTAAGTTTCTGAATTGATACGACGTTCCTTATTTTGACTTTTTAATAATAATAATTTCCTATCAGAGCTTAAATCTAAACGCGGACCAACTAAAACATCGCCTTGTAGATAATATCGATATAGCCTTTGACGAATTGTCCAATGGAAAACACTATAAGAAAGAAGAAGATCCGAAATTTTTTACGTCTAAAAAAACAAGTAAGCATCAAAAAAATTTAGTTGAAATATGAGTATTTATTTGAATTTCTTCTTTTTTTTCTTCATTTCATAAACTCGGAAGACCGCGGCTGCTTGATTGAAGGTTGGCGCGATACGGATAAACCCATAATGTGTTCCTATAAATTAGTGGACGTCTCATTTGAAGTTTGGGGACTTCAGACGAAGGTTGAGGAATTTATACACCGTTCAATACGTGATATTTTATTATTAGGTCATAGACAAGCGTTCGCTTGGATTGACGACTGGTATGACATGTCATTAGATGATGTCAGAGCATATGAGCATGAAACGCACCAAGAAACTAATAAAAAGCTAAATATAAATAACAAAACAGTAAATGGTAATTGTAACACCATTGCAATTTTCGAACACCAAACGAATGTACCTAATGGTATTGTAAAGATATTGGATTAATTTTAGACAGAAAAAAATCATGAAAATGTGAACTTAAAAAAAAAAAAAAAACTCAGGTAATGCACACAATATTGCACAAATAAAAAATGAAATGAATTAATTGATTTGGGTTGTTTAATTTTTAAGGCAATTTCATTACTATCCATGGCACTCGTCCATAGTTTTTATAATAATAATAATCGTACGCCAATTTTCCCAATATGAATACAATCAAACTGGCCAGCACGACGTTTAGTAAGTCGAGAAAATGAATTTTAGTTTCATCCTTTGATTTGCACACATCTCCACGTGTGATTGACATAACTTTAGATGATTTCAATTCATCTCCCTGTTTGTAGATGCAGGTTACATTCCACGCATCTTTAAGTATAGCATTATATTTATTCAGAATTTCCCGAAATCTCATAGCAAATTTACACGAACAATACCAAGGATTTCGACTCAACAACAAGAGACTAGCGTGCGGATTATCATCTAAGGCGTTGCCTAAAGCATAAACAGGTATCTGTAAGAACAAAGCAAAAGGTAAGAATGCAGTCTCGATGCATTGTTTATACTTAGCTACTTTTCTTAGTCGATTTCCCTTCAAGTTTAATAAACGGAAATGTTCAAACCAATAACTGCCTTCTAAAACATCGATGCTTTCTATCATATTATTATCTAAATGTATATCATCCACATATCTATAATGATTGTTGTTGCGCAAAGGAGAGACGTCCGTAATCTATATAAATGAAAATACCCTTAAAATTTGAATTTTTACATTCTCTCTTCAAAATTTACCTTATTACCATTGGCATAAAAAGAACTGGTATTATCCGGTAAGTAGGCGGGCAACCTATGCAAATTCAGATAAGAACAATTTACAGTATACAACGGAATATGAGACTTTGGTACAATATGATGCATAGAGCAGGTGCAATTTTTCAAATCTTCATGCTTTTGACAGGTATGCTTTAGTGCCTTGAAAATTTCACCTCCATAAATAAATTGAAACAACTTAGTAACTTAACTTAAGTACCCACCATTTTGTAATTTATAACGGTCAATAAATGCCTGTCTTTGTATTTACGATCATGACATAATAAATCCCGACGATCCGTTACGGTATCGGCTTTTTCCCATGTTAGTAACCATTTGAAATTTCTTGTACAATTCCAAGGATTACCTAAGTCACTATACAGTATTAAAAATGATAACAAAGGTATACGGTCTTCCATTAATCTTATTAACTTACCGTTTAAAAAGAAAAATTCAATCGTGTTTGATAATATCAAAGGGCTATCCAAGTGCGTTAATTGATTCCATCGTAAATCTAGTATACGCAAGTTGTAAACACGTTTAAAGGTTTTTGGTTCAACATAAGATAAACGGGTCCATGATATGTTAATAGTCTATTTGACATATAGGAAAGTAGGAGATTCAACTCTCTTTCAGTTTTCTTTACCATTAAAACCTTACCTGTAAGTAGAACATTTCCGGAAATCGATATAAAATTTCCTTCATAACACCGTACTCTATAGACAAAAGTTTAACATTTGGTAATGTTTGTAAAGCTGTTATGGGATTAAAGTATTTGTCAGGCCAACCGCAAAACATAACTCCATCAATTTTCCGAGACTTCTGCTCACTGAAAAAACAGAATTCATATAATCAGGTTAAGAAAGATTTTAAGCGCTTCAACTAGAACCACTTTAAACTTCACATTTGGTTCATGTCATACTGTTCTAAGCCTTTAAAATTTTTATTCGGAATATTCCAATCACTTTCCATAGATCCACAATTTTTTTTAAAACATCTTTCTTAACCCTTACAATCTTACTCATATAACGTTACAAAAGAAAACAAGATTGACCTGTTTTTAGCTGAGTGAGCAGATGTACGAAATGTCTCAGGCTTTTTAAGCCTGGAACTTATTATAATTGGTTGGACTTGCTTTGGTACGGGTTTGCATGTGTGAAAAGGCCATTAGCCCTCAAGGGCAGCGAATATTTTCATTCCTTGATAAAATTCAAAATTTCGCTTTGTTTTTCAAAAAAGAAATTTATTAGCCGTGTCCTGAATATATACTTCCTTCTAATTGTAAAGAAATTAGAAAATAGACGACACTGTGTTTTGGTTCATTCTATTAATTTGACTTCATTCTGTGGTTTTTTTTTGATGTGCCATTCAACATGCAGTGTGTGTTGTTTATATTGCTGCTGGTGAGTCTCTTGGGAAAGGAGAACCAGTGACACAGGATGCTGTCCTTGGCGAAGGAATAAATTGAATTTTCTGTCACGCATACAAGGTTGTTGAAGAACACCAGGAAGAACGAAGAAGAAGCGACAGAATCTTGAGGTGCATACTAGTGGCTGTATTTAAGCAGAATTTGTTGTTCGTCAATTATTGAACTGTGGTTCAGCAAATTTGATATAAATCGAGTGAAATTCGCACTGACATCAATCGAAACCAGCTTGGAGACTAGAGCACTATGCCACACTCTGTCGAATGCCTTTGATATGTCGAGTGCCTGATCTTTGACACGCAAATAATCCAAATCAACTAGCCGACACGCCCCTAATAAACAAAACGCCTTTGCATTTATTGAAGTTGTAAATGATAAGCTTTGAAATACTCATTTAAGAGATTTAGTAAACTCGTAATACGTCGATAGTTTGACAAACATTTGCTCTATATAGCATTGCCATTGTCTTCCTGTTACTAAAATCAGTAAGATTTTCGTTTCTTGAACATAACATAGTTATCGCAAATATACAACAAGTAAGATAAAATGTTCCCAGTTTAAGTAAAACCAATTCGTACCTTATGGTCTTTAAATTACTAACGCCTCCTTGACAAAGTAATAATGCAAACTTGGTATAACGAGTACAATTTCCGATAGTAGCTTCAGGTTCCTTCTTCCAGTTGTCGCACGTTAAATTATGGTGATGATAATTTGGCGTATGGCTGCAAACGGAAAGGCTAAGGGAACAAAAACATTCGCATAAGTATCATTGACAGCAAATAATAGCTCGTAAAAAATCTATATCTTCTGCAAAGTAGTTGCGGTATATAGAAATAGCTTTGTGAATGCTTCTCATGGCTTTTCAGACTAATTTCTTCCAAATGTTCGACTTTTCAGAGCTCTTCTTTAACTAAGGATAACTAAATTCTTCAACAAGGCCGACAGACTATCTACGTTTTCTAATAAGGTTTGTAATCGGTAACTTTGGGTTATTGTGTGTATTAACTCCAAGGTGGAATCATTGTAAACTTTTCGATAAATGCATAAGTAAGTTGGGCTATAATAGCGAGAATCAACGAAGTATAAGGTGTTTCATTCGCCGCGGTTACGCTGCATTATGAATTGCTTCTTTTGAAGCTTTTCTTCGGTCTTTGTTCAAGTATTTTTTGATATTTCAGATCGCCAATGTCTGAGTGATAAGCTTATAGAGTCTTCTACTAGCGGTGATAACGTTCGATTCTCATTTGCTTGTTTTGAGGTTATTTTGCGTGTTTCGTACGTGCTTCATTGTAATCGTTCCCATCACGAAATAATTACAAAAATTGTTATTGGCGGAAGCTGTCAATAGTTACGTGTTCTAATAAGACACGAAAGTGTAATAGGAATCGCAGTTGCAGATGAGAGTGTAAGTGATGATAGGAGGAATTTTTACAATCCGTTTCTAACGGAATAGCAATTTTTAGAATTGGATAATGCCTTCGATATGTAATCGCAAAAATTTGATCAAGTCAATCGCAACGAAATTTGACGAAAGGTGGTTTAAATCAAAAATTTTAAGTACACTTTCCTTAATTAAAAGCGAAGGAGAATTCGCAATTTGTGCGCGTTTGTCTTGTTTGTGGAGATAATCTTTTTTGTACCCTAGTGGAACTGCCACCGAAATGCGCAGCAACTGCCCGTTTTCATGATCGAGCAAATGACAAAGATGTAGGGTACTTTTATTCGACGATGTTTGCGTGAGCAAATGTCGTGTAAGAGAGTTTGATTAGATCTTTATGTTTTGAATTAAATTTACAAGAGTAAAGTATTGCGAAAATGTTAAAAAGTTCCTCAAGTGATTACACATATCATCGTACACTATATCATAATTACGAGCCTGCAAATGCTAGGTGTGTCAGTACAGTGCTTCTTGACAAATGTGTGAAGCACTTAAAGAAACTATATTTTACTAGTGGATAGGTCACTGCAGAAATACGAATTCGACAGATGTTAAGCTTTGAAGTTTTCAATTGAACGTTTAAGAATGTTTGGAAATTTGTGGCAAAATTATAGAGTTTGCCGACGATACTGAGTGCTCTACAGCGTCATGATCCTCATTATCGGGACAGTGATGCTTAAGACTTTCTCCTATTTCCAAAACTTAAAACGATACTCAGGGAATAATGTGATTCATCTATAAAGGTTAAGACGAAATTTCTGGTGGAGTTTCAGACGCTGCAATGTTTCCCAATAAACAAATTTCGTCGACAAAAGTGTGTAGTACCGATCGACGATCACTTTTAATGATAATTATTTTGTAACATTTCCTACAAACACAATACGTGTTTAGTTAAAAATTCATTTATAGATGTGGGCTTTTTTTTAACTTTGGAAAAAATGTTTGAAATTTCTATTAGGTTTTTAGGCCCGTTTGTTTTAAAAAAAATTTATTCAAAATTTTAGTTTAGTAGTAGTAGTAATCATCACAACATGCGGCGAATGCTTTGTTCACTAAGTCGTATGGATTTATTGGAAAATGAGCAAACTGATCGAGCGGCGAAGTCTGCGGTTTCTGCATCGTTAATTATGGACGATATCATGGAAAAGTTAGAACTTCACAGATACATTGGAAAAAGAACTAAAGGAAGGAAGTCTGCAATACCCAGTTAACCCTCCATCAGTTTCACAATTATATCGAACAAACATTGAGAAAATCAAGACCAATGGACCTTAATTTGTAATGGATCCTCTTCTCTTATCTGTGGTTGTGGACAAATTCTCATAATAAAAAACATCCTTTGTGACTGCATTAACTTTTCCTTTATTAGAAGAGCTGCATTTCAAACAACTAATCCTATGGACATCCCCAAATCAGCTACAGAACGCAATATCACAACATAATATATTACTTTACTAAAACTACTAGACTCGTTATCCAATTTTCTATTCCATGATAGATAGCCTGTTGCTAGTGCTCAATGTTTTGTTTTTAATCTGAGAATATATTTCATTAGTCTCCAAAATTATAATAATAATAATAATAATAATAATAATAATAATAACAAATGCTCATAAATGAAAATTGTTTATATGTTCTATAAATTTTTTTTTAGAATTTATCGTTAGTTATGAAATAATCATTAATGGGGTGATGCTATTAAATGAAATGCACAAATAAATATACGAATGCCGAGGTGATAGTGAGTGACTGTGTAATTAACACTTTTTCGGTAAATATAAAGATAATAACAAAATTTTTGTACAACATAAAAATCAAAGGTTGATAAAATGCGCCTGTAAAGAAACTGGAGAAACTTGTAATCGATAGACATTGCAAAATGTTTCCAATTAACACTTCGTTTTGAAACAAATTTCTTTTAAAAAAAATGTACGATTGAGAGATGAAAAATTTGAGCCAAAGAAATGTTAAAATCTTAACAAATGTTAATTTCATGTTAAGTGAACAAACTGTAAATTCCTCCTAAGTTATTATACCGTTTTACTGCCACTTGTGGTACAGGATGTATTCAAGGCTAGAGATAGACCGACCTCTTATTATAAGGATGGAATTCAGAATCATCTTCTGAATCGATTTAAGATTGTCTGTCCTTCCATCTTCTTTCTTCCAGCCACGTATTTTTGTGTTCAACCTATATGTCACCAATTTTGATATGTCTTGACGAGATTTGGTATAGCGACAGGCCGCGACTCTAGGCCGAAAACTATTGAAAATGGTTCGAATCGGTCCACTTTTTCGACCGCTCACCATATAAGGCCTTATTTTAAAAATTCTTTGCCTCGAAAAAAGTGTAATTTTCAACATTTTTTGACAAAGATTCGCTGAGTAATAGCACTTTTACATTTTAAATTGATACGAAAACTTTACTTCGGCTAGGGAACTTCCTCTCATATACACTTGCTTACGAAAACTGAACGTGTGTATGGTGAAAAGACTTAACTTTCAGTATTTCTTAATGAAAAATGGTTCTTAATAGTAAACTGACGAAGAAGTCGTCCTTGCCGAATTTCGACCACGTTGGTCTATTTCTTGGATACCACCGTATATAAGGATTCTCAGGAAATGCAAAACTTTCTATGTCAAAAAGGCCTAACGGCTCTTGTTCATTATAATAATCTGTCATAAAAATTGGGTGGATGAAATATGAACCATTTCTTGGATTACACTCCATATTAGATTTCTAAGGAATAGCAGGCCCTTCAGAAAACGATTTATTTGGGTCACAGCAGCCATTTAACAGCAAAATTGACAGTAGGGAATTTGGACTATAGACCGCAACTTATATAGAGGTTATCGTGAAAACCAAGCTCTTGTAATTTCTAGTTCTTTTATGACGAAAACTAAATGAAGTCGGATTGATGCCACTATTGCTGATAAAGAAATAAGCGATTAACATTTCCATGTAGCACTGCACACTGTACTGTTGAATCCAGGAAAATAAATTAAACATTTTTTGAATCTAATCTGAATGATTAGAAATCTGACGACCATTCAAGGATCATGTACAAAAGTTGATGTGAAAGAAATGGCATCGATTGGACTTTGTTTTTTGTAAAAAGCTACTCAGAAGTTGGCCATAGAATCGAAAAATTTTAACTTTGAATTAGAAAAAAAATCATATGAGGGTTTATGAGGAATTATTTTTTCTTGTTCCCAAGCCGCAGTTAAAATTTCAAGGCATTCGGATGCAAATTGAACACGCGGCTGATGCCATAAATATCGCCTTGAAAGTTTCGAGTAATGCAACTTTGAAGAAATTTTGATTTTAGCTCTGATCAGCGATATCTACGCCATACAATCGGTTTGGCGGCTTTGAACACTTGGATGGGTGCGACTGGGGTATGTATTAAAGTTTCTCACTGATAATTCAATTTTTTAATCGCCAAGTTACCCAAAGCATTCAAGATGCCTATAATACGATTCCATGAGTACGATTCGAAAATCGAAGATTTGGTCCATTTTACTTATTATTATAAAATACGCAAAAAAATGTTATAACAATCAAATGGTCGCAAAATGAAGTTAATTTTAAATTTACTCACTTGGTATAGAATAATAAAAATAAGACTGAGATAAATGTTCGTGGACAGAATTTTAATCCAAATGTTACGAATAATCGATAGTTAAAGTCTTTGAAATAATTTCGAGCCATCGCCAAGGAACTTTGGAAATTAGTGCGTTTCATTAATTTTTAATTCAAAATTTCGTTTCACTTGTCATTGCGAGCAAAATATATGATATTTAATCGCACTTCATTTAATGACTGTGCATTTGCTGATAAACTAAATCTTACGTTAACTGATCGCACTTAAAGTGTGATACAACTTAACAATATTTATGCCCTTTCAAACTGCATGCAGGTCATACATTGGGTTCGTCGCTTTGTTAATACGGTTTGTTATGCACTTTACTTTTTCAATTCTTTTTAGTTTACATCTTCAGACAACAACAATTTAGGAGGATTTTCAATATCGAAATAGGCCAAAAAACAGGAAAGAACACCTATACGTAAACTATTTGAAAGTAAAAAGAGAGCGAGACTTTTTTGATGCAGAATATGTTATATCCTTTAGAGGGTGTAAAATGTAATACATCTATCTCCCGTTTTACATGGTAAATAGCCGTGTAAATTGAAAATGAACAGATCATGTAAATTGAGAACAACATAAAATAAAGGGGACGTACTCAATGAAATATAAAAGTTAAACACACTATAGCGGTCCACAACTTCACCATAGAACATCCTACACCGCTCCATAGTTGTTTATGTAACTTTTCAAAGAAAACCTTTGTATGGAAAGTGTTCGAAAAAGTGGTCCGATCCGAACCATTTTCAATAGAGTTTTTATTTTCGGGCTCCAACACGTCTATGTAACAAATTTCACCAAAATATTTCACAAATTGCGGCCTATAGGTTGAACGGAAGAAAAAAAAACAGACAAATGAATGGACGGACAGACGAGCTTAGATTCAGAATCACTTTCTAAATAAAAACAAGGAGCAGCCTTTTTGGGTTACGCATGCATCCGCATAAGCCCTTGCACCGCAAGGGTTTATGGTATAAAAATCGAATCTTTATACATTAAAATCTTCATCGGTTGAAGCTATTATGTATAGTCATGTAACAGTTGCTACCGCAACATTTACCTTCCATCTGTGAATTAACATAAAAAAAGTTTATTTCAAAAAAATTATTTTTATATAACATATTTTGTACTTTTTATACCCGCTACGAAAGGAAGCTTCACAGATCCTATGAAGTATAAACATTCTTGATCAGCATGAAATTCTGAATCGATTACGCCACATCTGCTCCTCTGTGTGTCTGTCTGTCTTTGTGGGTTGTGTTATTGACGCAAAAACGGATACATCGACTTCAAATTTGGTAGAAACATTAGCATATACATATGCGCTGGATGCTATTGAAAATGGGCCAAATTGATCAGAGCACACGCCCATAGCAAAGCGTGAAGCGAATGCAACTCCGTTTCTCTAAAGAACAATTTTGGTGTTTTGCTCTTTACTTCACGTTAAGAAAGATAGAAGGTTGAAGTTTTCTAAATTTACTTTGTGGAAAACTCTAATTGGTTTTTAACAATACCATCGACATGGGTATCAAACAAAACGACTTGGAGATCGAAATGCTACAAGCTAAGTATGCTAATTCTAAATGAATTAACATTGTATTTTAGTGAACTTAAAGGTGGACGATACATTTTATCACCATAAATAAAAGCGGGGGACGTTAAAGATTTTATTGATAGTGGATATGCGAGATTTGCCCCCGCCGAATATAACTTTCCTTTTCATTTAATAAAAGTATTATTTTAAAGATTTTTGTGTATGCTGTCCTCATTCACGGTCCTTTCTTTCTTACCTTTTAAATGACCTGATTAGTAAAGTTCTATAATCTAGTTTTTCACGTTAAGAGTTTTACATATTCAGACACCTAAGTCGGTTTTTTAATTTCTTTTTCAGAATAGACCGCTATAATTAATGTACAATTATCTTGTCACTCCCTTCACTTTAAGCCCTTCTATTTATTAGGAATATTAGTATGATTGATCAGAAAAAGATACTCGGCCATTTTGTAGCGCCCGTTATATTTAATGTTGA
Organism: Glossina pallidipes; assembly: GCA_000688715.1. NCBI lineage: Eukaryota > Metazoa > Arthropoda > Insecta > Diptera > Glossinidae > Glossina > Glossina pallidipes. The sequence continues at coordinate 277,446 of KK499777.1, forward strand.
ATGGTGGTGCTTAGCTTCTCGTATTTTTTTTCTAGAAGCGGAGGTCAGGGGATGGTTAAGAAAAAGACAACCCGCTGCTTTATAGCGGTAATTATTGGGAATATATAGAATATTCGAGTATACCAGACCATTGACAGCGGAACGAACGGTTAGAGCCCGAAATATCGATTGGATAAGTGATTGATTTAAGTGAACTAGAATGAAGGAAAATAACTCTTTGTCTGTGACCTTCAATCTAAAAACCGCGTATCCGGCGAAAACGTGTAGACTGCCGTGTAAAGTGGGCCACTGACCAGATATTCAAAAATTTAAAAACGTATAGTGTATGACGATTATATTCGAATTTTATTTCAATTTAGTTGATTTTTGCATTACAAAATGTGAAAAGCATAAGATAAACACAAAAGGTTCAAAATGTTCAAGTTATAAGTTAGGAAAAAGACTTGAATATGGTTTAACGTATTGTCCACAGTATCGTATCCTTTGTTCATAATGTCAAAGTCAGAGACCATATTTTCTCCTTTGTTTATGGTTTTTTAAATCCCTCCTTCCTCGACTGCCTAAAATTTCGATTGCTAATCCACTTCTACAGTTTTTAAGATTAAATAGGAACCCTTTTATGTTAATATCAGATATCTTTGGCTGAATGATCTTTTATTGTTTGTGCTACATTAGTTCGATAGCGGAGCAATGAGTTAACGCAGTCAAGTTATACATATATTTATGTTACAAACTTTCCTGTTCATGGTAATTATAGTCCTCTAAAGCGGGAGGACATCAGTTTTTATTACTAATTTTCAGTTTGAAGAGTTATGGTTGATCAAAACTTCTCCAGCAAAGAAATATCCTACAATGCATTCGTATAAATATTTATATAAAACAAATAACAACCTCACTATAGTGAGACAAGGCGCACCGTTAAATATCCTACACTTACATTTACACCTACAATTATTATGGAAAGTGGTCGAAAAAGTGGGCGGATCGTACCCTTGTCCAAATTTATATCAAATTTCATCAAAAAATATCTAGAAATCTACTACCTGTAGGTTGAGCACAAGAAAACAAGACGGCCAATAAAATCGATTTAAAAAATAATTCTGAATCGACCGGTGGCCTGTCTCAAGTTCTTCTAGACCTTACATAGATCCGCACAAACCTAATATACCATTATATCTACCACAAGTGGTGTAGAAACTAGATTTACTCACTTAACTTAAAGCTCCAAAAACTTTATTATCCAAACATATTATTACACCTTGTAAGGAAAATTCTGTATGCAAAAATGTGAAATTTCAAGTAAACAAAGGTTAAATTCCAATATTCCAAAAGGATGCTTCAAAGAAAGCCAAAGAAAAGTAGTTTCATAAGTGAATCTAAGAAATTGGCAGAATAATTTGTTAACAAAAACATAAATTCACTCGGCATTTAAAACAATTAAAAAAGGAATATCCTTTTGTGCTGCTTAACGTGGAGCGATGAAGGAAACGCAAAATATAATCTGGATAGTATAACTGACAAAGTAATTACATCCGCTTTAGGATGAATTACCGATAACGAACACCTTGAGGTAGAATTGAAAATATTTTGATATATGTGGGCATATTGGCTTACTAGCATACTCCTGGGAACATATTTCATGCAAGTTGCGCTTTACTGTCAGTGGTGGGCGGCTGGTGTTTCTTTGATGTATATGTTCGCTCATTGTACGCAGCTGTATACCTCAGTTCTGGCACACATAAGCAACAAGCGGCAGGTAGAATTTTACGTTGGTCAAAAGTATGCGTTACAGTATGTGCTGCAAATGAAAGGTAAATCCAGTACACGGTCCTTCTTCGCTAGGTATATAATTAAGTCAATAATTTCTTGTTTTTGTACCCTACACCACTTGCGGTACAAGAATATATTAAATTTGTGCGGATGGCAACAAATTGTGTAAGCTGATTTGTCCCCCTTTTTTTCGCTGTGTTCAACATACGTTCCGCAATTTTTGAGATATTTTGATAAAACACCGACATGTATTGGCCCAAGGACAAAGGCTACTGAAAATTTTGAAAACTCGCCATAGATGAAGCGAGTTTTGGTTCCTAGTTATACCGCAAACGCAATTTGATATTCAGTACTGAACAATCGCTTCTTTCAAAGCGATGAATCTAAGAACAGCAGCTTCACCGTTACATTTTATATCAATTTGGATGTTGATCCAAAATTTGATTAAAATTCTTGTCATTTAAGACAACGAACCAGAAAATAGGCACCTTTATGCTTGAAACCTTGTCATTACTGTGCTGACAAACAAGATTCTTCAATATATAAAGAACTTTCCTTTCCTTAACGGTTTAAAGTAGTGAACGATCAAAACGTGTAAAGCTTCACTTTTTTTTCTTTTTTGCAAATTTTTAATATATTAAGTTACTCGTATTTTTGGTTTAAAGTTTAAAATTACTACAAAAATTTAATTAATTTTATTAGATATTCAACTATGTTGCATATGAGTCATAAACTAATTGCATAAACTACTTTCGATAATATATTTAAAATAATTATCACAAAATATAAAATCAAACTTAAATCAAGAAAGCATATTAAAAAAAAAACAAAAAAAACTTAAAATAAATTTTTATTAAAAAATATTGCACAATAATTTATTTAAAAATGGAACTTTAAAACGTTTTTTAAAACATAATTAAAACTTTTATCGCATAAATCTTTAAATTTTCTTAATAGTAATAAATAAAATTTTTTTATAAGTTAGCGCTTTCATGAAAAAGCATTTCGACGGCATAATAATTGGCACAAAGTTTTTTCTCCTCTTTTTCTTTTCAGTTGCTTAACGGCAACTTAAAGTGTTTAAAATTAATTTAAGGAATGTATCTCTTTCTTCACACTGTTCATCATTCACTTAAAAGATTTTTGATTATAATTAGTCAACAAAAAAAAAAAAAAATTATATAAATAAAAAGGAAGAAAAAATATGAAGAAGAAAAAAATTCGATATTTGTACTTAAAAGAGAAAGTAACTAAATTTTTATAAGCCTATCAAGGCAGCAAAGCAGAGCTCTTTCGATAAGAAGCAACGCGTACACAGCTCATAACTGTACAAAATATCCAATCAAAGTTTTCTTATTTTTCAGTTTCAATTTAAAAAAATATGTAAATTTATGCTTAAAATGTTAACATATCGTCCTTGTTATACACCACCACCGCAAATATATTAGGTCCTTAAAATGTTGATAGGTTGGGAGAATAACAATCGGATACGCATTGTTATTCAGGGTGAATGTTGGAGTTGATTTAATCATGACTACCTGTTTATCTGTCTCTCCGTTGTTACAATGATTACAACGTAAGAAAGACTTTAACTAAATGAGCAAACTTGGCTTTACACTTTTCTATTTTTTTTTTAGTGCTATTGTAAAGTTCGTAAGTCAATCAATTAATTCGGTTCATGAGTCTACATGTAATTACCGAAAAATCAATAACTTTTCCCTTTGTCTTGACAACTAAAACACTTTTATTTTACAGCTATAAATTCGGTTTAACTTGTCCTTGAATAAAATCTCCAAGCCAACTTCCAAAATTGTCTTTATCGGACTCTTGGTTAGAGTTGCCATAAGATAAAAATGCCATGCATGTGTTAAGTGGTGGATGTTAAAAAATTCGATCTAAACCGAATACAATTTTTTTTACCGTTAATATTTCTACTAAATTGTTAATTAATGTTAAGTATCTGTCAATGTAAATTTTTGTTTTTAATTTTCGAAAAATTATTTTCGCTAGATTTTTAAAACATTACATAGGAATGATCACGTTCTAAATGCGTTTTAGCTTTAGTTATTACATTACCCATTACATCGGACGGTGGCGGTATACCCGATATTTCTTTGGCTGGCTCTTTATAAAATATCTCAGTTCTACCCGATTTATATCCATAAAATATAGAATCATAAGATCTTAAAATTAAATCAGTCACTTGTTCATTACGCAACAGATCAGTATGCATACACTCGATTGTATTAATTTCAACTGGATTCCATGGTCCGTTGCGTTGCAAAGCATCCCATTTGCTATCGATACACATAAAACTGTAGCTGCCATCGCGTTGTTGCTCACCATCAACGTTAATATTTAAAGTCTGATTTAAATGCGACTCCATATGCGGAAATTTAGCAACACAAATATCGAACTGAAATAAAATATTAAGTCAATTTATTTAAGTAAAACGATTTAAAAAAATATTATTAGCTTTTTTTAAGCATTTCTTAAACATATTACGTAGTCCAGAAATTGTTGGCGTTTTTTCCCGACGCAGGTTGAAATAACTTTTTCTAGTTTAGCAAGACAAATAATTAAAGTTAAAGGCATATATAATTATGTAAAGCAGGCTTATGTTTATTTTTTAAAAACTTTCAAAGAGATCGGTTGTGTTATACTAGTGCGACGTAATTTTTGAAATGGAAGATCGAAATGAGAATATAAGTGACGCTTTACTTTTTTATTTCAAAATGTGTAAAAGAGCCTCAGAAGCACATAAAAAAAGATATTCTATGCAGAACACAAAAATTGATTTGCGAAATTTCGTTCTGGAAATTTTTCAGTAAGAGCTTTACCACATTCCGGTAGGCCAAATACCATTTATGATGACAACTTAAGGTTACGATTGAACCTGATCGGCACGTAACGATTCGTGATTAACACTGCAGTCGATTATTTAATAGTCGGTAAGCTAGAAATACTACTAGTTGTAAAAAAAAAAAAATTCTCAAAAATCTTACCATTTTCTGTACAATTTTCTGTTGCTGCGAGCAACCAGATTCCATAATCAGCACTAATGTCATATTCTGCTGACCGCATATATATAACTCGGCTTTTTGCAGCCCATCCACATTTTGAGAATGAGCCGGCAGTGTAATTAAAGCATCTACAGCGTCCTCACATTTTAAAGAGTTACGTTTTGCTGTAAAAATTTTCGACGCGGCTAAAGGTGTTTGAATTTCTATACCAGTTCCAGGTGTTGAATCCCAAACAGGGCGATCTTCATTTAAAGCTAAAACTGATAATTTCGTCATGAGAGGTGTTAGGGGAACACCGTTACTTAATTGTTTGCGATTGATCAAAGACATTGTGGACGTTCTATCCATAGAAGGCGTAGCCAAAGAAATCGATTTCAAAGGCAAACTTAATGACTTCTTATCTAAAGGAGTTTTTGTTTTTATTTCTAAATTTAAGTCCAAGTTTAAGTTGCGATCTTTTTTGAAAGCAGTTGTTTGACTTATGGCCGTAGTGGTGGAACGTATAGATTCATCCAATTTTTGCAATTCCGTATCAAATTCTTTAAATTCTTCAATTAAATTAGCTATTTCGTTATTTTGCTTACTCTCCTCGGAGGCTTCACCCCACAGTTTGTAATATTTTTCTAAAAATTCTTGAAATAAACTGCGTGATATTGGTTGACCGTTCGAATTAAAAACAGGATATGTAGGATCAGTTATAGTACGTGAAGTACGATTATTCTCATCCGAATTATCTGAATTCTCCTCCGAATTATCGTCATCGTTTTCTATGAAATCTGGTGACAATTCTGCTTCACCTTCTCCATTACGATTAACATCAGTCTTGAAACTTTGCGAAATTTGTTTAAGCGTTATTTTTTTTGAAAGTTTTTTAAGAGATTGCTGAAGATCTGCCAAAGAATTACGGCGTTCCAGTTTATTTGGATTAGTGATAAAATTGTGAAAAAATTTTTCAAAATCTTTTCTCAAATTGTTACAACGATTCATATGTAAAGTTATTTGTTGATCTTGTGAACAATTGTTCGAATTATTTTCATCTTCGGGATTAGCACAAATCGACATTATGTTACCCACCGCAAGAACCTTATTCTCAGTCATCGGTGTCGAACAGACACTAGTGCGTCCAATAAATTCGGGATACGAATCATTTTCATCGAAATTAATAGAAGCTATACCCGATTCAGGTAATTCTTTGTTGTTATAGCATTTTATACGCAATGGCAAATGCGTTGGTCGACAAAGTAGAGATTTAGGTTTTGTGGGCGTCAGGGGTTGGGTAGGTTCCAAACTTTCACTAAAATCCTGAGAGATTTGCGACGAGCCCTCTTCCGGTATATGAGTAAAAATTAACGATTTGTCTCTTTTCATTTTGCGTTTACTACTGTATTGAAATGGTAATGGACCTGATCCCAATTGAGTTGTTTGCAAATTTTGGGCCCGTTGGGCTTCCGCTTGCAGTTTTCGATATTGTTGTTGATCCAAATAAATACCTAACATTAACACACCATGCGGTATATGAAAATCAGTGGAAGTCAAATGCTCAGCAGTGTTGCGTATATGCAGAGGATCGGTTAAAACGATTTGTTTAGTTACATAATCCGTAAGCTGAGTGGCCACTATCCTAAAAATTGTATTAAATAAATTATCGTTTATCAGTTTTGCTTTCACTTCATCTACTCACTTATTATGATACAGAATGGCACCGCCTAATATACCTTTTGTCTGTTGACAGCATTGTAAAATTTGTATGGCTTCTAAAAATATATTACTCGCGGTTTTCGGTATACGCAACTTAGGTATATTTTGAAATATGTTGCCGTTATATTGTAAAATTGGTAGATATGTTTCAAATATATGATATAATTTCTCCGAGAGATTCTTGTACTGAGACTGTAAAGGAAATTGATCATAAACTAATTGCAAATCGCGGTGATAAAATTTAACTAAAGCAGTTAATAAATCGACACGATGTTGAAGCAAATAATCAGATATATTGCGATCAGTACCAACAGCCTGAAATGAAGCAAAGTTATATTTAAAAATTCTTGAACATGAACGAATAATTTACCAAAATGAAACGCCCAAATTCTTTAAGGACAAATTTTCCATTCTGCAAAGCAATGATACGCGGTTTAAAAAAGCAATCCTTTAAAAAGTAAGATGTACCCATGAGTTGGCCACATAAGGCCACTTTTTGCGTATCCGAAACCCAACTGGGGTGAAAATAAAGGACCGCATTAACCGGATCGTCGGATTCATCTTTGAGGCACTCCGTGTCATAGACAAACACAATCATAGTTTCTCTGCAAAATTAGTTTGTAAAAATTTTGTGGAATTATAATTTGAATGGTATAAGATATAATTGATAGGATATTTTATTAAACCTTTCGTTATATTGTAAACTTAAAAAACTATTGTCTTCGAATTCTTTCGCAATAAGAGACCATCTTTTAATTTCTTTTGATTTACGCCAAATTTTAAACATATTTCTTTCTCTGCGAGGCGTGTGTGTGCGTGTACGTGTAATTGCGTTATCTTTTTATATTTTTGTGTTTATAATTTTAAAAAAATTTACAAAATGACTTTTAACCAAAATTAGCCACATGTGAATCGTTATGTGTTAACACTGACAACTGATAACATCTACAAGCACCTAACTGCTTATATTTTACCAACGTTTCTATTCTCTGGGGGAAGTTAATCTAAATTGCACTCCCTCCTCATAACTCTGCGGTAAAATAAGTTATTGTTATTGATATCTCATGCTTGAGTAAAGTTGCTTCGTATTTCTTCAAAATGTATCAATTTCAACTTGAATAGAGTGATTTCTCTTGCCATTCCGCTGTACATTCCCCCCCTTGCGTTCATTCCGTTTAAATGTGTTATAATTGAAGGGCAAACAAGCATTTTTTGCAACTAACGTATAGAAGTAGTAATTATCAGAAATCAGTTGGCTTTGTTTTTGGGTAATTTGTTGAAATATGTGCCATTGTTTCAATGTTTTTGGCTTAGAACCAATCTTTTGATGATATGCTCTTATCTGTTTTTGCTGTTCCTTAATAAACGGTTTGATCACAAAGAAATGCATCTCGTACATCGAGTCAATTTAGTTTTTTGTATGCGTCGATAGCACTATTCGCTGCTAAGTTTGTGTTTGGGAGACGGATGAGCTAAATATACTTTTCTGAGATTTTTTTTCATGGAGTGGAGAGTCTGTTTGAAATTTTCATAAGAAACGAACGCTCTTCGTAATAACATCACGTTACACCGACAAATTTGTGAGTAAATAATTCTAAAAAGACGATGGACGACGATGCTCAATCTGAATATTTCAGCGCGGGTATTTTTAATAGAAAGAAGAAACATATGAGGAAATTGTGTTCCCTTAAAGAAGAATTACATTAGAGAAAAAAAATTTGGAGTAGACGTTTGTTGATTTATTAGTATTTTTAGTGAGAGATAGCAAAATTCATTATCAAAACCGCTGAAATCCCCGATTATATAAAATTCAGTCTCTATCCCAAAATCTCTTAATAGAACAACTATAGCTCTCTAGATCTAATAGAAATCTTTTCATATTAACACCACGTTTTTCTAACTCATACGCCGAGCGATCTTTCACTATTCGTGTTGCTTGATATTGGAATCCGTCACCACTGAATCTAAAATCCTTCTATAATTCGTTGAATGCGTTTAGAAGCGAATTGACTGCACTGCTAAATTCATAATTTATATTTTGTTGCTGAGAGAAATTTATGATTACGGGGTTTATGCAGCAAGATGATTACAGCCACCTAGCTGCTGTATACTCTCTTATATTGAAGTTTCTTTTCACACATGAAACGTATCTGTGTAACTATGTAATAGGCCTATAATTGCTTAATAAATGAAAATGAATTGAAGTTTAACACTACGACTATTTTCCTTTGCTTTTGATTACTCTCTACGCCCTAAAAAGCAATAAGAAAGATGTGTGCGAAATCTTAGCACTAAACGTAAGGAAGCTTATTATCACAGTTTCTACGGCGCAAGTCTATAACGTCGAATTACGGAGCTACTTAAAAAGGGCTGAAAAAAATACTGGATATTAAATAAATATCACTTACAAAAATCTAATACTATTCTAATTTTTTTGTTAAAATACACTAAAACTGAAGGAAACATCAAAACTCAAAACTGAAAATGAAAGGGTTTGGCACGTTTGTAGCATTGAATAGTCTTATGGAAGACATTACCTTGTCGAACAGAAGACATTATGCATAACTTTCAGCAAAGAGGAAAGATCACAGTTTTTTTTTCTTAAATTTCACTAACACTTTCTAGAAAACCAACAATGGTCCAACTACTACTACACAGCTTCTTTCTTCAAATTTTTAATCAATTTTGAGTAAATTTTGAAAATATCAACTTGATTGCAACAGACGGGTGGACAGATGTGATTACATCGTTTTCTTTCTTGGCCTTGATGCTTGGAATCTTGCCTGCGAATGTTGAATGTGAATTTAGGTAAAGCTATCATATCCATATAAAGTAGTTATATAAAAAAAAGAAAATTAATTCAACTAAATTTTTGGAAATAATTTAAGTTTTGAAATAGAACGAAAATCTGTTCAAACGTTTTACTGCAAATGTTGAATAACAAATGTTCTACAGTAAGGTTAAAATATTGTTAATCCATTTGAGGAAAAAACAAAAGAAATTAATGAAAGAAATTATAAAGAGAAATAAGTTAATAACCTCTTATCATAATGTGCGTTTGCCATCTCCATTTCTCTATCTTCCTCCAGCATGGCATCGAGCAAATCAAAGAAATTATAATAACTCGAATTAAAAGAAAACATCTTCTTAATGAGATTTTCGTGATTAGAAATTAAAAACTTAAATGCATGTAATTGATCTATAAAGAAATTAAAAATGTAATATATTAATTTAATTTATGAATAAATAATAATTATAGATTTTTACCAATTAAAGGGAGTGGCGTATTGAAAAAGTTGTAGAGGGAAGAAAGGTTAATAACACTTACTTGGCCATGGCTTTATTTTCGAGAAGAATTTTTGTCAGAGTAAAGATTAAAATTTCATTTAGCTAAAATCATTTAACTAAATCTATAAACATTTCTTTAAGTAAATTCTTTTAAAATAAATTCTTTTATAATAAAATTCCACTGCACTTGTACTCTTTCGGTGTATATACTAAGCCAAGAGTAAAGGTATTTTTTTTTTACTCACGCCATTCAGTTGACAGCGAGAAGCACAGTGAAAACTTTTTGTGTGCGATTATTTTCTGCGATTTTCAAATTGGGCGATTTTTCTAGTAAGAAATTATGCTGACGTACATTAATTTATTTCGTCGCCATATAGATAATAGATATAAGCCATGTAGATAATAGAGATAAAGTGAGCTTTTACCATCCGCAGATTTATTCTACTATTCGATTGTGTCTAAGTTTGAATTAAACTAGATAGTGACTCGGGAGCATTTTTTGTATACATGTTTTGAGGAGCTTACAAATGTCAGTCATTAAAAAGTATGTATTCTTGTTCAACGAAAGATATTGAGTCAATATTAGCAACAACTGCTCATCCGCCCGTCTTTCAAGTTTTAACTACAAATTCCTGAAGCGCAATTGAAATACGTAACTAACACAACTATTAAAATTAAATTAAAATACGTAACTATAGCAGCTATGTGGTAAGTTACAGCACCTAATTTGGTGGCCATTAAAGTGATTGGAAGGCTTGGATAAAAAAGAAGTATTTATCGTAATGGAACTTCTTTAACTTTTTAGTCGTCAATTGCTTAAGCTCATTATAACAGGACATTCATCATTTTCTTTTTCGCCATAATCTTTGATACATTACCAGTTATAAAAGAACGAAAAAACAGAGCAACAATAATCTGGCAGTACTCCCTGTGTACCAATGTATCGGTTAAATGAAAAAAAAAAAAAAATTGGTAAGATGCAATCGCCAACTTTTTAGGTACGTTTGAAAAGTATAAGGTAACGCATACTAATCTAAAAAAAAATTTTTTTTTCTTTCTCGAACATTTTCTGAGCATAACAAAATGCATTTTTTTCTAACTTTTGCAAATTTAAAAACGAATTCTTAATCTACGTGTTTTAATTTACTTGGGGAACATAAATTTCGCTTAAAGCGTTGGCTTACTGTATTTTCATTTTAGATAAAGTATAGTTGAAGTTGTTGTTATTTAGTTAGTAGACACAGTTGCTTAAAAGGTAGTTTAGTGATTGTATGAGCTATTATTTTGCAGTGGCTTTCATGTAAACATTTCACTGTTCGTTGTTTTCCTTTTCTTTTTTTTTGCCTTTCCTAGTAAATTTATACAACTCTGCTTATTGTATGTATACTTTTGATGGTTTAGTATAGCAATGGCCGCCGTAGTAAACTCTGTAAACTCTTAATAAAGTGTTGAGGATTTTTATAATTTATTTTATTTATTTTTATATCTATAAACACATATACATAAAAAAAGAAAAAAAAAAACATTATAAATAATCTAAATAAAAAAACTTGTTTAATTATAATTTTCTTGGTGAGTGAGAAAAAAAATTATAAAAGAGAAATATTATTCGAAAATAAATAAGTTTTTTATGTTTGCCTGGTGCTGTTATTGCTGCTGCTGCATTTATAAAATATTGCTTGCTAGCTTTAGCTCTCAATATATGTGTACGCATAAGTGTTAAAGTGTTGGTGGGATCTCGACGCATACATTTTCGTTAGTGTAGATGTGTGATTGTGTGTTTACATTATAGTACAATAATATAAACGCTAGTGTTTATGTTTAATGCATTAATAAAAAGAAAAAAAAAAACAAGAAAGAAAAGAAAAGAAATGAAAAAAAGTCAAACAGGTTTTTGGGAGTCGCTTACGGTTAGACAAGTTTTCAATATATTCATATATGTAGACATAAGTGTATATGTATGCATAAGCGTTAATGTTTATGTACGTTTGTTGTTGTTTGTGGTTATAAAGCTCTTTAACTTAAACCCCAAGTGAGTCTATACATATATATATATATATATATATATATATATATATATATATATATATATACATAAAGAGTTTACAAGTGTGCGTGTGTGCGCGCGTGTTTGTGTGTGTGTGCGTGTATGTTTGTGCCTGTTTGTTTAAACGTATATATAAGCATGTGTGTACGTTTGTGCCAAGTTGTTTATAATCTAATACAGCTCGAGACCAGTAAGACTAGATACGGCAACACAACCATCAACACAATACTAAATTTATTACAACCATACGGCAAACAACGTTTTTTAACTTTTATAAATACAAATGTAAGTGTGCATATACGTGCACATATATATAATAATAGGTGTGCGTGTGTGTATGCATATATTTGTTTTTGTGCCTGTGTATGTATACATTCATGTTGTTACTGTCTTTTAGAGACAGTCCGCTAACAAAAAATGTTAATAAGGTGGAAGAATAAGAAAAAAAGGCTATTATAACGACAACAAAACATGAGCAAGATATAAAATAGGAAAAGATAAAGCTAAACTGGTCTGCCCCTCATCCACCACCGCTAACCAAATGAAGCTACAGGTGTATTTAGACTTTGGCCTTATTTCATATTCCAAACCAAAACCGATTGATTAGATCGTCGCCATTAATACTTTAAAGGCATGAAAAGAAAAAACCATTTGAAAATCTGTTAACATGTTTTATATACAGATCTTTTAATTAGAAAAAAAAAACAGTAATAAGTTCTTTCTGATATATTTTACACTTCACGCCTGGCGCTTTATTTCCCCCTCTTTCCAGACAGAAACAGAATTTGTTAGACGTCTTAAAGTCTATCTTGTTTAAATGAATACTACACACTATACTCTTGTTTACATATATAGTTAAGTCAAGTAAAGTGTCTGTGCATATGTGTATATGCCTTTGCGTATGTATTTATATAAAAGAACGATTTATTCGAGTTATTGCTGTTGAGGATACTGTTTGGTTTGCGCGGCTTTAAGTTTGACAAGTTTTTTAAAATTAAAAAAATTTTATTGTATTTTTTTTGTTGTATTATATATTTTATTTTCAAAGCGTTTCTGTAATTATACGCCTTCGTAGATGAATGTTTGGTAAGTTAGGCAAAGAAATCATTGAACCTGGAACACGGGAAAAATTCCCATTTCATCGATTCTATTTACATATGAACATAAGGTTTAAGATTAACCGATATTATTTCTATTGATTGGCTCAATAGTTTTTAGGCAACTTCATAAATAAGTGCCATTATATACGAATGGATGTTAAGATATGAGATTAACTGGTGTTATCTCTATTGATTAGATGAATACTAAATACGCGCGTCGCGTGTGTGCATATAAGTGCAACATAACCCAAAAAGAGCAATCAAAATTCCCTTTGTGTGTGCGTAAACATTAATCTCATCATCATCATCATTATCACTATCAAGCAATGCAAAGAAAAAAGAAAACAAAAAATAGAAACCACCGCCAAAAAAAAAACAAAATATGAAAATCATGTGAAGGGATTGTAAACAATCGCATAGAAAGAAGTAAAAGGACTGAAACGAGGCAGTTCGGCTCCGTTCGTTCGTTTAAGTATATAATAAACTAAAAGTACGAAAACGTGTATAAATGGAAATTAATAACAAAATATTTTACACAAAAAACATTTATTTCAAATTAATAAAAACGTTACAAGTGACGCAAAGGCCTAAGGCGTATAAGATGATTTATATGAAAATTTATATTTAACGCGGTGTTTAACAAATGAATGCATTATTAATCGCTATAAGAATGGAAAATAATAAAAATAGTTTCTCTCTCCCCCTCTTTCTCTTTTATATATGTATATGTTCGTGGCTTATCAATGTTTATTTGTTTATGCTTCAAGGATTTTGATCAACTTCTGAACTCATTTATTATATATACGTACATATATATATATAAAACATATGTACACATACGTATGCATATATTTAAAAAACCGACAAAGAGCGCACAAAAGCAAATAGAAAAAAATCGTTATTGTTTTGTTTGATTTGATATACAAGACATATCTTTGAAACTGCAGTACAACAGTCAACGGACCAACACACTGGTGAGCTCAAAGCATTATTTTAATTACGCGATTTATAGCAGTTTTCCTAAAACTTGTATAAGAAATCAGTAAAAGTGAGCTTTTGGGTACAAAAGCTTCTCTTCATTTTCACTTTCATTTTGGATTCATTATCAGAACTATTTTCAAACACAATGTAGTTCTCAGTCTCCCAACCTCAAAGCATCAAATTGTGAATCGATTTAAACATTTCCGTCTGCCCATCTGCGCAATGTCTTGCCGCAAACACGAAGCTATCCACTTTAAATTTGTCAAAAACATTGGAAATTCTAACGCGCAGGTTGGTATTGAAAATGGAGCAAATTGGCCGAAACGCGCCTACAATACCACGTAAGCTGAGAACCCCTCCGTTCTTAAAATTATATTTTTTTCTCATTACTCACAAGTTACAGCAAATATTAAAATATGAACGTATATGCTATGAAGTATCGCGTAGCACATGTACAAAGATGAAAAAATCAATAACGTCTAATATCGTAGTATATCAAAATTTAATTTTTTTTATCAAGACCTTTATAACACCCAGAAGCAAGCTTTCAAACGTCGCATTAAGTTGTTGACCATGGGTGCCAAGCCAGCATGTCTGTCCTTCTGTCCATCTATGTAATATGTAGTAAATAATCCTCTTGTCGAAAAAATAAAGCTGTCTGCGTCAAAAATGACAAAAGCATTGGAAGTTTTTGCACGCAAGTTGATATTGAAAATGAGTAAAATCGGTCAATGCGGTGGTGTACAATGAAATTTAAACTGAAAATATTGATCTTGGTCTGCAGAAGTCACATAATAAAAATTTCCATCTATATTCTATAAGAGTGGAAATACTTAGCCGTATCTATTCATTATATCGTAGAGTAGGAAAATTAAGTTTTTTCGTTTTTTTAGTCTTTTTTTTAGGGTAAACATGATGGGTGCAAAAAAATTAGTCAAAGTCGAATATAATTCTCTCACTTGTTGTGTCCATGTATTGTTTACAATAAACGATGTATTATAGCTAGTGTGATATGAAATCGAAAAGGTGTGTTGTTCGTTTTTGTAAAGATATGCAAATGTGTTATGTAAAATATATATAAATTATTTTTACAATATATTCCCTTATACATATACAGAAGAAACAGCTCAAATCTAATGATAAAATAATTGAGGAAAACTGTAAGCCTAAGGAAAGTATATGAAAGTTAGGCTGAAATTCACATTGCAGTATGAAACAGATATTAAAACAATTACATTTAGCACGTCATCAACATATCCATAAGTGATATAAACCGAAATAAAACCGTTTATATGTAAAACTTGTGAATGGCTGTAACCATTTCTCTAATAAAAAAAGAAACAAGCGTTCGTTTCATAGCAAAAAAAAAATAAAAGCAGACAACTGAAAAAATTTTATTCGGTCATGACCGTATCTTTATACCCACCATCGTTATCCTCAGGAAAACACAATAAGTAAAAGAATTAAATATTCATACTCTATAATATTGGATTTTTCCAGTTTTCAAAATAAAAGTTCGCGCCGCACAGACGTGTGGGCGTTGTAGGCGTGCCCTTGGGAAAGTTTAGGGCTTTTCCAAATTCTTGTAGGCGATATCTTCATTCTCGCTAACGGGAAAATTTTTATCAAATAAGAGATATTCTCAGCTTACGTGGTACAGTGGGCGATTTAGCCGATTTAGCCAATTTTCAAAGTGAACTTGCGTGCAAGAACTTCCAATCTTCAGCTTCTTTTTGGTGGCCAGGAGAATGTTTACAACAAAAATTACATAGATGGAGAGACGGACATGCTTAAATCGGTTAATTAACAATTTGATGCTGATCCAATCTCTGAAGTTGCCTTCTCTGCAAACGCTTGGCCAACAGGAATATACCTCTCATTCTTTGGGGATGTGTATAAAAAGAAGTCCATTTGATAGCGATTCCTCATTGGCTTTTCAATAATTTTTTTTCAGCAAGTAAAAATAACGAGTGATTTCTCTATTATTATTCATTCTCCTTGATTGTATCAAAACATACAGTTTGAGTTTTGTAGCGTTCTTCTGAACATTACCTCAATATTTTCTAATGAAAGTTGCGAGAGAGCATAAACTCCATCCTCAGTGGATATTACACTGTCGGAGTTTAACTTTATGTATATGCATGTAAGCATTAGACAGCATTCAATGAAGAAATAAACAGACTTGCTCTATGATTCTGGTCTACTCTTTCCTTTGCTGGATTACACGAAATTTAATACATTCTAAAATGGAAAGTTTTAATGGTTTGGCTTTAAGAAGTCGGTAACGTGATATTGCGGTCAGCAATTATAGCGATAATTTTAAATTTCTGCAAATTTAATTAAGTAGAAAAAGTTGTAACAACAATTTAAAACTCATTGTTAAGAGCTTGCTATGAAACACAAGCCAGAAGTCCATTACAATCAGGTTGAAGCTAATTTTATAATTACACAGGCATCTTAGTCTATAAATTCTACATATAACTGCTTGTTACTCTAGGGGCTGCTTTAGCTTTAAAGAGAGAAAAAGCATACTTTCTCTAATTTTTGCTGAGAATATAATAAAAGAATTATTTTTTTAAAATTTTCAAGTATGTAAAAAAGCAATATTTAAAGAATTGTTGATAAAGTGTTCATTTAAAACTTAGAAAATTTGGTCGTTGGGATATGGTTTTCCATGATCCCTTAGAAAACAATGCCTTCGCGTTGGATAGAATAACTTATGATAGCCAAATAGCATTGACTCGAAAATAATTTTTATAGGTTTAAAAATTAATAAAAAGAAGAAAAAGAAGTAAGAAAATTATATTTGATCACGACCGAATCTTTTGTACCTATCATCGTTGTCCTAAAAAGACTAAAAAAAGGAAAAAAGCCTTCATACTCTATAACATTGGGGGAAAGCGGCTGATTTTTTCTTATTTTCATATGGACAAACGAACAGACAGACAATCCAAATTTGAACCTGGCGAAGATTTTATATACTTTATGGCGTTTTTGAATCTTACATCAGTGCGTTGTAAAGGTATTGAAAAAAATGAAATTTTGATTCACTATAATATTAGGTAAGCGTGGCCACTTTTTTCATTTTTGTACTACAGTACAGCAGCATCGCCCATAGAATATGCCTTCGAATTTTTATGCAGTTATCTGCTATAGATAATGAGTAATGAGCAAAAAACCATTTTTTAATTCCATTTGAAAAACAGAGGTATTATCGGGTTACGTGGTACTGTGGGCGTGTCCTTCAACCGATTTAGACAATTTTCGATATCAGCGTGCAAGAACTTCCAATATTTCTGTCAAATTTGAAATGGATAGCTTAAGTTTTCTGCGCAGGAGAATGTTTACAACAAACACCCCCTCCTTCGTTGATGCGTATAAAAAATTAGATCGCTTGGATTGCGTGATGGTTTTTTGATTCATATTTCTGGGAA
Source organism: Glossina pallidipes (assembly GCA_000688715.1). Taxonomy (NCBI): domain Eukaryota; kingdom Metazoa; phylum Arthropoda; class Insecta; order Diptera; family Glossinidae; genus Glossina; species Glossina pallidipes. The sequence continues at coordinate 294,787 of KK499777.1, forward strand.
AACCAAGAACCCTTATATAAAGGAAGTAATGTAGGCTCTACATGTAATAAAATTAAATTAACCTCCCTTTCCGTTTGTATTGCATCAAGCAAGTAATTGCTTCAAGAATTGCTTACACTTTAGCCGGAAAAGCAGTGATACACTTTTTTCTCTCTTTACATTTATAGATTTGTTAAAGTGATTGACAGGAGTTAGCTAACATGTAAAATGTTATTTGTCTTTCCGGCCAGTCTGTTGAGTTGAAGTACTTAGCTCATGTAGATTATATTATTATATTAACTCGGACAGCAAAGTAAATGTTGACTACGTTACATACTTACCATGGAAAAATAGAAATATTACTAATCACGTTATTCGGTTCATTATATTGCACTAGAAAACCAATATAATGTATGATAGGCTACGACATATATATATAAAGTATAAAAATATGCTTAGTGGACTTGTCGATATAATCATAAAAAGTTAGTTAACATTAGTATCTTGGACTCGGCTTTACAAATCCTGTAAAGAATACTGGAGATAATGACTTGAGATTGATTCCTGTGAAGGCGTCTAGAGTAAGTACACAAACGTACTAATAGCACACTTTTTTTGCGCTTTGTAATATTGGACACTACCTATTGGTATATTGAAAGGAAGGAGAGGAAGGAAAGCAAGTATTTATTTTATAATATAATAGTGGTTTACATGAGAGTTTTCTAACGTGCTTTTTGCATGGTTCAGGCAAACTTTGTACGTTCAGTCAACCCTTGTATAATGCAGTTTCCATTTAACGCGGTACAAATTATCGCGTTATAGGAGGGTTGACATATTACATACATAGATACAAATTTTTTTTGCACAATATCCTATCAAACGGTTGTTTTATTTAAGCTCAGATTCTTAAGTACACCTCCCAATCATAATCGATTGGGCCGTTTTACAGACTTTATACATGTTAAAGAATTTATTCAATTAGTCCGTTAATCTTTGTGGTTGAAAATTTAATTTCTTTCAGCACAATTGCTTTTTTAGAACTTTATTTTTATGATAAAATTAGCAAGAAATAGCGATTGCCTCTGCCAATATTCTTTCATCATTGAAGTCATTTAATATAATAAATATTTGTCCATCATGAACATGCTATGTCTATTTATGCGATATATTAGGTTTTTAAGGAAAGAAGTATTTTAGATAGGCGCACCTTTCATTACATTCATTACAACACTCAAAGCTTACAGCCAGTAGGTTGCACAGAAGAAAACAACACGGATGAACATGTTTAAATCGATTCAGAAGTCATTCGGACAATTATTCCGAATCGACCGATATATCAAAAGATGGGTTTATCTCAAGACCTTTGTGTATTTCATGTATCCTTGAACAGCACGTGGTGTAAAATATGATTATAGACAATTTTACAATTACGATCGAACCAGAGTCAGAAACTTTGTAAACGTGTGTTTATAATACCGTTCGTCCTTGAGCCAAAACATACGTTAGCGTATCATCGAAATATTTTGAATCAAATATCTTAAAAGTACAAGACGGGCAGATGGAAAAAAGGACGGACAAGCTTAGCCAGTTTGATTCGATCGACAATAATAGGTAGGTCTATCTCAAGTTCTTTTTGGCATCGCATACATCCGCGCGAACTTACTAAATGTTTGTGCAATAAGTGATGTAGGAACAAAAAGCAGAGATATATTTGGAGAACATTGCTTCCCAGTGATAGCGATTAATGCTAACTTTAATGTACTAAAAGTGGGTAAAATATGGATATATTCAAACCAGTTCGCCTTATAATGCAAAGTGGTTGAAGCTAAAAGTTTGACTATAGTGAACCGTCAAATCCCATACTTGGCGTTAATTTCTCATTTAGAAATCCAGCAAATATCTTTTGCATTACACTAGCAATTGTTTCGTAATAAAAAAATGTATTTTCAATAAAATTTTTTACGTTTTCAAATGTCAAACATCGATATGTTTTAAATACATCTACAAAGACTTAATGACGCACAAAAACTGGTTACTTGAAGATGCACCAACCAATTGAAGGCTTGGCGTACTTTTGCTTTTACTTAAATAAACATTTAAATAATAAATTGTGTTGTTGTGTAAATTTTGCTTTTTTTTCTTTTGAAAATTATTTTATCGCTTGGCTCTGGGTCTTAAATTGGTCAAGGTCAGTATTAAGGTATTGTAGAGCATTGCGCATATGTAAATTTACATATATATAAGTTACATTTTAGTAAGTGTGTGTAAGACATATCTAACGGAAGTAAAATAAAAAGATTCTAAAGTGCATGAGCACTTAAAAGCCGGAAATTATATTAGAGGTTCAGTTCAGTTGGGCGGTAATGCTTGCATGCATGCGCGCGCGCACTAGTAATCAGCAATAGGTTATTACATAAACTTTATGAGAAAACTGTGCATATTCTTTGAGTGTAATCGTAACAAACCAAAACACATATAATTTCTCTTGCTATAATCAATCTTGATGTAATCATGTCTTCGCAGGCAATCAATAGACGGAAATTTCATTTGTAAATACCGTAAATAACATGTTTTCTATGTGTGCGAGCATGAATGAAAAATGAAATACCGTTAATTAAAGTCTAATTATTGCTAAACTTGAAAACAGAAAAAATCAACGATAATTCGTACGGTACTGAGTTTAAAGAAGAAAGAAAAGCTTTTTCTTATTTGCATTTTATTCATTAGGTACGAATATTATTTTTCTACTCATCATTAAGTTTTCTTTGTGCACACAATTCCATCTTTTCCTCTTCTTTCTCCTCTATGCGCCTCTGTATGTTTTATGATGAAAAGTAAGAAAAAAAAGTATGCACAAACTTATGCACGAATACATTATTTGCATAGAACAGGTCTTTGTGATGTTATGACTCGGCTTATGGAGGTACATATGTGTGCGCTGCTGTTGTTGTTGTGTAGGTAGAAGCAACAAGAGCGATTACATATTGGGTTGGCAAGGAAGTAATTTACTTTTTCTTGGTTTTTTTTTCTTTTTGTGGAAAAAAAAAACTTAAATCATTTTATTCGATTAATTTGTTTCTATCCGCCTGAGTGGCTGAGTAAGGAAAAGGTCTCGACTAACAACTCAACGGCCGTGCATTCAAGTTTTAAGCGCGGTAGAGTTTTCAACAGGGTCGACAGCCTTAGATGTGAAAGTTTATCTCTTTAAGAAATATTGAAAACCTCGAAAAAAAGAATAGCAGATCAGAAGACGCTTGGTAATACATCTGAAGCAATTTTCCATAGAGCAAACTCTTGGCATTTCGGAATAATGTTTTTTTTTCGTTTTTCCAAGATGGTAAATATCTTAACCCTTAAATGCATAGCGTTGTAGATCTACATCGTATATTTAGTACCTCGTATTCCCCTGTGTAGCAAGTTTTTCATAGTTTTTTCTTTTTGCCAGTAAAGGCCTATTGTTGCCAATTTTTTTCTGAGGTTTTTATCGTTCTAATTTTAAAATTAAGTGGAAGTGGAATGTAGACAATTGGCAACAACATGCATTTAAGCGTTAATTTAGTCTTTGGCTCCTTGAAGATGTTTTAAAAAAGACAACAAATTCGAAATTTCACTAAACTGAGAGCGCAATCGTGTTGTCAAATCAAACCAAGTCTATGATTAAATCTTCTACGATTTCAAGTGCACTTGGGACTATTATTGTTATATAAGTCCGCATGAAGATAGAATTTGTTCAGTCGATAAAGAAATAATAGTTACTGATCTCTTCCCTCACTTCTCTCTAACCGTCACCGTGTTTCACTAATAGGGAAAATCTCCTGAGCGTTCAGCTATATATTAAATGAAAAAGAATAATGATGTAAATAAATTGGCAAAACCATTTTTTTTTATTTTTAGCAATCATGCTTGTTCTTCGCCAAATGATTGCCTTCTTCTTAAACCATAATCTTTAGTTTTCTTTTGAATATACATCTGAATTATCTCAATAGCTAGCTCGCTGCGGTCGTGTCTTGTGTTGCGTTCAGTATAAACGTCTTCTTTGATTTTTTCTATATCCAGTTTCCGTAGTCGCTTGTTTTTTTTTTTGGTTTTTCTCACTCCGCATTACTGGAAATTTTATAGAAAAGCAGAAGGATGCGATGCATTCTCATGAAATTTCGGCGCTTCATTCAAAAGAAATTCCAGAATGAAATTTTCTTAAGTCAATTTTCATACGTGCAATCTCTTAGGTGACTATCGTGAAGCAGCCCCCAAAATCTTTATACGGAGTTCTAAAATATTCGACCTGTTAACATCAAAACGACAAACTGTTCATATATATTGAGCCCGACGAGTTAACAGATTGACAAGCTTTTTTACAAAATCGTGACTGTCGCAAAAATTACTATAGAGAGTCAAAAAATGATCCGTAACTTTCTCGATATACTAAGAATATAAAGTTGAAAATAAGCATGGTCTACCTATGTTAGAGTAAAAGAGTAAATTCGAAGAAACTCGACAAATATCGGCCTGTTTTCATTAGTAGCTTATGATCCTGACCTATGAAAAAGTGCGGCATAAAATATTCACCAAAATGCACTAAAGGTTCGGTTGAAAAATGTTAGTACCGAGAGCCCACAATTAAAAGAAGCCCTTCCTTTAAATTAAGCCATCTCTTTGCTTTTCGTATAATTAGCCCTAAAGCGAAAAGATTCGTATTAGTTGAGTTGAATGGAGGTGCTTTATAACCATTTTTCTGAAGGTCAAACGTGACAATAAGTCAATTTGAGTCTTTCTGTGGTAAAGCGGACAAGAAAATTATCCAAAATCAATGCTGATGAAAGTTTTGAAGCATGAGTTTGGAATCCAAATCCAAACAGGACATACGACAAAAATGCCATACGAAAAAATTCCTTCTTTATGTAAGAAAACCGAAAATGTTGTCTTGCTAAGCTAATATGTATGTTGTATGGCTGCTTTAATTGCTGATATCTCTCCCAATACCTAGCCACATCCTATAGGTAGTATCGATGATGCCGAACAAACACATACAAACATTTTATAATGATTTGATAAGCAAGCTAAAGTTAAAACATTAATTAGGTTACATACAAGCAAACAGGCATATAGACGAATGAACATATGTCTGATATTCTCGACTCAGGAAAAAAGTAAGCAAAGTCACACACGGAAAGCAACAAAAAAAGCACATTTAAAAAAATTGCTTTAATAATCAAGTAAGTGAGAAAGTTCGTCTGTCAGATGTGTGTGGACATGGATGACTGCTTTCTGGTGTACACTCATTACAAAGAGAAAAAAAGAAAAGAGATGTAAAGAAAGAAAGAAAACTTGCACTTAGGACGGAAGTTGTGGATATTATATACAAGTACCTATATACCCATATTATATATATATGTAACTGTACACATACACAGAGTATATGCAAATGTACCCGATAGATGACTAATCATCATATATGTAAGTTAAACTTACTACACAAATTATTTAATGCATAACTTATTGTATGAATGAAATTTATAGTCGATTAAAAATTATACCAAAAATTAGTCGTTTTCGCTAAGTGAGCGTAACGTCCCCATGAATGGAAGATACAGAGTAGATTTTATAAAGTTATGCGCTTTCATAAATAGATAAGCAGATGAAATCAAGAGATATGTATATCTATACATTCTTTGAATATTTTTCTTCTTTCTCTTTTATAATATCTGTCGTGTTTTGTGAAAGTCAGACAGCATCGTTTTATTAAATGTTTTTTGATGGTCTATCAAAAGCAAAAAAGAGAAAAACGAAAAACAGAGGGGCGTCAACTATGTTCTAACATGTAATTGACCCAATTGATTGCTTTTACTTTTCACAAATTTTCATTGGCATATTAGATATCTTCCGCATAAATGTTGATGAATTGTTATCAAGAATGCATCGCGCTGCAACTGGGCAGAAATTAGTTAGCATTAAATCATTTTCGAAGTGTTAGAATCGTAGAAATCTGTCTCGTGATTCTACGATAATGATTACGCGGAAGATGTTGGGTATGAAGAAGAGGAAATGATAATTCATCATATTTCGTTGGCAAAGATTTCAACCCGCTCTTGGGAAAATATTCATCTGAATGTAACATTTCCAGCTTACAAAGTAATTTGAAGAATTTTATGCAAAGCTTTCTATACTCAGAAAGTCACATTTGTCTTCTAGCGAGTCTGAGATGCTAGCACCTTAACTATACATATATATTATTATTATTATTATTATTATTATTATACCCACCACTGTAAGATGGGTGTACACTCATTTTGTTTTTTTTCATAGTATACGTAACACCCAACAGAAAGTTTCAGACACACTATAAAGTATATATAATCTTGACCAGCCTGAAATTCTGAATTCATTTAGCCGTATCTGTCCGTCTTTGTGACTGTGTGCTGTGTGTTGTTCGCACTCTCCTGGTCGCGCAGCCATCAGTTTTTAACAAGAGAAACTTTAATTTTTCGAACTGCATGTAGACTTTATTGAGCTAACATATGTATTTTATATATATTTATGCCCTCCATCACTTCTGGTACAAGGGTACATTAGGTTTGCGCGGATATATGCAACCTCCAGAAGAACTTAATCTCATCCGTCCGTGTGCCCGTCTTGCTTCCTTCTGTTCAGGCCCTAATTTTGAAGATGTTTTGATGAAATGTGGTACACAGACGTGTTTTGGAATGCTATTGAAAATGACTCGAATGGGATTAATTATTCAACTTTTTCTGTAGGGACATGTAGTGTATTTTAAGATGGATCACGGAAAAGCATACTCTTTTTACTTGTTGCCCATATTATTACAAGGTTTACATAGCATTAACAGCATGGACATGTTGTCGCTTCTTACTTTTGGAGGGTCGGCATGGAGTTCACTCAAAATAATTTATTAACTTATATCATATAGCAATTTAATTGAACGTTTTCCCTTTGAAATTTTGCGCTTATTTAATAAGAATTGGTGGGCGTCTCCCGTCTTAGAAACAAAGCTAAACACGTTTATGACTAATTTCTATCTATTTATCTATCTATACCATGACAACAACAAATCCCTGCATTTGTAATTAGAAGCATTCATGATTAACAATATTAAGCAAAATAAGAGTAAGGTGATTATAACTGAAAGTTGCAAATACTCTGCTCTTATCCTTCGTCCATTTTCACTTTTGAAAATCTGACAAGAAAGTTTTCACGATTTTCAGTTTCATTTGTAAAAAACGGTACGTTAAGAGAGTCCATAAAGTGATATCAGGCTTTAAATCAAATCTAAGATCATTGTTTTTAGTAGTCTGCAGTTTATCGAAATCTTCGTTTTATTGTTATACCAATCACCGTAGAATGAGTGGTGTATTCATCTTGTCAAAAGAATTGTAGCGCCCGGAAGAAAGCTTCAGAAAGCCCACAAAATACATGACCAATACACTATATTTTCCGTAGATTTAAGCATGCCGGTCTGTCCGTCTATATATTGTCTGTTGTAAACATTTCTCTGGCCTCAAAAACGTTGTTATCTATTTCAAATTTTGCAAAAACATTTGCAAGTTCTTGCACGCAGGCTGGTATTCAAGATGAGATAAATCGAACGAAGAACAGTTTCAGTACCACATAAACTGCGAATATCTCTGTTTTTCAAAAGTTATAAAAGTTTGGCTTTTTGCTCGTTACTCATAAACTACAGGAAATAAATCTACAAAAATTTGAACGTATATTCTATGGGCGATGCAACGGTACTTATCAATATCAGGGTGTATCAAAATTTAAGTTCTCGCTCAATGCCTTTATAACGGCCAGAATTAAGCTTCAAAAACCCCAAAAAGTAAATAAAATCGTGACCAGTTCCAAACTCGGAATGTTTGTCTGTTCGTCTGTCCATATTTAAATTATTGGTATTAAACTAAAGAGTCTTTGGTGCCTCTCAGCTTTGAATTCCAACTGGAAAAGTTACAGTGAAAAATAAAAGAGAACCGATAGATTAATATAGTTAACCTACGCAAAATTTCTTATCGGTCGAGTATATATATCGGGAAGGAATTAACTGATTTTGATTCATTAATTTGATATACGTTTTTTGATTCGGACTGCTTTCATTGCAAGCAGTGAACTGTGCTTTTCCATTGTTAAGTAGAATGAATTCAGTTGAGTTTGAGTATTGAACTAAAGTTTGGGTACTATACTAAAGTTTGGCGTTATTATTTAATTGCTTACATTAATTTTGAAACTAATAAAAATGTTATCTTTGTTTAACATTTCGCACGTCAGTAAGGGCTAATCTCTCTGAATCACATATGAACGTGACTACTGGTGGTGTAATAAACAAAGGTATTTATTTATAACTATTATTCATTCTAAACTATAATGAACTTTGCTTGAGGTACTGTAGAAAATAATTGTATTGTAAAGTAATATTTAAAAATACTTTATTTGAGTTAAGGCGAATCTTAAAACCCTGCCATCTCGAGCCAACGCATAAAAATTGCAAATTATTCCGTAAAGTTGTTAGTTTGCCGATCGAGTCCTTGTATTTTTTACGATGAAGTAGTTCGGTGTGTGAACGAGTCTATAAGACGCTTCTAATGAAAACGGAAAGCAAAATTTTATCAAATAACACATGACTCAGTGAGTCTCCCTTTGCAAACCTATATGACGTCATTGCTGACAGACTGACAGACGATATCTATTTTCCCTAATTTAGTAAACATAGGTATTATATCTTGTAATTTACGGGAAGCACGGCGGCATGTTTTATTTTGTCTCTTTTAAGTATAAAAGGCACGTTTTCAAAATGCCTTGAAGAGTGTATTAAAAAAAGTTTCTAAAGTTTCCTAAAGTTTCTATAAGTGAAGATAGAAAGGCAAACAAGCATGACTGGCTGAAGTTCCGACTTGGATTTGCCGATTGGAAGTAAAACTTTTCAAGTTTGCTTTCGCACACGGAACGACAAAATCAGTATGCTATTCTCCGATAAAGTGTAGAGAGAAATGCGATGACGAAAAGTCTTTACAGTGTCGGCGAACAAATTAGTCCTAATGTTGGATTTTGGGTTTGCTGTTGAAATAATAAAACAACGCTCGCGATCGTTTTACCGAATTCTGTATACCACTCGAATAAAGAACTCAACAAAAACTCAATAGAACTGGTACAAAAAAGCGTTCTACAGTTTTTCATAAAACAATGCCTTCTCTGGGAACTAGTTGAAAAAAAGGTCCGATTCGTATCACATTCATCAGTATTCGTCCTTGGGTCAATACATGTCGGTCTATCAAATTTCATCAAATTATTTGAAAAATAATAGCCTGTAAGTTGAACAGAAAACAACAAGTAAGACGGACAGACGGATGGACAGACACTTAATAACTTAATATAATAAATGGTGGCTCCATGTAAAATCTTAAGTCCTTCTGGATGTTACATATGTACGCACAAATTTAAAATACCCTTCTAACATAAGCAGTATAGCGTTGAAAAAGAAAACTTTTATTGACGAATATGGCCGAAGAATGTGCTAGAGCCCCAACTGCAGCTATGTCCGATACAATATTCACTTTAAGTATTCATATATAGAAGTTATGCTTTTCATTCACAAGTCTTCTTCTTGCCACTATTTCCTCTAATATGTTTACATAAAGGTACTTTTTTCTTTTTTGGGTGGAGAAATTTCTTAACAAATGTTAATGTTTACTCTATAGTCATGTTTGCTTTTTATCCACAAACCAAAGACTTGCAATCATTTACAAGTTATGGATATGTTATGCAGAACTGCGTTAGTTCTTTAGAAAACTGAACTTGTATGGTGCGGTCTGCATTGAATTCGACAAAAACACCCCTATTATAATCCATTCTTTAGAGAAAGCTGAAGAAAGTAATAGTTTTTTTATTTTTTTGGATGCAATTAACTGCTTTCAATAGCTAACACGAAAGAATTAAAAAAGAAAACAAGTTCATATTCTCCCTTACATGGTAATAAAAGCATAGTACAAAAAAATAAAATAAATTTTGAAAGCAAAACGTACTTTCAAACTAATCGAGGTTAACGTTAAGCGCGTTTTAGTCGAAATCTGAATATGTGCAGAGAAATTTCGTTATACAAATGCAACAGTTATATAGACTGCAACCCAACAGAGATACTTATCCACATTGTCGTCGAGTGTTTAGAGTGCACACGACGAGAGTTTACGGTACACATCATGGTATTTACAAAGAACAATTGTTTTTTGACGAAAAAAGTCACTTTCGTCGGTAATAGCGCCATTAATGAAATTAAATGTTTGTGTAATTGAAGTTAAATAACAAAATTTGCACACGGAAAACAAAAAATTAAACTTTTTCAATGTTGATTGGGACGTAAAATTTTTTGCTCGTCGAACTTATAGAGATTTTTGCGTGAATCCTTTATCCGAGTCTATATGTATGTCGACTAAAACAAGCCTATCATCATCAACGACTGCTAATAGATTCTGCGAATCGATTGAAAATCGTAATCGTAGTCAATCTATCAGAGTTGAACAAAAAATTTGTAACTCTTAAGCTCTTTTGAAAATTTCTCGGATTACTTGCCTTAGAACGGGATCAAATTTTATAGTCGCCCAAACTTTATTTATTTTTTAGTACTAAAACTACCAACGCTTTGCATATACGTGTTTTTTCCAAAAGGGGTAATTTTTATCCCCCCTTTTTATCGAATTACCACAGTGGCAAACATGAAGATGGAAAGGTAAAATTTAGCACAAGCCAAGCACTCTTTGGTCGACTAAGAACGCAATGTTAAAAAGGTATTGAGATCTGCCTGCACTGCGCGCACGCTCAATATAGAAGGAACAGAAGCAATCTTGACGGAACCGCCACAATTTTTTCATATTTTTATCTGTCGTCATTATTTCGATACCGACAAAGCCATCTGCATATTCAATTTAAAAATGGTTCCGATTGTTTTTCTAATATGTTCAGAATGAGTTCATCTGACTGGCCTCTCGAAATTTTACAGCTATTTCCGCCAATAACTGACAAAGCTTTAACATCCATCGAATACGTAAAGAGGAACTCTTGTGAAAATGCCTCGCATCGGTTCCGAATTAAAAAGTGACTGAATATTTTTTACATAACAATCTCTCTAAGTAATGATATGAAACTAATTCGAGGGCAAACGCGATTTAATTCGTAATTACTTTAATTACTGAATTACTGGCTTACATTAGTACGGTTATACCGGTAAAATATGCACTACTTCTAAATTTTTGACGAGTAGGTTTTGAGCACATTTTTGGGTTTTTAAAGCAAACATGATAGACTCGCTAGGAAAAATTGAAAGGAAAACCAAAATTTGAGAGCATCGTTGTTACCAACCATAACAAGTATCCTTCGAAAACCTAAAATAAGTATATATTCTAAAAGTTTGGTGATCATCTCTTGATATCTCATGAACGCGCCCACATCGTCTTGCGAATTACAACTTACAACTCATAGATTGAGCGACAAGTGCTTGTACCACGTTCCTTGCGTCGACATTTTTAACTAAACTATGATTTTCCTGAAAAGTTTCGTTTATCTCATTTTTTGTACCTCTTATGGTACAAGGGCATGTATGCGAGTACGCGTAAGGCCAGAAGGACTTGCGAAAGACCTATTTTTAATTATAACGATCGCTTAAGAATCTCTTTCTGAATCAAATTTGTCTATCCGTCTGTGCATTTAATATACTTGTGGTCAATCTGCAGGTCGGAATTTTTAAAATATTTTTATAAAATTTAGTACACTGGCACATTTTGGAGTAAGGACTACCGTTACTGAGAATAGTTCGAATTGGGCCACCTTTTGGATCACTTCCCATCTAAAGCCTTATATTGAAAATTTATTATATGAAAAAGTATATTTAACGAATACTATAGTCTTTTTACTTTTTTTTTTTACTTTTATATTTTCGTATATATATGTATATCGAAATAATGTTTGTGTTTGCATAGAATTAAAATTTGAAATAAATTTTTCAAGTTGATTTGAAAATATAGTGTAGAGATGGTCCCCTTCAGCCATGGGAAAGTATAATTAAAAGTTTGCGACTGTTGTGCATTTACTTAAAGTAATAAATGTTTAAAATTCGTTTCAGGGTCAAACAAATTTTTTTTTTGTGCCGTCTTAGGCATGTTGAACTTAATTATTTGGTATGAACTGTATGTACGTACGTATATGTTATGTATGCGCTTTATTTACCTTTAAATGAAAACGTACATGTTTTCCATATAAATATTTATAAATTTATATATTTATATATATATTTATATATTCGTTTCACACCATATACATATCATCACCATAAAGAAGGTAAAGAGGAAAAAACAAAGCAATTAACTGAATGCGCTGAATTATGAATTTTTTTTATTATTTATAAACATTAAAAGTAGAAATTCAACGAATTTTTCAAATTATTAATGCATAACAAAAAACAACGCGCAATTTTTCACTTACATACGTGGTACACCTAATATATAAATACGTTTAATAATAAACATATTCAAGCACCCCATACACAATAACAATTATCGTTCGCTGTATTCATTCATTCAGTCATTTATTAAAAAAAATTCACGTACATTTTGTGTACACAACTACACTAAACGTGTAAATAAATAAACATGAATTAAAATTGATGATAGAAAACCAATTCAATATAATTCTGTATTCATATATCTTTTGATTTCCTTTGAAAATGGTTAAAAAAATATATCTCAACATATAGTTTTCGCATAGTTTCGTTACAAAAGCATTACTGAATGAATAAATGCGTAAAAAAAAAAGATTATATTCACTTCAATGCGAATATTTGATGTCTGCCGCACCTCTTAAGGAGGGCTGCTTCTTATCATTATGATAATTGTGGGCGTGTATCCATATTTCCAATCCTCTATTATAGATTGCGTAAGCGGGACGTTTTCAGGTTGGGTATACTTTTGTGGCTTGGTTTGTGTCCACTTGTTAAAAATATATTTGGAACGTTGCAGTAGGCGCTTTCAACTTTTACGATTGTGGACGTTCCAATATTGGGTAACAGATTGCGGGCGTGACAGCAAATAGATGATATCTTTTGCTCTTCTCAGCTTTTGCGGCAGATTAGGATTAATTTTAGGTTCAATCTGTGGCGTTCCATTAAAAGTACATTGGTCAAGTTATTCAATTTTAGAGACCGTGAACATTCCGACATTGACTAGCAAATTATGGACGGGATTGCAAACGAGTGATAACCTTTGTTGCTCTCATCTTCTGCGACAGCGAGTGTTCCATTATCCGGAGTCTCATATTGGATGGATTATGGGTACTTTTAGGCTTGATCTGTGGCTTTCTATTAAAAATATTTTTGGCAAGTTGCAGTTGTTGCTGCTCTCAGCTGTAAGGACCTTAATCGTTTCCATAATGAGAACCGTATTAACAAGCGGACAGAAGGACATGTCTAAACTTTTCATAATATAATATATTAATGAAATGTGATATATTAATGCCCACAGTTTTATTACGGGATGTGACAAATGAAAGGACAAATTGTCTCTACTCTGTCCGGTAGGAGCATTTTCGATATTTTTCATAGTACCTCGGTTCTCGGTTTTTTTTTTTAATATCCGAAGCATCCATATGTGATCGAAAGAGGTGACTAAAGAGCAAAAGATTCAAAAATTTAAATAGTTCTAAAAGTCGATTTTCGGAATATAGGTATATGGCCATATTACGGTAACTCCAGTTTCAGGCTTTCTTTCGACATCTTGATCTTTAACTTAATTACGTATATGCATACAAGTTGTAAAAATTACTTTCGAAAGGACCAATAGACGGTCATGCAGGCGGATTGAGATGACTATATCTGCCTTTGAAAAAGTATGATGAGGCGTTGACGCGCCTGAAACCTTGTGATCTTCGCGTATTTTAAAGATGTTTGGTATAATCAAGGCTCGCTAGAGGCTGATTATGATTTTCTTACTGATCAGATTGAACGCAATGACAACATTGTTTGATTCCATCTGCAGCTTAAGATGTATGATGAGATTTTTTCTCTTTATGATTCGAAACATTATCTAAAAAATTACTGCCTGTTAGAAAACATTATCATGTTCGAAGCTGATTAATAGTTAGTTCTAAAGGCATTTTACAAGCATATGCCATTTCCATTTCTTTCTAATCTGTACGCTTCGCTATGATTCTAAAAAAAAAAAGAGAAAGAAAAAAAACCGTTTTTTATAATTTGCAAAGAAGAACAGTAACTGCTTATACTATGAATAGATAATGAAATGAAAAAAAAAAAAAAAATGGCTGTTTCACAGCTTGTTAGACGAATGTAAGCATTACAAGAGAATATGTCTGAACTTTTCGTTCCTTGCGAAAAGGGTTTGAGCGGATAAAAAAGGTTGTTGCAGATTATTTGCTTTCTAGGTTATGTTTTTCAATTCTTTTTTCTTTTTCTTTTTTTCAAAAAGTAGATTAAATGCTTGTCGTAACAAACTTAGCTGTGATGTAATGTGTTTTTTCTTTTTTATTTATAATTTATGATGTAATTTATTATTCTAACAAACAAGTGAGAAAATTATGTTTGCTCTAGGGACAAATCTTGATTAGTCGTTGCATATGCTTTGAAGCAATAGTTGTCAGTTAAAGTCAGTAGCAAAGATTTTATAGTTTCCGACACTTCGATAAATGTAACAATCAAGGGCAACCAGCGTTTTCTTCTATCTCTACAAGTCCAGACATTGCCATAAAGTATTGCTTGAGAATATTTGCTCTTTCGTAAAATTATCTAAAAAAGACTTTTTCCTTTCTTGTTCAGTGCGCTTACAATGAAAATGATTTAAGTGACTTCAGACATTCTGTTATTTTGGCTGAAATCAAGAGAAATGTCGTGACTTCGTCTTACACACAATCAGTTGTGCTGAGGAAACTGAAAGTGTTTATGCCCTGGTTGTTAATTGTTTTTAAGTCCAAAGTTTTTCGACATTTCTTTTAATGGATTTACAGCGAAAATAATTTGGTTGATCTTAAGCATCTCCGTAATTTCGGCAGAAGCCGCACTGAAATCTTTCCAACCCATAGATTTCAGTGTGAAAGGAAGGCTTTTTTAAAATGTTTTGAATTCATTTGAAGAAAGATAGCCATATGATGTGTATATACCGGGATCGTGTACCTAATGTAGCCTTAGTTAGTTCATTGCATAATAAATTTCAAAATTCACTTTGGCAGAGCAGAATACCTCTCAGGAAGCAGACCTTAGCTCACTATCTCTCTTTCTGAAAAGGAGAGCTTAATTCCCTGTTACGATAATGTTGTACGTATGTATTTCTTGATTATGAAGAACAACGAAATTCAGAAGAAGAAATGTCCATATTTATTTCTATTTACGTATAAACAAACCTCATATGTTTACGGGCCGAAATTCATCGCCTCATAATTTCAGTGCAATGCAAATGTCAATGATTTCAACTAAATTGAAGTAATTTGATGAAATCAATGAAATCTCCCTCATTATAAACGCAGTTTTACAATCTTTTTAACTAAATTGCAATCATAAAACTGTCTGTAGTCATACCATACATCACGTATTGTGCGAATATATGCGGCACTGAAACGATTTAAGATAAACCCACACGAAGCAATCCAGAATCACTTTCCGCATCGATCTAAGCTTGTCTGTCCCTCTGTCCGGCTTGTTTTTTGCTGTTCAGCCTACAGGCCATAACTTTTGATGCAATTTCCGTCAATATTGACGGAAGCTAGGCGGTTGTCGCTCTTGATCTAATAAAAGGATTTGACAGAGTTCCACGCACCAAGCTTATTACGTTTGTAAGGTTATTCGAATCGTAAACAGTTTGTTTCCGTGAATGAGTCTAACTCTTCCCTAACTGAGACTACGCTTGGTGTGCCGTAAGATTCCATTTTAGCTATCCTATGTTATTTAATCTTTTCGCAAATGATCTTGGGTGTTTGCTTGGTAACGACTGCGCTTTTTATAGAGATAATGCAAATAATACGCGTTCGCGTTCGAAAATAATACAATCGAGTCTTTAGCAAATGTTAACTCCTGGATGATAGATAATATGCTTTGCATTAACCCCAGCAAGACTAAAGCTTTATTCTTCAATTCCCCCCGTGCTATGTTATTCAACCTCAATATAAAAATATCGGAATGTTCCATTGATCTTGTAGATTCAATGCAAGGTACCACTTGGTCGTAAACTTAACTTTGGCGCCCAACGTCTCTCCTCTGCTAAAGTTTGTCTTACGCTCCGAAAACTGTACAATCTAAGTTTATATCTATTTCTAAAGGTTAAACATACCATTATGCATTCTCTCCTCGTGACGCATGTTAGCTATTGTATTGAAGTCGTTTCTGGGCATCCAACAGCTAACTTAGATAGCCTTCAAAGTACTGATAACCGGTTAACACGTAGAGACCATACCTCCTTCTTCGTTCGTGCTTTCTTTAAATTCTCCTCCCCCGACTATCTAAAATTCGGGTTACTTATCTACCTCACGCCTTTAATTGAACTCTCATTTCTCTGTATTGAATGGAAACCCTTTCACATTAATACCACGTCTGTCTAACTCTTCAGCCGAACGATCTCTTACTGTTCGTCTTCCTAGATATTGGAATGCCTTATCGCTGAGACTGAAATCCTTCGAATATTCTTTGAATACGTTTACAAGAAAACTGACCGCTCTACTAGGCCCAGAATATACATTTTGTTGTAATTACATTAGCAGCCGTCAAGTTGACTTATATATCCACTTATGTTGTAGTTTCTTTTTGCTTTTTTTTTTTTTTGTTTTATGGTGTTTGCATTTTTTTTTTTAAATTTATTTTGTTAATTAATTTGATGTTTCGTTTTATCAACGCGGAGATTTAAAAACAAAAAAAGAAAGGGTTAAAAACATAACGTTCTGGAAACATTTCTAAGCGTTACTCATCGAACGACTAGAATAATCTGCATGAAAAAAAAGTACATCCCGTCCAATGATTAGCACAAGTTACTTAGGCGACTGTGAGATTTTCATGATAACTGTTCTGATTTTTAAAAAGTGCTTGTATTCGATACTTAACCTTTAATCTCGTTGGTTAAAGCAAACACTTGTGTTTATTAAAAGATTTCAATTCTTCTCCTTTTTTTTTCTGATTCATGACAATGGGATGCTTTCTGTGTTGAGATGAAAGATTTGATTTTTAGTTTTTTTAATGATGACAAAGTGTCAATGACGTGAATAAAGGGCTTTTATAGCTACTTTTATTGGGACAGCCGTAAAAATTGCTTTGAAGCTATGTATAAGAAGAAGAAGAAGAAAAAGAAAAAATATAAATTAAATAAATAAAAATAAAACATAAAAATGAAGTAATGCCTACGATAGCTTCAATAACATATAAGACAAGAAGAATTTTTGCTGTTCGTTATAAGACATGACAAGACAAGACGAGAGAAGACAAGGAGAGAACTATAAAGAAAAATAGAAAACATTAGCACAAGCTAAACCAAGCCTTTTTAGCTACATAAGCTTAAAGTGTATAAAATATTTAAAGCTTTCAATTGTCTTACTTAAGCAGCAGTAGCCTTCCTATGTTTGCTTCTTGTTTTGCATAAAAAAAAAAAAAAAAAAAAATGTTTTTTTTTATTGTTTATAGCTATTTTATGTGAAATATTTGCTTATAAGACCTGTTTGTATGTTATGCATATGATATATGTGGTCTTACGCAGCAGTAGCCTTCCTATGTTTGCTTCTTGTTTTGCATAAAAAAAAAAAAAAAAAAAATGTTTTTTTTTATTGTTTATAGCTATTTTATGTGAAATATTTGCTTATAAGACCTGTTTGTATGTTATGCATATGATATATGTGGTCTTACGCTAGTTTAGATTGTTCGCTGGCTTGTGCTCAATACGTTACATGTGTTGAAAGTAATAAGAAAAAAAGAAATACAAAATAATAATAATGGAAATTAAAATAGTAATAAAAAAAAACAAAAAAAAAAAAAAACAAGAAACCGTTGTTTTGCTTTATTTCTCTACTTCATTTTTATGCTTTCTGTATTAACATTATTGCGCTTTACGTGCATGTGCACGCCACGTTTATGGAAAAAATAAAATTTTAGAATTATGCTTGAAAATTATTAAAAAAGGAAAAGGCAAATAATGAAGACATTTTCGTTTAAGAGCGAACCTTGAGTACCTATCGCTACCGCCTAAGGATAAGTAAATGACGTGTAAAACAATTTTTATCTTTCTGTTTAATTGCGGATTCGTCAATATGCCAACGGAGATCGTTTTCACCTATAAAGTAATGAATAGGGTTAGGAGAGTTATTTTAAAAAATCGCTTACTAATAATATGGTTCGACAAAATCTAATTTTTATTATTATTATTATTACAATTTATTTAGACCAAAAGAATAAGTTCTAGGTCAAAAAGTAGGCTGAGCACTAGCAACTAAGAGTATCTGCTCTTCTTTTTTCTTTTTTTTTTTGTTTAAGTCAATTAAATGATTAGTTTAGCAGCTTTAATAAAGTTAAAGTTCAAAACGTATTCTCAAGGTGTCCATAGGGTTACATTCTCCGCAAAATAACCTTCGACAAAATGTACACACTTTTGTTCTCTACTAAGAGTGGATAGAGATTTTGCGAAAATTTTTGAATTACATTACCTGTTAACGGGGTTAAATTAGCTTCGTTTGAGCATCGATTTCTTATGCTTTCAACGCAAAATGTACATCAATCTAAGCCAGATGCGTTCAATATCACGGATGTTCTATTATCTTTGTGATCTGATAGAACTTCATCAACTTTATCACTGGTAGATCGGTTTTGTGAACCCAAAAAATGATTTTGCCCTCTCTTAACTCATATTTTTTCTCCGCACTTTTTGCTTTCAGTTAAGCCAAATTCTTTCAGTTTTACTTTCCTTGAAAGTGTTTTGAAGTCTACCAAGAAATCCCCTTTTTTTCCCGAAAAGATTAACCTAACAATTGTCTGTAATGCTTCCCACCACCCTGGTAGCTTTGGAATTAAAGAAATGGACTGAGCCAATAATGCGGCTTATTGGGTAGCAATGCAAGATCGTTTTCAAGTAGACCGAGCTCTTTCAAGCTATAGATAAGTACTGTTATATAAAGTATCTTCTACTTCTTTACCTTTTGGTTTTGTTATTATAATTTTTATACTTCACTTAGGTCAGAGAAATAAATTCTATGACGATGAGCACCAGCACTAGCATATTCATTTTCCTCATCAAGTTTCTTCACCCATGTTAGTTCCACTTGATTTGCTCTTAGCTTCAAAGAAAGTAATCACTTGTCATTGTCAATATTGAGAATAATCAACTGGTTGTTGTCTTGGTTGTTCTGAACTTGAATTTGGACCAAGCAAATCTTAATCGTAGCATATAAAAGAGAGAGAGAGAGCGCTACCTCAAAATGCATTTAAAACATAATGAAGAAATTTCTTTTCGATTATCTCTGTAATTTTTCCTGATCACTTGAATACTATAGGGAATATCTCGGAATGAATGATCAAATATACCAAAAAAAAACAACAAAATCAAGTGAACACTATATAGTGAGCCAGGATCCACCATTAAATACCCTGCAACACTTCGCCTAAAATAGTTTTTCTTATAACGACTTTTCAAAATAAGGCGCTGTGGTAGTCGAAAAGGTGGTCCGATTTGAACCGTTTTGAATGAAACCTGAAATTTTCGGTTTTGAGCCAACATACTATTGTACAAAAGGTCATTAAAAAATTGCGAACTGTAGAACACAAAAATATAAGTCGGACACATGGACAAACAAACTTAAATCGATTCAGAATGTAATTTTCAATCGATCCGTATATTAAAAAATGAATTCACCTCAAATCTTTTTGGGTGTTATATACATCCGCACAAACTTTATACACCCTTTTATCGCAAGTGGCACAGGATATGATAAAAAAACAAAACCTTTTTAAAGAAGTATTCAATATCCTCACGAGTTTTCAAACAAACCTGTTGTTTGTAATCAATGCCTGACCTAAGCTGTTAAAGAGCTCGCTTTGGAATTTATGTCACGCTCATGTGAAAAATTGAAGTTGGTACCAATGGCGTTATATGGAAACTATCCCCATGTTGTATGGAAACCGCGTTATAAGAAGTTTAGAATTGAACCAAATTAAATGAACTGCTATTGAATTGTATAGAATTTTTGAAGTAGTAATAAATTGTTTGCTCGAACTATTGGGGAAATGTGTTATTACGATTACGCGTTGGAGGAGAACTTTACCATTTTTTACCTTGCTTTTTACGGAAATCATCACCGAGTTAGAGAAAACTTGACTGCAGTAAAGTAGTTGTATCCGTTCTGTATCTGCTGGCGTTACCGGCTTTATTGGAAATTGAACATACTTTTAACCTCCGCCGGTGGTAAAATATTTAATTTAATTTAATTTAATAAGAGAGAAAATGTTTAACAAAATCTGGGCGTTTTTTTATTGCTAAAAGCTTAAACACAATTAGACCACAATCCACACCTAATCCTATATATATGCACATACACATATATGTATATTTAGCATTGAAATTTCTAAGTGCAGTTCGGTATCTATGTAAAAAAGATTAGCTGGTATGCAAAGTTATTTTTTGCCTGTTTTTGTTTTGCTTCCACATTTTAGAATACCTTTTTATAATTACCGCTGTTCCAACCGCCTCCATAATTGCAGAGTTGAGAAATTGAGTACAAAGCGTTTTAAATCTTAAAAATTATTATTAACCTTGTTTCCCAATTGTGGACGACGATCTTATTTTTCTTTACTAGTTTCAGGCATTTGATTACTAGTTTTAAACGGCTTAACAAATTGTTAATAAAATGAAAAATCAACAAGAAAGAATAAATTGTGCAGCCTCCATTTAGTAAACTATTCGCTCATTCATTCATTCATTCATTCATGCATTCATGCATTTGTAATGCAGTTCGGATGGTTTACGCTGAAACTAAAATACAGTAGATTTTAATGTATGCTATTAATAATACACACGTTACCTACAAATATTATTGTAATCTCTATGGATGTATCGCTAAACGTTGAAGACCTTGCAATTAGAAAAATGTGCAATAATTCCAAGAGAATAGCTGCACAAATCGTCTTCTGTCGAGTCAATTCAATTCTCTTCGTTTTGAGTCAAATCATTTCGGAATCAAACTTTCGCTTTACCTTTAGCTTTGTTTTTTTTCTTATTGGAAAGAACATATGCTATCGATACGAATACTTAATAATCTAAGACAGCTATAGAATTGATTGAATAATAAGACGGGGACGGCTATTAAAAATTCTTTCCAATTAAAGTCGCTCCCTCAACTTATTCATGTTCCTCTGACTCATCTCTTCTTGCAATTCCCAAGATATCCCGAACAAATAGCACACGAGCACGTTCCGGCACCAGTACCATCCATCGAATGTCTCAGTTTCATTCATTAAAGGATAAAAATATTACACATCCCAGTAACACTGCCGATAGAAACTATGCACGACGAAAAAAGACACTGTTTGCAGATGAAACTTGTTTTGTTGCTTTGCTGAGATCAAAAGTCACAAATTTATTAATTAAAGAATCTGTTGAATGAAACGAGAACCATTTTACTCAGAATGATTTCATTATAAAAATCGTCATCTTTCTCGTTAGCGCCTGATAATCTGCGAGACACGTTGAAGGACCGGAAACCAAAAGTAAATCTTCATATATAATGAACAACGAAACGAACAGAATGAACCCCAAAGGAGTAAGAAGAAGTTCCATCCAAGCTTTTTTGTGATAAATTGGCTCATTCTTTGGTTGAATTTGTGTTTCTTTGGAGATTAATTTGAGTGAAAAGCGAAAAGGCAGTGAGCCCTCGTAGGTATTGTTGTGTACTGAGGACGCATTTTTGATAATAATATAAAAATTTTCCAAAAATTTATAGAAGTTTATGAACAACTAACGTTTAGACGAAAAAAATGCTTACGTGAGAAAAGTGAGAAGAAAGTAAGCTCATGCAAGAAATGGGATGCAATTCAAAGTCATAGCCGAAAATGCAGTAAGAAATTCGCAAAAGTCTATAGACCCCGTTTCGTTTATAGGTAACGTGTCCGGCAGCAACTTTTCGGAATCGGGGCTTAGTTTAAAATGGTCATACATTCGCTATAAAGTGGGAGATTTTCTCAGCTAACTCTTCTAGCTCATACAATACGCCTCGTAACGAGTTTTTATATCAATCACCGAACGACGAGGGATATATTCATTTTGTCAAAGCTTTTGAAACGCCCGGAAGAAAGCTTCAAGGACCCCATCGAGTGCATATAATCTTGATTAGCATCAAATTCTGAATCGATTTAAACATGTCCGTCTGTCCGTTTGTGTAATGTGTGTTGTAAATATTCTCCTCGCCGCAAAAATGAAGCTATCGACTTTAAATTTAGCAAAAACATTGAAAGTTCTTGCACTCAAGTTAATATTGAAAATAGACCAAATCGGTTGAAGGATACGCGCACAGTACCACGTAAGCTGAGAACACCTCCGTTGTAAATGTTTGTCTAATCGATGAGTGTTATGGCTTTATCGACTAAGCACTCTCGGTAGCAACGACCGTGTCTGGCCAGACCGCACTGACATTTGAACCCGCGAACAGCAGCTTGGTAATCGCAACTCTTATCTACTCGGGCACACGGCAGTGTTACTGATGACATTGATGATTGACTTGTGTAATCCTTCGATGTTTTTGAATAAGTTCTGCGTTCGTTTATTCATTCAGCAATAAATACTAATGAAAGGAAAATGTTTGCTATTTGATTATTCTCAAGGAAAAAATCGCACCTTTAAATAAATAAAACACGAAAGAATGTGTCCAGTACGAAAGAGCCGCATTTTTATTAATTTATAACCTAAAGGATAACTGCTCCTCTTCTTGATGTCGTGTTCTCTTTCAGCAACATTTGTTGCTTTACTTCCTATTTGCATAGGAAACAATTGTATGAAAACATGCAATTTCTGTGTAGAAAAATCTTTCTATTCATCATCGTGTCCCTTTGGAAACATTTGCCAAGAAAGGAGTCAGACACGTTTTGTGAACGAAATGTAGAGACATAATAAAATTGTCAATCGTTTTGTAGCAACCAGAATTTTTTTTTAGATGGATGTATACTATGATAATTGACAAGCGTTATATCTAGAGCAGAGACAAAAGAGGTTAATATGTATAAGCGATCCCGAAAAGGGATATACGTTCTTGATTGAAGTAAAGCTCTAGATGGATTTAATCTCGGGGATCTGTCTGTCCAACCGTCCTTCCGTTTATCTATTGGGTTATCGACACTCACAGGCTGAAGATGAGAATGAAAAGTTGGGAAAGGAAAATCAGTTTCACATTTCGATAATTTTCAGTTGCATTGTTTCTCAAGATAAAGCAACGGAAAAAATATACCACAAATGCCGTATTTTTCACGGCAAATATTCATGATTGACATGTTCAACGAGTTTGATGTAAATATTCGAAGGTTGATGCTTGATGCCAAAGCAATAAAACGGTGTTCATATCAATTTGCTTGTATTGCATATCAATTTTTTTATTTATTTGTACACTTTACATATTTAGATTATATACATATGTACACACATTTTTACATTCGTTTGCCTCATGTTTATGAGCATTTAAATTTCCCACACACGAACTTCACAACGACTGAATGGATAGCCGTCGTTTGCTTCATTGAGATCAATGGAGCGCCCGGATAACAGCCCTGAAAATGTCACGTTTTATTAGAGTTTATTGTCTTGCACTAAGAAAAATCTAACAACTCGCACGTGATTTTTCACAAAAATTTTCTTTTTTTCTTTGTATTTTTTCGACTTTTATTAATGATTTTATTGTACGTACGGCATAATCACATTTTCTTTGACCAAGCACAAGCAAATCATCACTTTCTCTCTATTAAAACAATTGTTTAGAAAATCTATCACAACATGCACAGACACAGATATGTATGTGTGAATTTGATAATTGTCCTTATATGAGAATTAGAATGATTTTTACTTTGAGCATAGCTTAGCATAGCGTAGTTCGTCTCTCTCGTCGCTTTTAATTTATAATAACACTCTTTTTAATGCATTAAACTAAAGCCGATGTCTGCGTCTGTCTCTTTACACACCTACAAACACACACACTTTTGAATATATGTTTAATGTGTTTTAAGTGAATTATGATGAATTGACAAAATGTTAACAAATTGAAAGAGTATAAGTAGTTGTTAACTGACATTAGTGCTGTAAGGAAGTCTGAAAAATTGAGTTTTTTCACTCTTTCTTTTTTTTCTTCTTTCTTTTTTCGAATGACTTGAACAAGTGTTTTACATATTTTTTTTTTTCTGTATTCTCTGAGTTGGTTACTACAAGTGCATCTATTAATTTAATTTTTTATATGCTTAAGTAAAATACCAAAAAAGGAAAGAAATCAAGTGCTTTACGATTTGTACAAACTACAATAAGAAACAATTAAATACAAGCCAGAGAAGAAACAGCAAAAGTACGTGTTTCTCAATAAAAGCGATTATGAAAAAAAAAGAAATTTATTTATATTACATAACCAGCAAGAGTAGCCGTACTTTCCGGCCCTCCGTCACCGGCAATATACTCTTCCAAGCATATTGCACTTATTTGCTTATCACTAAGATGTGAAAATTTATTAAAATTATTTAGCCGTTTGTGACACATCCGAAGCATTGTCTATAAAAGATCATATACAAGAGGCTTTTGGTTATCTAATTAAAGAACAAGTCAAGTTAAATATCTGCTGGCAACTAATAGCTCCCTTTCCTCCCCTCCCTTCCCTTTAACAAACATGGTTCACCTGAGCGAACTCTATATAGGGCCTATTGAACTGACCAATTATTTCTATGAATTTCTGTAAAGCGAAGGGTCTAAGCTAACCACAAGAAAACCAGAAGTGAACCTCCCTAGTAAAGAATGCTGCCCGGTGCCGTTTGAAGAGAAAAATTTGAAAAAACTAAGTCGATGCAATTAGTTCTAACCGACTTGAACCGACAAGTAAACTTAAAAGGATAGATCTCTGTAACAGTTTAAAAGAAGAAGAGTTTTTTTGGCAAATTTGTTTGGATGGAAGATAAAGTACCAGAGAAATAATATATGAGAAGCATACCTTAAAGTATTAGAAAAAAAATTATTTTAATAATTTAAAAACAGCAACACCTCAGCTATTCTCTGAAGACATGATTAGCTCAAGGCGCGCTGCAGCGAGCAGCATCGCTAGTCCAAATTTGATTTACAAAGAAAAGAAAATCGTTTCACCTCGCTTCCTATATCTATCTAATGAAAAGCATACAGGTTTTTCAAAATAAAGATTTTTGTTTAGTTGGCGAGTATTTGGGGGAAGAAGTGCAATTTTCGAACATCGTCTGCCAGAGAGAGAATCGCAGGTTTTATAATTTACATATTTTGAAATTATGGAGAAGACGAATTGGTAACCAACATCAAAAAACTTCATCCCAAACTTTTAAATTTTTGGGAAAAACATTGAAAGCTTTTAAATCGCTCCCAACTTCGTACCCAACCAGCAGTTATATCCGTGAAGCTTCACTAAAGTATTTTCGCTTGGAAACAGCTTTAAATGAACAAAAACACCTTTTGAAGAGATTGGTTAGCTTATTAGAGAAGCAAAATTCAACAGATAACTGTTGTAACTTCCAGCAGATAATCGTAGAATGCAAGTGGCCTCCACCGGAAAAAACACGACCTTACAACTTTCAAAGAAAATATTTCATGCGAATAGTGAAATTTTTTGTCACAAACTCTAGAAAGAAAGAAAATTAAAAAAAAAACAAATTCATATTTTGGAAAACTTGCAGTGATCTACCACCTTAATGAAGGCCTTTCTTCGATAGCAGCGGGGCCGAGAACTACGGGCTGACATTAAAATCAATCTCATGATGATTAATTTAGCCAAATCGCAGATTACTCCTAGCAAGACAAAGGTTTCAAAGAGAGCCCGTAAGACTCATCAAGCGATAAAAGATATCTATGATTGACATATTATTTAGCTTTTTTTTTTTAGTATAATTATCCTTGAGAAATTTCATTTCATGTAAATTTTTATCTAAATTAAGCCTTTGCCGATCGTTATATTCATACATCGTCATTCTGGGTTTATTCAAGTGACCGAGCAATTATAATAAAATTAAACAAGTAAGAAAATTAAATTCGATCGGGTCCGAATCTTTTATATCCACGGCCGTTTTCCCCCAAAAAAGACAAAAGAAGTAAAAGAACAAAATTCTCGTACTCTACAACGTGGAATGGACGCAGTTGGTTTCTTCTTTTTTCAAAGTAAAAGCTTTTGTTGTAGAGGAATGTGGGCGTTATAGGCGTGTCTTTCGAAAGGTCCAAGTCAATTCCAAATTCTTCTGCAAATTCGCAGGCGATATCTTCATTCGCCAGCATTGCCCGTAGAATATACGGTCAAATTTTTGTACACTTAGCTGCTATAGTTTATGATTAATGAGCAAAAAACCAATCCTTTATTCCTTTTGAAAAACAGAGAGGTTCTTAGTTCACGTCGTGTTGTGGGCATATCTTTCGACCGATTTGGCCTATTTTCAGTACCAAGTTCCGTGCGAGAATTTCCAATGTCTCTGCCAAATTTGAAGTCCATGGCTTCTTTTTTGCGATTTAGGATTTAACGCTGATCAACAATATACACTCTTTGTGGGGCCTTGCAAACGTTTTGACAAAATGAATATATCCCGCGTCCTTCGGTGATGGATATAAAAACGAACTAGCTTTTCGTGCGACCGACAAATCAGTACACTTTTACAGGACGCCTTACGCTTACTTCCATGCGTTACAAGGAAGATGAAGAACACGAGAGACTTTAAGTAAATACTTTTCATTAATAATATGCAAAGAGTTCTAAATTGTTTCTTTTTAAGTGCCTTTAAGTCGTTACACATACTCATATATATATTACAGAGTTATTTATATAAAAAGTTTTGAACTCGAAACAAATTTTCTCTCCTTATGTTCGGCTATTACCGAGTTGTATCAATTTTACATTAGTTGGAATAGAAACCCTTTTAAGATCATCTTGAATATAATGTACACAAATTAAAATAAATATTTATTTTATCTGACACCATTCCTTTGAGAACTTTTTTGATAGAAAAAATTAGTTGCGATAGTTTTAAAAGCATGACGTTAAACTCTACGGTAAACAAAAAGACATAAAACGCTGTCTCAGCAAGACTACCATGCCATGGTGGAAAAGGGTACAAATCTAAAAACATTGATCGCTTACTGCACACTGCTAACGTAACGAATAGGAAAACTGTTTTTTAAACGCCAGTTTCTTTCAGCAGCAAATGCGCTGACATTGCAAAGATACTCAGTTCTATGACTATGAAAATTTTATTGCAACTGAAACTTTTTTAAGTAATGTACTCTGGGTTTCGTTTCTGGTTTTTTGGGGGGCTGTAACACTCGCGAAAGCATACAAGAATTGTAGAAAAAAAGTATCATGAAAGGCAAACTATTTTCAATGGGTCATGAGGTCAACTTTACGTACAAAGTCGCAGCGCTGTATTGCACCTATTTCGAATATGTTGAATAATTCGGTAAATAAAAAAAATCAGGGGAAAGGAAATTTTAAATGTAACCCTGCCCTGCCAATAGAAGTGGGCAAAATCATTAATCCCTTTGTATGGGTTGAAACACGACACCAACTCAGGGGATGGCCCCTATTCATTGTATAACACGGTGATGGCCAGGACAAAGAAGAAGAGAGGTAGGAGCAATCTAGTGGATCTGGGCACCCAATCGATAAGTGATATACCTTTACCGCCTGAACACTTACTATAGCTACGACCAAGGTAAATTCCACCGTACTGAGATTTGAACCTGCGACTACTGACTTGTTAGTCGCGGTTTTTATCTACTGGTGGATTGCGTGAAAATGCTGCAAAATCTTAACTATAACTTCAGCATTGCAGGCTCTTTCGTTGAATTCAAATTCTTGGCGACTCTACTGTCGATGTGCGCGTGATTTTTTCGAAAAAAAAAGAAAATAAATCAACTTTTTATACTTAGCATCGAGAACTTAAAGTTATACTCATTTTGTCCTAAGTCAGTTCCCATATAGTATATACATATCTATATATATATATATTTGATTAGTATGAAATTTTGAATCGGCCTAAACGTGTTTGTCGATCGATGTGTCCGTCTGCGGATCGGTCTGGTCGCAAAAATTAAGATATCGGCAAGAATATTGCATGCAAGTTGGCATTGAAATCAGGGCAAAATGTTCAAGAAACCCGCCCGTTCAAACACCAAAAACTCACTTTTTTGCGAGGAAAGACGCAACGAAAACAATTTACTGCCACTGCTGTACTTGCAGTACACAAATAGAAAAATTCAGCCGTGCTCTCCTAATGTTAAAATGTCGCTTCTTTTTTGTTTCTTTTTTTAAGGTAAACATGTAGGTTATAATAGATTCGCCGAGAATGTATAATAAATTTAATAATTCCACAAGCCATGAGGTAATGAAAACGACGGCAAAAAAACGTAAGAACATTATATGAACCTTTATATGCTGTACACGATTTCGTCTAATGCAGTCACTCATGCTTCCTTTTTCATGATATTATACCCAAAGTTACGACATGCTTTTTATGTAAAGGCGTACATTTCGTGAAAATCCAAGCGTTGGGCGTTGTTCGAAAAGTCAACTGATGCGATCCAAATTTAGTAAACTAGATTTACTTGTCAAAGATTTTATCATTTTCTATCTATTTCTGAAAAAGATAGATTTTGGAAGCAAATAAGGGTTTGATATTCATCCTCCTCTCCTACATATGGTGGCATCTAAAAAACAGATCTATGTGATGCAAATTCCCTATGATTAATTTTTATGTCCAATACCTATTATGAGTCTATAGTAACATAATAAAATATTCAAAATGAAAAATTTTTGCTAAAGGGCTTACTGTTCGAGGGAGTCTTTGTATGGAATGGGGTTCACAAAATAGATCCATGTGTCATGAGAATCCCTATATGCGAATGGGCCTACTGGATCCAAACTTTACATGGTTCAATTTTATATTAAATTATCCTTAGGACTAATTTTTACCATAAAATATCTATTTTGACACATAAAGGTTTGCCTTTTTTTGAAACTCTCACATGGGCTGGGATCCACAAATAGATCTACATGATCCAAATATGGCAAGGCTAATTTATGTATGAAATTGCTGTTATGGACCAATCTTCACCATGAAATATCGAAAATTAGACCTTTCACCATATACAGGTTTAGCTTTCTTTGGAAGGGTTGCATGGAAGGATAAAAATTTTTCAAACAATGCTGAAATACTAGTATTCAACGATTTTTGTCGAGGAATTTTATAAATTGCAATTTTTTTCATATAGCCATTTTTCAATATGAAGTGTTATATGGAGAATGATCGAAAAAGTTGCCCCAATCATATCCGTTTTCAGTAGGATTCGACCTTGGTCCGACCAAGGTATACGAGTGTGCTAATCGTTACGATCGCTAAGGTGAACACAAGAGTAGATAGAGTGAAATGAGACAGACGAACAAACGGACAGACAAGCTTAGATCGATACATAAAAAGCAGGTTTATCTTAAGTCCTTCTCAGTCCAGCCAAACTTAATGTACCTTGTGCCGCGTGTGTTGTAGGGTATAGAAAGAAATATAGATTGATTTTTAATAAATTAATTTTACTAGGAAAAAATATACTTGTCTTGCATTTTTTTATATGGTATTACTTGTATTGGAGAGATGGCGCAATTACAGCAAAGAATGTGTATACGTATGCTTGTGCATGCGTGCATACATGTAATTGTAATTGATATCCCTCTAGCCAGTAACCAGTTATCATTGGCAAAAAGCTCTAATGTATGTCAATGCAAGTTAAAATAACGGTGATGAAAAACAATAAAAAAAAAAATACTACAACAATAACAACAACCATAATATATTGAAACATATTTTCTCTCTGCATTACATTCTCATTACAGACCGAGTTATATGATCAAACGAACAAGCAATCAGTCATCCATCCAAACACCAGTTCAACCAGGCCGACAATCAGCCAGACAGCGAACCAGCCAGTCACTCAGTTAACCAGCAGCCACTTAAGCAACAATTATTTGTTGTTGCCATTGTATATATATATATATATATATATACGTATGGTGTCGTACTACTAATGCATTTATTTTTGTGGTTCTTTTCAAAAAAATAAAATATTGAGCAAATTATTCGGTTTCCAATAACATCTGTACGCATACAAAACACATACGCACCTACACAAAGTGAGCGTGTAATTAAAAACCCTTTTTTACACGACATTGACTTCGTTTAATGTAATTGAACAGGAGAACTCAAGGAGAAGAGTAAGAGCAACGAAAACAAAAACAACAAAAAAACAAAAAGAAGACGACAAAGTATCTGAGACGAACATGAATCGACCGATGAACTAAGGAACACCCCTTTGCTGAAAAGGACAAAGGGGTTTTGGTTGAGTAAAAGTGAATAATTATCACCCCAGTTAAAGTGACACCAAACTAAAGTAAAACCACCACCACAACCGCTACCACCACCGTCATTGTCGTCGTCGTTATCACTCTTCCATTACCAACAACGTCATTTTCGGTTTAAGGTTTTCTCGATTGTGAAAGACAAACGAAACATACGTTTTGTGTGAAATCCAATAGAATTTGCAAAGTTTTGTTATTTTTTTTTTTTTACAATTTAAGATAATTACGGGAAATCTTTTTTTCGTTACTGTTCTGTAAAAATTTCAAAACAAACAAAACAGAGAAGAAAATGATTAAATTACAAGCTCCACTTAACACAAATAATCACCGCTACTGCAAGCTTAGAAATAGTAGCTGCAGTAACATCAACCACAACAGAAACAATAACAATAACAATAACAATTATTGTAGTAGAAGTAAGAGCAACAACAACATGCATACAAATATGCTAATATTAGTTGCGACAGTTAAAAAACGATCATTGCTTTTGCTGACATTTGTGCTGTTGTTAATTTGTTTATGTCAACTATGCAGACCTGCCCTCGCTTGGATGCCCGATGTCAGACCAGATTTACAAGCAAGTAAGTATAAGTATAACATTACAACAATATAAGCTATACATATGCGTACGTACATACGTACGTGTAACTGCATGTGTGTAAAGATTAAAAGGAAAAAAAAAAAAAAGAATTTTTTTACATTTAATTAATTACAATCAACACAAACAAACGGACAAACATGAAAAAAGATTTTAATTAAAAATTTCCTTTCATATATTGTTGCGTTTTTGTTGTTTGTCGTTTTTTGTTTAGTTTTTTCTTTTTTTTTTTCTAATTTCTATTATTATTAAAAATTTCCTCATTGTTCGCTTTATCTATTTTTAGAACAAGATAAAATTTTAGCCAAATTCTTTGGCAACACAACGGACTATTTTAAAGTTTTACATCATGACGATTATACCATCTTGATAGGTGCCAGGTACGTAACCCATTGATTGACATAATAAAAATTTGTATTTGTAATCGAATTCGTATCATTTTTTCCACAAAATATGCATTTTTAGCTCATGTAGAGGTATCAGTTTACGTAAAATTTCTCACAAATTTGATCGGTTAGCTTCAAGTTGTCCCTGCAGGTTCAACGACCAAATACCGCATTGACATGAAAGCTGGCGACTTCAAATTGAATTCGCGACTGTTTCTGCCCACAGGAGCACATTTCACTAATGAGAGTCGAAATGTATGCTTCTCTTTTTCCCATATTTTGTTACTCTTCTACATTAAGTGATTAGCGACTTACTTCCATGATATTATTTCTTAAATGAGATGTTCAACAAAAGCAGACTTTGTTCGGCCGGCAATTGACGAAGAACAGTCATTTCTTAGAGAAGAAAAACTCCATGGGTTATGTTACATCCCAAACTTTTCGCTTGGAAAAACGGAGACCTAAGATAGTCATTTCAATAGTGCTGGCAACTTTCTCATCCCCACTAGCTCCATTAGTAAGTTTCGCTAAATCATTGAAATTTTTTGACAAGTTGAAGACGACTTGCAAGAAGTAGAGTGAGTGACTAAATAACAACACTAATTCCAATCTTTTTTTCGGGAAGATTGGAAGTGGGTTTCCAAAAATTAAAAATAAAAAACCAGATACAAATCTATAGTCGCCTTGGAATGAATGTTTTGTATCTCCACCATCTAATTGAAAATGTGTTGAAGAGCACATAGCTTCCAATTTTACACGTCAGGCTTAAACTAACAACATATACATCAAGGTTCAGCTAGCTATGTCAAGTTTTGCGGCCATAAGCGATGTACAAGAAGAAAACAGATGCAGGGAGACAAACCGACTGACAGGCTAGCACGACTACATCGATTTGAAAATATAAATCTTATATATAAAATATATATACATGTTTTATATAAATTAGATATATACACTCAATTCTTTTCCTACAAGGTAGACCCGTGCAAAAAAAAATCGTGGAAAAAATGCATGCGACATGTGATAAGTTTGGTAATGTGTTCCAGAACTTGAAAAATTCGTGTAAGATGAAAAAACTCCAATTATTTAAAAATTTTGTGTGAAAGAAGTGTATTTGTTCTCACTGTTGAACCGTGTAATTTCAAAATCGTGGAAAAAAAGACGAAGCAAAGAAAGAGTTGGTTGTATACATATATAGCGATCAAATTGATTTTACATACACACACCCGCGCGATGTACGTGCGGTATATATATATAATTTATATTTCTGAATCGATGTGCGTGTGTGTGCACAGCTGAATGGAGGCGCGTGTATATACATATATACCACGATAAACTTCCAACTCGATTTATCGAATTCTAAAACCGATCTTTTATTAGCTGTGTGGTCTGAGTATTTCTAGACCTTCCAAGCGCAGACTGTACCATGGACATATCTAAGTCAATGCCATGCTTATGAGAAGATTCTCCGATTTACACGATTCCTCTTACATGTTTCATGTCACGCTTTGGAAACAAATATAGGGAATTTTTTCGCGAAATCCCTGCGTGTTGGCCTCCTGAAAGTAGAAAAAGTTTTAAGGAATTACTCCTTACCAAAAAAATGTTCACTCTCTTCTTGACTAAACAAAAAGAAATTTGGTTCCCCGAGGAGCAACATTTATATAATACATATTGTATTCGTTTCGTTCTTCCAATTCTTTCTTATTTTTGTTTACAAACCGTCAATATTCATTAACCAATATATCAGATAATTCATTTGGTGGTTGGAAGCGCATTAAAGAACTCATATTTCTTTCAAATATCGAGTTACTTTCGACACGAGTTCTTTACTTTAGGCTTGGAAGTAAAATCAATTCAAGGATCGAGGTCGATCACCGATCTTCTGATTTTTTATCAACCGATCTTAGATTTTTCAAATAAATGAACCGAAATGTAGGTTTTTAGAATTAATAAAACGTTCCGTTGTGTACGGAATGAATCTCGATCAAAAGCTCGGAATAACTCAATGTTTTCATTCAACCTGACAAAGTAATGTAGAAAACTGAGCCATTAACTACTTCCAGATGATCTTGCAGTAATTTTTTTGCTATTATAGTTTTGTGTTTATTGGATCCAATATTCTTGTTTTTTGATTTTTTAGAATGTAAAATATTGGAAAACAGACTTTAATAGTAACTTAACTTGAAATGATTCGGTTAACCATTGCGCTTAACCTTGCTAACATGTCTAATGTGTTTAAGAAAACTTAAAGAAAGCAATATACTTAGAACGTAAGGCGCTCGTTAAAATTGCGTGTCAGGCAATCGAAAAAGCTATGGGTTTACTTAAACTTTCACAATTTAACCACCCTACATAACGACAGATAAGGGAAAGTAAAATAATTTTCATATATTTTTCCCTCTCTTTATTCTTCTTCCGACCGATAGGGATGTTATGTACAACATAAGCTTAAATGGCTTACGTGAAAATAGCCGCATTCAGTGGTTTTCTTCTGATGCTGATCGTGAGCTGTGCGCTCTCAAGGGTAAACATGAATCCGATTGTCACAATTACATACGTGTATTTGCTCATCTCGAAGATGGTCAAATACTGTTGTGCGGCACAAATTCTTATAAGCCCAGGTGTCGTCATTACGCTCCCACAGTAGATGAAGTACATGGGAATTCAGTGTTTACTTATGAAATTGTGCGTGACGTCGAAGCACAAGGTTTATGCCCTTACAGTCCGGTGCATAACAGTACATATGCGTTTGCCGATGGTCAATTGTACAGTGCTACGGTCGCTGACTTTTCAGGTGGTGACCCCTTAATATATCGTGAAAATTTACGTACCGAACAATACGACTTGAAGCAATTAAATCAACCGGACTTTGTGGGTGCAGTAGAGCGTAACGGCTTTGTAATGTTCTTCTTCCGTGAAATAGCGATGGAATTTATGAATTTCGGCAAAGTAAATAAAATGTTTTATCATTAGATTTAATTATACACATTAACGTGTTCTTCTTCCGTCCAGACTGTTTACTCTCGTGTGGGCAGAGTTTGTAAGAATGATCGCGGTGGCCCTTACACTTTATCAAAGAGTTGGACTTCTTTTTTGAAAGCTCGTTTGAATTGTTCAGTACCTGGCGAATTTCCATTTTATTTTGATGAAATACGTAAGTACAAGAGGAAGGAATCATTTTGCATTTTTTTTTTTTTATGAAATCCCTTTTTTTGGCAGAGGCTGTTAGCCCGGTTATGGAAAGTCCCACCAATCCTTTAATATATGCCGTATTTACCACTTCGGTTAATGCTATATCTGGTTCGGCAGTCTGTGCTTTCAATATAGACGATATTATGGAAGCTTTCCAAGGCCGTTTTAAATCGCAGAAAGATAGCCAATCGCAATGGCTGCCAGTGCAAGAGGAACAAGTACCTGAACCCCGCCCGGGACAATGTGTTGATGATTCACGTACCTTGTCAAGTATAGCAGTGAATTTTGTTAAAAACCATCCTTTAATGGAAACATCAGTGCCAGCAGTCTTTGGACGACCTCTGTTGAAAAAAGTCAACCTTTTCCATCGATTAACGACAATAGCAGTTGATCCACAAGTACGAGGGTTAGATGGAGAATTTCATGATGTTATCTACACTGGTACCGATGACGGCAAAGTAACGAAATTTATTAATATACCCACAGCTACCAACGGTGGCAATTCCGCAAGTTTTGATGAGCTGAAGTTTGTATTGATCTCCGAAACCCAAGTGTTACCGATAGGCGTGCCAGTTCGTGAACTTGTGGTTTCTTTTAAAACCAACACTTTACTCGTAGTCAGTGATGGTAGTTTGGTAACGGTTCCTTTACATCATTGCAATCATATAGTGGATTGTGCTAACTGTTTGGCTTTGCAAGATCCCAACTGCGCTTGGGATCAACAAACCCATGAATGTAGAAGTCTTTCCATAGCAAATCATAAATTTGGCACAAAAATGTTCTTGCAGTCGTTGAATACTAGTAAATGGGCGGCTAAAAATTTGTGTCCTAAATTAGGTAAAGGCATAGTTATTGCGGAAGGACCAGCTGTCAGTTTGGGAATAGTTACCGACAACGCCTTAGATGCTTCGATGAATATACCAAGTCATAAAGATGAAGATCTTGGCAACAAAGTAGCGAGTACTAATATTGTCACTGCTCCTGGCATTATACTTAGCGATACTGCCTTAGATGTTAACTCACCAGACATAGACATACCTACAGCAGTAGGTGGGGACGACTTTCTCTTAAATACTTTCAACGAAGGCAATAAAATAAGCTTACCATCGGTAGATGCCCACGATTTAATAAATTCCGTAAAAGGTATGTTTAGCGTTTAAGAAAATAAATGCATGTATTTTTACCTTCTTTTTGTGCATCCCTTAAGATCCTTTACATGCATCGGCTGGTGTGGATGAACAAAAATTACAATTGGCTGGTAAAAGTTTCTATTGGGGCTTCGGAGCATTGGCTTTGGCTTTAGTGTTTATCATAGGAATGGTCGTTGGTTTACATGTATCGAAGCGTAATTGCAAGCCTCCGTCTCTGCACAGCAGCCACCGTAATCAGTTTAATTCAAATCCGTGAGTATTTTCCTTGAGCTTGAAGGCTCACTTATGATTAATGGTTCTTTCTCCTCGGTTTCAGACAATTCGGTTTAAAGCATGGTAAAGATATTAATCTGCTCATGAATCCAAATCATTATTGTCAGACGAAAAAACCAAATTTAGATTTGGAAAAGGACCGCAGTCACGAATGTAAGAATTCAACGGAGAATCTTGAAAAAGAGTTACCCTGCAAAACATCAACATTAACAAAAGTCAAACGCACTTACATATGATCACAGATCATTGTAATGATCGTAATTGATTGGCTACGTTTCGTAACGCGAAACGATTTTGGATAAAATTGTAGTAAAATTTGTTTTATTTTTTATAAATATATTTTTAGATGATGATATAATTAATATTCATTTTCCATTTCCCTAAACGTTAGATATTAATTCGATTAAGGTTTTGTTGAAAGAACAAAAAAACTTACATTACGGAACATAGAGGAAAGAAGAGAAATCACACGTACATTCAATTCATTTGCGATATCCATCCATTCGCTTGTTAACGCATTTAAAATGAAATACAAAACCATTTTTGAATTGATATCACATGCATTCATACACTTATATATGATACGACGTTATACATTTATACATATATATATATATATAAATATGAATATTTTCTTAAGTTAAGATTTTGTTATTGCTTTTTGAAAAATGATAGTTTTTTTAGATAACAAAAGAAGAAGCGTTAAAAACGTTTTTATTTAAAAATTTCTACTTTTTTCCTTTTGAAAAAGTTTTAATATGTTTTTAATTTAAGGTTTTATTTTATAACACAAGGGGGTGTTCCAAAACGAGCTGTTATTTTAATATTTTTTTAAGAAATAGATAACATGATTTCGCGTACTAGTTAAAGTTCGTATTAACGATTGACGCAACATCTCAGACTGTACTCGAGTTCACAGCTGATTTTTGAAGAGCGTTGGAATGAAAATATTATTTAACATTTTGTAACTTTCTCTTCATAAAGCCATAGGAGTCGCTGAGATTCATGGACAACACTCTTCTAACTAACTGTGAGATGCACAATAAAAAGCAGCCATCGAAACATTGTGCATTTGATTTTGTTTCGAGGAAAGTTGACAAGAAAGATTCTCCACGGATCAAGTATAACCATACAACAAATTAGATTTTCAAGAAAGCCTTGTAACACTGGTATATAAGTACTCATCTGCTATTAAAAAACAGTGTTAAGTTAATGGGGGAAAGTTGATTACAAAATCAAAGTCAATATTTTGACTGTCACTCCAAGCCTTCTTGAAAGCGATTAATAGCGAGTGATAAGAAAAACACAAATCATGGCAATTTACGCCAAAAGATAATAATAGAAGTGAAAGGCAACTTTGCTGCTCGTCAGCAAAGTTCCTAGCTGGACCCATGAAGGCTGGGCAATGCACAGCTTCGAACACTATAATAGCACAGTAGATGTCCATAACTCGGAGCGAACTGTGCAAACTTATTGAAGCGGGCAAAAGCTAGGCAATAAGTGGCTAAAGTCACCTAAGGAAGTTGCGCTGTGCGTTCGAAGGAAGCGCATAATAAATAATGACTTATATTGTTGACAATTGTGGCGATTGATTCAAGCATATATTTGGTGCTTGCATTTGATCATTTTTCACCGGACAGAGACATTTAATGAGAAAAATTGGTGCAGTATGCTTTAATCATAACATTTTCCATAATTTTTTCCATTTTTCTGGCAACATAGCCATACTGTGTCGAAAGAACAGTATTGGTTTTAAAAGATTGGGAGGCAACTAAAACAAATTAGCAGTAAAGCTCCTAGTGAAGCCTGAAGTAGTTGTGATGTTCGTTTAATACAAGGACTTCCTGTATGAAGATAGCATAACAGACGCGCATCTCCCTGTAAGATTTATTAAGGCCAAGGATGATCAAAAGAAAAAATCATGTAGATCACAGGATGACTGAGTCACCTTCGTTTTAACGACCAGTCAGAAATGAAGAAAGCAGACTTTAGAGCATGGGACCTGTTGGATTAATATTTGGACCACTCTTTAGAAAATTTTGTCCAGTCGGATCTAAAAGAGAACATGCTTGGCATATCTTTTGGAATTTAAGAAACATTGCAGCGACTGGACAAGATCTAGTGCCGAGAAAGTGACAGAACATCGTTCAATAGTACCCTGCCTGTATGACTCGTTACTTTTAGAACAAAATTTTTTTCTTTTGATAGTTGATAACTTTTCTACGTTATTTGATGTTAGAGACACAATGATTGTATGTGGTAGAAACAATCAGAGTATCAAAGGTGCCTTGATATTGATATTATTTGCGCCTGCTTAAGATTAAAGAAGAAGAAGATGAAAAACATTAAAATATCAGTTAATTGTGGAACATTCGGTGTTAAAATTAAGGCAAAACAAAAAAAGAAGAATTTTGAGTCTATTAGTTTATAGGAAATGCCTAACAACCATAAACTGAATTTTCTAAATACAAGCGAGAAAACCTAGTTAATGATTAAGTACAAATTAAGCTTACATTAAAGCAATGCGTTAGTAGTTTAGCTTAAAATTGCTCTCGAACTACAATTAAATTCTAAATGAAATTTAGATTTTATACATATACACATATCTGCATGATAAACCAGCACAAGTATTTTTCTTAAAATTTGTACTAAAAATGAAGAACAATCACATATTTTGTATATTTTTGTATGAAAAATTTTAGTTAGGTTTAGAAAGAAATAAAATATTTAGAATCTCTTTAGCTTATCTATAGTGAGAAACGTGAAAGATATATATATATATATATATATATATATATATATATATTTTTTTTTTTTTTGTCATATATATTACGTACGAACACAAGTATTTTTTTTAAATGACTAGCATTGCGATATTAGACTGATCAGTGTTTTGTTTTTAATTTAAACTAAATATATATTAAAACAGCCATGAAAAGCTTTCTGAAATTTAACGAGAAATGAAAATTTGAAAAAATGAAGTCCTGGCAAAAGAGCAAACATTCCTTTATTACTTGCGTTGCGTCCATACGGCAAATATCAAAGAATTATGTCCACACTCATTCTGGATAATCGAAATGTTTTGGCAAATGGATATAACGGCATTCTTTGGCGTAATATATAAAAGAAAAGTAACACAACAAACAGTTGAAGCATGGTCAAATTCTTGAATAATTACTTTTTAAATCCCTTAAACTATTGAACGTATACAAAAGTCGATCTAATCCTGCGCTGACCGACCTGTAGAATAGCTATATAATGTCTATAAAACATACGAACGTGAAAAGCAGCATTTAACATTTTTTGGTTGTGTTAAACCTCTCAGCTCTGGCGCTTAGTGCGTCAGTTACATTGCAAACGTTCATTATGTTACGTAAAGAACGTTAAAGAAACGTGTTTTTTGTCATTTTACATATAGTCTGATTCCAATCGCTAAATTATGCAATGCAATACAATACGGAAAAGTCCATTTATTTGTATATTCAAAACGGCTGCATTTCTTAATAATCCCCTTGCTATGGACCGCAACTAAAACTTAGAGGCTCAGAGAATAAAACACGACTAAAAAGTGAATAAAAAAGAAAGTTATATTCGGTTGGGGCCGAATCTTATACACTTACCACCGTTAAAACTTTTGGTGCCCATGCTTTTATTTAGTATCATAAAAAAATGAATGAGATAAAATTTATCTTTTACCTTTTACTTCACCAAAAACTATCGTTAATTAAGAACAATTAGTTTAGAATTCACACACTTAGCTTTTCGCATTCCAATCTCCAAATCTTCTTATTTGATACTCATATTGACGTTATTTTCACGAAAAAACGTATCCACCACATCGCCACATCTACCACAATTAATTTAGAATCAACACACTTATCTTGTCGCCTTCTACTCTCCAAGTGCTTTCATTTGATATCCATATCTCTGGTATTATTAAAAAACAATTAACCCGCCAGGTCGCGATGTCCATCACATTCATTTTAGAACTAACCCATTTTTAGGCAGATAATATATCTTCATTTGAAGAATGTACAAAATAGTTTTAGACATTCTGTCTTGTTTGCCTTATGATAAATAAGCATAAAACCTTAAAAAAGGGAAAAAAATAAAATTTAATCACTTGTATCTTTGTGTGGGCATGGACGATTTTTTCCATTTTTGCACGTAAAGAGTGCAGTGATGTGTACAGAGTACAGTACGTGAAGTAAATACAGAAGATTTTAATCTTATAACTTTTATAATTTCTGAGTAAAAAGCTACAAATTATTGTTACGAAAAAGAGAGTCGCAATCAGTTTACGCTCGCTCTACTGCGGGCCTCTGCTCAGGGCAATTTGGCCCATTTTCAATACTAACCTGCGAGCAAAGACTTCCAATGTTTCTACCAAATTTGAAAAAATCTTCATTTTAGCGGCCATGTGCCATAAGAGAGTTAACAACAAGCATCACAGAGACGCACAGACACACAGTACACACTGACGAACAGACACCTCTAAATCAACTCAGAAATTCACGCTGATCACGAATATATACTTTATATACTTTATAGGGTCTCTGAAGCTTCCTCTTGGGTCTTCCATACACTATGGAAAAAAACAAACTGAGTATACCCTCATCTTACAGTGGTGGGTATAAAAACGCAACTTACGAAATTTTGAGGAAATGTTCTATTACGTCTTGTAATACACTTCAATGCAAGCAAGTTTTTTCTCGCACTAAACTTTATCTATAGCGCAGGCTTTCGATATATAGTTCGTTGAGGGGTTGAGTTGAAGTGCCTTCGCTGAGTTCCATTTTCTTTTTTTCTTTTTACGAACTACAAACGCTTTCTGCCGAGCGGCCTTTGGAATTGTAGGACTATGTAATTGTTGAACAAGATTCTTTGGAGTAATAGTCCCAAAGTTTGTCGTCAACAATCCTTTGTCATCAAGAGTACTCTCACTCAAACTCCTTTACAACGCACCAACAGAATTCTTTGTTGATACTGCTCGACAAACTGTAAAAATTAAGAAGCGTTTTTAGTCCATGTATGCTGCAAAGGGCACGCTCTGCGCTGCACCCAACCATGCATTTTATTTATGTAGAAACATTACTTGAACTTATTATCATGACTTGCCATTCGTGTATATATACATATTACCTGCAATAGGAATTATTTCTTTTCTGACATCTTTACTTTTCTGCGCAAAATTTTAATGTTTCAGGTAAATCCACGCCACAATGCCTTCCATACCTAAAATGTCGACCAGAAGGAGTCACGAGAGTTACCAGGATTGTGGTTGCTCTTGATGCTCTACGCACCGATTGACAGAATAGTTTTCGTTTCGATTAATCGATAAAAGACATCTCCCATTAGGTTTACCTATTCACATGAGTAACATGAGTAGCCATGTAGATAAGAAGCGCGACTACCAAGTGAGAGGGTTCGTAATTCCAGTGTTCGTTAGAGCACCCTTGGTCGCAGCTATAGTGTGTGCTCAGGCAGCAAAGCTAAAAGTTACTTTATTATGAAAGATTGCTTAAAAGTGTGAAGTTGGTTGGCTCCTTCAATTTGCAAAGCCAAGAATAACAGTTACTGATTAGAAGCATGCCAACTTAGCCCATTCTTTTTCTCTTTCCCTGGTTGCGTTTCTGCCTCTCACAGTGCTCAATGTACAGCGCATTTCTTCTAAGTGATTGATGATATTAACAAAAAAAAAGCCAAGGAATGCGCTGAGTAGGAATAAATTGTCATTTGCAACATTGGGAGGAATTTCGATCAAGGTCTTCATAAAGCACACATATACTGGAATTGTCTACAATTCTGATACAAAAGAAGTGATAGACGTAATAAAATCGATTATCGAAAAGAAGTGATAGACGTAATAAAATCGATTATTACGTCTATCACTTCTTTTGTAAATCGTTGGGATTTTCATTCTACAAAATTTTCGCAGGTGGTTGAAATTTGACACACAAGCTTAGTTTGAAATGAAGCGTGATAAGGCCACTGTAACCAGAAAGTAACGGGGGTTAATAAATATTGTTGTCAATAATTGAGAAACCACAGTAATCAGTTATCTGAAATGGATCAAAAATATATAAAAAAACTTAAGACATTAAATCTAAAAGAGTAAATACTGATCGAACACACACTTTCTCCTATTTACTTCCCCGTCCCTATTTCTTTCTGATCATAACCTTGTTACATCTCTTGACTAGTTGACCATAACAATAAACAAACCAAGTAAGAGCATTAGAGTCGGGCAAGGCCAACCAGCAAATACCGCACACCAAATCATTATTCAGTTTCGATCGTCAAAACCTAGAAATTAGACTTGCTCTTCATATAAAGACTTGCCTTTCACTACAACCCCTATATATTTTGAAGTCTAAAAAAAAATAGATCAAATTCCGTGCCATTAATTTTTATAGCCTACACCACTTGCGGCACAGGATATATAATAAGTTAGTGCGTTCGTATTTAGCATGCAGAAGGGCTTAAGATAGACCCACCGTTCTCTCTTTTCTTTCATCGGTCTGATGTCTGTCCACGAATACTAGTGTTCAAGCTACAAGTCGCAATTTTTGATATATTTTGGCGATGTTTGTTACAATGAGGTGTTTTGATAAAGCATGGAATTGAAAACCTTTATTACACCGACCGATTCAGAATCATAATCTGAATTGTCTGCCCGCCTGTCTCCTTGCTCGTCTGATGTCTGTCCATGTAATTTTGTGTTCGAGCTACAGGTCGCAATCTTTGAGATATTTCGATGAAATTTAGTACAATGACGTGTTTTGATCCAAGAACGAACGCTATTGAAAATGGTTCGGATCGATCCGCTTTTTCGACCACTCGTTATATAACGCCCTATTCTGAAAAGTTGTTATATGAAAAAAAATTGCAATTGCTCTCCCAAATTTACCTAAAATTTGTTTGAGAATAATCTTGATTTTTCGGCTGAAACGCCTACAAATAACAAAATATTCTTAAATTGTATAATATATCAATTTGAGCTTTTGTGTGTGTGCAAGAGAGAGAGAGCGAAAGCTAAACGCATGGGTCCAAAGCAAATATAATTTTCTTACTCTCTTTTGTGTAGAAAAATGTCTGAAACGCTTCAGTAAAAATTGGAAATAAATCTCGGATCATATTTGAGGAACAGCAGTTGTGCACAAACCGTTTGTTATGTACGCCCAGGAAATTAAGCACCTTTAACACTACATTCATTTGAAGACCGTTAAGTTTACTTTTTCCCTGTACTTTTTTGACCAAAGCGTTTACTCAGCAAGAAAGTACTAAAGCCATAATTTCTTACGTAACCCAGCATTTAGCACAGACAGGAATTGAGTTATTAATTCGTCATAGTCTAAAATACAACAAAAACAGGATAATGTGTATATAGTATTAATATCAATCAGCCCTGACAATGTAAACTATACATATATAAAAATTTGCACAAATTATTAACAAAATATAAAGGCCTTCCTTTTTATATATATATACATATGCACAGATAATAATTATACATAAGAATCTATCATATAAGAAATATAATAATTTTTTAAAAATATACCTTTAAAGGAAAATTGGATTAAAGCTCAATTAACTAAAAACTGCCTTATCGATTAAACTTAATAATTAATATAAAAAAAAGAAAAGATTTTTCAAATAAAAATTAAAAAGTGCATTAAAAATAAATTTTTGCGACAACTTTAAAAAAAAAATTTTTAAGTCTAGTTTTCTACGAATATTTTAAGGCAGTAATATATAAATATAAGCATGTCCGTCCCATTTAATCGTACATATATATTACAATTAATAAAGGAAAACAATTTTAAAAATATCACTAAATTAATTAAATTTAAGCAATTACTAATAGATAAAAACAGAAAAAAATTTTCAAAGTTCACCACCGAAGGATAGAGATGTTAGTTAGTTTGCTATTCATAACAATATAGATATACGTCTGAGAGTTATCGTGAAAACTACAAATAGTTTCATTTATCAACTTGCAGTATAGGTAGAGACTTAAAAGATCGTAGGTGGAGACTACAAAGACATATCACGACTTAAAAGCGGGCATGAAAATGGTCCGAATTGAGAAATCGGAATGAAAATTTTTAAATCATAGCTTTCAGCTTTTTGCGTTTACACCTATTCCAGGTGGTGGATAAGTAAGATTACCCTTAAGGCGAAAATAATCTTCTTTTATACCCATTGCCGAAGATTGAAAACTATACCCATTTTGCGTTTTGCAAACACCCAGAAAGAAGTATATATATATATATTCGTAATCAGCATAACATTCTAAATCGATTTTTTGTAAATATCCTCCTGGCTGCTTCAAATTTAACAGAAGTGTTGGAAGTTCTTACACGCGGGTTGGTATTGAAAATGGCTGGCTGTTCTCAGTAAACTGAGAACCTCTCTGTTTTTCAGAAGGAGTAAAAAAATTGGCTTGTTGGTCGTTACTGATAGAATACAGCAGACAAAACTACAAAAATTTGACCATATATTTTATAGGCGATGGTGTAGTATCTCTATAAAAACAATTTTAGAGTTTGTCATAATTTCATTTTATATTTCAAAATCATTATATA
This sequence comes from Glossina pallidipes, assembly GCA_000688715.1. Taxonomy (NCBI): domain Eukaryota; kingdom Metazoa; phylum Arthropoda; class Insecta; order Diptera; family Glossinidae; genus Glossina; species Glossina pallidipes. Next base: position 339,557 of record KK499777.1, read on the forward strand.
TAACGCACGAAAAGCACGCCTCAAAAACCCAATAAAGTATATAAACTCTTGGCCACTTTCAAATTCTGAATGCACTTAAGCATGTCCGTCCATTCATCCGTTTATCTGCGGTATATGTTCTCCCGTTCGCAAAGATAAAAATATCGCTTACAAACTCGCAAAAGAATTTGAAAATGACTCAAATTTTTCAAGGAACACGCTTACAACACGCACATGTCCAAATAACAAAAACTGTGAACCACCTCTAATTTGCGCGTTTTTTGCTTGGTACACATTAAGCTCAACACATAAATTCCCACTTGTGTTCTAAAAATAGAAAAAAACAACCGCTCCCATCCAATGTGTCAGAGTAAGAGTATTCTTCTTCCTCTTCTTTTTTCTTAGGATCACGATGATGGGTATGAAAGATTCGTTCAAGACCGAATATAATGTTCTTACTTGTTTTCAATAACTTTGTAATACGCAGAAGCAAGCTTCACAGAGAATGCAAAATCTAGGCCAGTTCCGAATTCGGAATGCACCTAAACACGTCCGTCTATCCGTCTGTCTAACTGTGCAGTATCTGTAATCAACATTCTCCGCTTAGGTAATATTAAGATACCGCCTAAAAATTTTCAAAAGAATTTAGAAGTGACCTGAACTTTTCAAAGGACATACCCACAACGCTCATAAGCCTATGCCATAAAAAATTTCGTTTTGAAAACGGAATAAATAAGCCGCACACACCCCATGTTATAGAGCATGAAAATTTAGTTCGTTTATTATTTTTGTCTCTTTTAGGATAACGGTTCAAATACTACTTCGGGGCAGTTTTTCATATAAAAATTATACCGAATTTGGTTCAAATACAATTTCGGGGCAGTTTTTCATATAAAAATTATACTGAATTTGGTTGACGGTCATGGGTATGCATTCGGCCACAACCGAATGTAATTTTGTACTTGTTTTTATTTTCTTCTTTTTAAGCATATACTTCTTAAGCGTATACTTATATATAACTTTTGTTTGTATTTTTCAATTATTTTTAAATTACACTGTAAATAATTTATAAGCCAGACTAAAAAAACATAAAACACTTAGTTAAAAGTAATTATTTAATGTTAACATTAAATTAAGATCAATGAAAATAATAATAATTTCAATATTAATCAGCTTTTTAACGACAAACACTTGTTGTGATAGTTATATATATATATGCGTTCATATGTATTCATATGATAATACATATAAATATATATAAGAAAAAGTCTTATTTCAGTAACTCATTGATTTAAAAATTAAATGTAAAATGAAACAAATTTTTTTTTTTACAAAGAATTTTTAAAAAACTTGTTTGAATTACAAATTCTTGTTTTTTTTTTGTATTTTAATTTTGTGAATGTTTTATTTTACTTTGCTGAGTAAACGAGAGCGCGTGAGTGTATGTAAACACTAATTGCCTAATAGGCAATCTGGTCATTAGACCAGATTTTTTTCAGATTTATTTAAAAATATTGTGTTGTGTGTTTTATTTAATTAATTTCAATAAAGTCGTAATTTTTTTAAGAAAATCGCTTTTTTTTAAAGGTTCTGCTGTAAGAAAATTATATTCGCTCATAACCGAACTCTTTATAGTTATCCTAAAAAAGACTAAAAAAAGGAAAAGAACTGAATTTTCATAGTCTGTAGCATTGGGTTGGCGCGGCTAACTTTTTCTAGTTCCAGAATAAATGTAGGAAGCTATATGACGTATGTGGTATAGTTTATGAGTAACGAGCAACAAACATGGAAAGCAAAGTGTTCTCAAGTGTCGCACGAACTTGTGGACATTGTAGCGCGTGCGTTTTGGATTTTGGATCATTCTTCAATTTCTTTTGCAAATTCGTTTACGATACATTCATTTTTGCGAACGGCGGAATATTTATCACAAACACTGCGTAGTAGGGCAGACGGACATACCTAAGTGCATTTCGAATTCGAAAGTGGCCAAGAGTTTATACGCTTTATAGCGTTTTCGGAGCTTGTTTCTAAGCGTTATCGAAGTATAGAAAAAAAAATTTTTACACACTACAGTGTACGGCAGATGTGGTGAAAGTTGACTATTTTTATAGTACAGCATCTCTCATAGAACATACGCTTCAATTCTTATAGGCCTCTCTGCTGTGCGTTATGAATAATTAGTAAAAAAAACAATTTTTTATTCCTTTCAAAAAACCTGGATGTTCTTAGTTTACGTGGTACTATACGCGTATCACTCGACCGATTTGGCCCATTTCCAATGTCAACATGCGTGCGATAACTTCCAATGTTTCTGGCAAATTTGAAATCGATAGCTTCAGTTTTGCGGCCAGGAAAATCTACAACAGGCATTACACAGACGGGCAGACGAACATGCTCAAATCGATTCAGAATGTTACACTGATCATATATAATCACTTTGCGGAGTCTCTGAAGCCTGGGCGTTGCAACGACCTTGATAAATCCTTCAGTGATGAATATAAAAGGAAGTAAAAACGTAAAGGTGTCCACAGCCTACTGCCCCCAAATCTCCCTACAGTTATTTACTTCTCAAACTAAGGCGTTGTAAGAAAAATTGTCGAAACGGTTTTGTGTCAACGGTGTTTATTCTTCGTCCAAAATACGTCATTGTACCAAAGTTCATTAAAATATCTTCGAAATTGTGTGTTGCTGGTTGAACACAAAAAAACAATACGGACAGACAGATCGATAAGTTCAAATCAGTTCGGAAAGTAATTCTGAACAGATCGTTCGATAATAAAGGGTTGGTTTATTTAAAATGTTTCGGGGTGTTCCATACATCCGCGCAAACTTCATATGTCCTTGTGCCATAGCTAGTGTATAATAACAAAGACAAGCTTGGTTTATTTTTCACATTCTTGTATTTTTTTTCTTTTGAAAATAGATGTGTTCACAGCCTATCTTGTTCCGTGATCATATCTTCTGACTGTCCCATTGTCAATATCAACCTGCGAATACTTTTTCCAAATTTCATTCAATATCGCAATTTTTGCGATCAGGAGTATGTTGACTACAAGCAAATATCCCACCGGACGGACAGACAGACGGATACACATTAGGAATTTGTTACTGCCACCACCACAACGGGTAAAAAAAAAAACTAAATATGATTGATTACTAACAATGTCCAAGCTTTGACAACATTTTTTACTGTACATTTGAAACATCCCTTGGCTCAATGGTGAAATGAAGTGGAAGGAACTATTTCGACAATAAGTTAGTAGATTTTTTCCAATAGAATAAATAAATGCAGTTGTTCCGTTTTAATAATTTAACCAACAAAGTTTTTCTTCAGAATCGAGTAGCTTCCAATTAGTATTTCACCCGGTAGAGAATAGTGGGAAAATAGAGAATAAAAAAATATGAAAAAACCCAATTAATTTAATACATTGTTTGATTCAGCGATATTGGTTTAACACACATAATTGTGGATAAGTCCGTTGTCTGTAGATAAATATGTTGAGATTTATCGATTAATGAAAAGAATTATTATGGAAAGCTAAGTTTTAAATATTAGATCACCCGCTTGATTTAATAATTTTAAATAAATATTCCAAATCGATAAATAATTATTCTACGGTGCTATCAGCACTATAAAGCGCCATTCCACAAAAGCGGCTGTGGGTTCCACAAAAGCGGCTGTGAGTTCCACATTGAAAAAAGAGAAAGAAGATGTGAAACTACTTGAATCTCTATTTTTTATACATATATTTAAACAAATCTCTTTTATTTTTTTTCAAGACTTGGAGAAATCGTTTTGCCTGTCATCGTCTATTCGTCTGTCCGTCTGCCAATCTGTGTAGCAATTTAATCTTGCCCTTAATATATTTTTCCGATTTTATTTTAATTTTCTTTGACTTTACATATAACAGAAAAATGGCCTTAACAAATCCTTTAAGAAAAATCTAAATCAAATTGGATCCGTATACGCGCATTTTATGCATTCAGGTAAATAATTTCAACTTGACAGCGTGAGATCTTGGTTTTGTTAAGACTTCACTTAAATGTGCACACAGGTTTATATGTAGACGAAGAAATGTCAAAATAAATGCTTAATTCTTTAAAATGGAATATATTTTTATATGTGCACATTTAATGAAAACACTAAACACTAACATTAAAAAACGTATTAAGAATTGTACGTTCTTTCTCTTTATTTCAATATGGATATAGTACTTTGCTTTGTTGTAATAGTACTATAAATAAAGCTCACACAAGTACGTTTTTACTATTTCTAACATATTCGAAAACGTTTAAACTGTTTTTACAGTTTCTAAACCTCTTTAGTTGCAACACTGACAGTGACTAATACCAGCTGATATTTGTGTACGCGAACTTTTTATTAAGCTCAGAAGCTGGTTTGCATCCTAAATTATATTTAAAATTTAACAGTTTCACAGAATATTAGAAATTAATAATGACATATTATACACAACGTAAGTTATTTGCTCTTGAAAATAACTTATGCGAAATTACGAATTGTATTTTTATAGAAACAACTGAACAATCCGATAAATTATTAATCAAATGTGAAGACGAAACGCGTCATCCTAGTTGCCCGCATGGACCAACTTTGTTATTTTATATGAAGGAGAAAGGTCCAGAAGAAGGCTTTTACGCTTGCGCTGCTTATCGGGATCGAAAACTTTGCAGTTATAATGTGCCAGTAAAGGATTTAAATTCGAAGGTGTGCCTTATAAAAGTAACAAATTAATCTATGACCAAATTCGAAATTTTGTTTGGAAATTTTCATTACATTTGCTTAATTTATCAAAATGCGAAAGTTTTATGTAAATTTTTTATTTTAACCAGCATTTAAATCGCGTATATTACAACTTAAGCAGGGAATACAGAGCCATAAGAGACAAGGTAAACAAACTCACATTCATTCATATTATATACATTATTATATTTGACTGACTAAGCTTCTCTTTAGTTTTGGGATGAAACCTATGAAAAAGAAAAACATTATTGCTTAACATGTAATGTTCCTTTGAAAGAGAGTGATTTGCAGCCACATTTGGAACATCATTTACTACGTTCTTTAAGCGAAAATAATTTAAAAGATCCAACCTCATTTTTGCTCCCTATAGATAATGATAAGGCAAACGCTCAATATTACTTCGATTTAAAAGCTTTACAATTCTTTGAAAGATGTTTAAGGAAACTGGAAATAAGGTTAGCTTCATGCACTTTTTTAGATTGTAAAATTAACTTATTACTTACTTTTTAGCAAAATACTTTGCTTGGGAGCTCCTCGATTACATGGTTATCTAAGAAATCATTGCAAAAATTGGTTACAAAGTTTTTTACTCGATTTGGATCATCGTTTCCACTACTTTTATGATGACGAAGAATTTGCCTGGTACAATATGTGCAACAATTATTTTTTCGATGAGTTCCAAATGGGAAAATTTATAAGATTTTTAAAAGTTAAAAGGTTAGAAACGTCTTTTATTTGTTTTCGTAGATGCTTATGCGCCATTTCTATGATAACACTTTAACCTAAGCAGAAATCCCGTGTAGAATATGCATTCAATTCTGTTTTCATTCACAGAATTCAAAATAGCGGATTGATCTTTAGATATATATTCTCAGTTGTTGAAAACCAATCAAGTTGAACATGCGCCAAAGTATAAAGAACTATTATCCACTAAATGTATAAAATGTTTCTACACGATTTGATACTGATAATTAAAAAAGTGAGACAGAATAAGGCATACTTACGCACTTTGTATTTATTTATAGCTCGCAACGCCTGCTCCTATTCACAGATCCACCTTTCGGATGCCGAACAGAACCCATAATGAACACTTTGCGTGAGATTAGTAAGCTCTTTAATGATATCAACCATTTGCCTCACCAACCATTACCTATCTTCTGGATTTTTCCATACTTCTCTGAACAATACATACAAGCAGAATGCTCGGCGTTTGAAATGTGCGATTATAAAATCAATTACATTAATCATTTATCGTATACGGATAATGGGCATAAATTTCGTAAACTAGGCTCACCAGTGAGACTTTTCACGAATGTACCTTTGGGAATACTTAAGTTGCCGGTCGGAGAGGGATATAAATATTGTGCGAGATGTATACGTTATACAGCTTTGGAAAATCATCACTGTAACAAATGCAACAAATGTCCTTCAAAAAATGGTGCTACTTATCGGCATTGCTTAAAATGCGGTATATGTGTTAAACCCTATTATATCCACTGCGGTGATTGTCATCGTTGTACCCAAAAAGAGGGCCACAATTGCGTTGAATATCAGGCTAAGCAGAAATGTCGGATATGCGGCAAGCAAGGACACACTGAGCCTAAATGCTCACTTAGGAAAACGTAAAAAGTACACAGAATCGCGGACGGAATCAAGTTCAATATAAATGAAATTTAAAGTTCATGAGAAAATATTCAAAGTACTTATGTATATACTAAACAAAAAAGAAAAAAGATTTTAAAACTTTAAAAAACTTTGGGTTTACTTTAAACATTTCCGTGTATTCTAGTTAGCGTTTTAAGCATATGTAAGGTTAATTGATATGCTAACGTTAACGTTCATTTCTCTCTTAAATGTAATTTCTATTATATCTAGTACTTTGTTCTGATTTTATTTAATTTTAATTGTTTTCTTCTTTCATTTTTCTTTTTTTTTAATAACGTATTTTTTTCTAGATTTGTATCTCTTAACAAAAATATTTGCTACTCTAATTTTCTTTCTTTTGTATTAAAGCTTCCACTGTCATACCTATAAGCTATCGTAAATCTTAAAATGAAGTGCTACGTTTGTGAGAGCAGACGCTACCAGACTTACTTTGCATGGCTGAAGGTTGTGCTGACGTAGCAGGTTCTTGAGCTTGTGATTGCCTGGAAGTGCTGTAATCACTGTCCAGTACTGGTCAACTTTTCGTGTGATCGGGCTTAGTATTAGGATTGTCGCGATCACCAGCATTATAATCAGCTTCAATTTCACGTAATTCGATATGTTGCTCCTGCATTGCTTTCTTTAATTAGAATAGTAAACTCAACTTAAAGATTTTCTTGAGGCTTTTGCTACGAGACTGACCTTCACACATTCTTGATAAATTTTAAATATAGGCGCACACATACTTTCATCACTATCTCCTTTGAGAAATCGTTCCGTAAACCACGTATTAAAACAGGCATCGTATTGTCTTTTCAGTTCATTGCAATCCTTGCCCAAACTATTCATTATGTTGCAATTATATTATATTTGTCGATTTCTGTTAAAAATCAATTAATTTTCTAAAGGAGTAGAAACAATTCTACTGGCTGCCTTGGAGGTTTTTGGGTGTCCTTTGAAGTTCTGATAGTACAAACAGATGTTACTTAAGAAAAAGCATGTAAATAACCAAGAAAAACTCACTGTAGATTGACAGCTTTACCTTAGAGCAAAATAAGTACTTGTTGTCAACAGATGTTGTTAAAAAAACCACCGCTTTGAGTATATTTCTTGTTGTAAAAGTAATAACGTATCCTATATTGTTTTTTATAAAACTACTGTGTGTTATAAAAATATTACCGTTTGTGGACGTTGTTGGAAGCTCTAGCTTTGTCTACATTGCCATTACAAATCAAAGGGAGGTATAGCGAATTCAAGAGGTGGTATAGCGAATTCAGGGAGGTACAGCGAATTGAGGGAAAAGAAATTGTTTACAAATCAAAGAGATGTATAGCGAATTCAAAAGAAAACATATGAAAGTATTTACAAAATTTTTTAAAAATTGAAAAACTGAAAGTGAAGAAAAGAAAGAGTAATTGAGATAAATAAATAAATAAACTTACTGCAGGCGCATCATAGGCACATTATTAATATAGGCAGCAGATGGACAACTACTGGCGAACCACTAACTGAGCTAAATAAGTATATAAGTAATAAACTTTACTTTACTAAGTAATAAACTTTACTTTACTAAGTAATAAACTTAACTTTACTACACAATTAAGTACAAAATAATAAAATAAACAGTTGTAAAAAAACATTGAGAGAAAATAAATTTATTCGAAGTTGATTTACTTTGAATTTATTCGGCAATTTTGCGTTTTCGCTGCGCCTTTAATTAACTTACTTACTGATAATAATAATACTGTTAGGCTAATAATACTTACTGTTAAGTTGTAATGCCGTCGGCAAAATGACACTTACTGATAATAACTACTGTTAAGCTAATAATACTTACTGTTAAGTTGATAACAAAAAACAGCTGATATTCTCACATCGTTGAGAGAGAGAGAGAGAGAGAGAGAGAAAATGACAAAAATGGAAGTGCACCTATCCAATTTGTTCATAGTTAAGTATTACTACATATTTAGTGTGCAGGTAGACCATTGGCATCTAAAATTCACTCTCAAATGCATCCAACTTTCTCCTTTCAAGCTAGTGGTACAAAGCGACAGATTAGAGGATCTAAATTCTAAAAGAAACTTTAATTTATTAGTGAAATTATAGATTCCATGCGAAAATTCTGTAGCGAAAATCTTCTAGTACATACTAACAACTGACTTTTCTTTATGTTCATATTTAATGTTACTTCTTAGTACTTTAGGATTTGCTCCTTTGCACGGTTTGCAAAATTGCACCTTTGCAAGATTTCAATTCAGCCATAGGAATTAACATGTTAAAAATTGTTAAGAGAAAGAGTCATACAAATATTTCTCAGTTATTTAAATTCTCAAACTAACCGTGGGATGGGATTCGACTTCATATCAACACATAATCACTTACAGGTAAACGAGCAGTACGTAAACCAATTTAGCACGAGAATGGCACGAATATTTGTGATGGTTATGATGCACTACATCTTTAATTACCTATATGTCTTTAGCACCCGAATACTGTGAAAGATAAAGGGTGCGTGCGGAATGTTTTTGTTGCTGTTGTTGAGCACATGATCTAGACTACCAAGAGATATGAGAGGCACAAGAAGACATTTAATCAGTCTTCATTCTGTACCGTAAGAACATAAGATGAACAAAGCCATAGCTTGCTAGGTGTGATGTGGAAGCCCCACAGCGTAAAATTGAGCGACAAGCGACAATTAAGCTTGAACCCAAGTTTAGAGATCACACTAACAAACTCAATAGCATTCCCAGGCATCTAAATTGATAGCAAGGAAGTAAGTTCTGACAAGTGACTGGCGAAATAATCAGGGCTTCAGTTTGACCAGTATTCAGCTTCAAGTTGTTAGACCCAGCCCATAAGATAATACGATCCGAATCTTAATACACTAAAGCAGACCCTCCAGCATCATCTGCAAATAATGCAATTGTTGCGAGAAGTGATCATTTTCAATCCCGAAGTAGAGTTACCAACAACCACACGTGGCCTGTTTGTCAAATAAGACCCGATCAGCAAACTGCAACAGTAAACTTTAGTCAACTTTATCAAAAGCTTTGGCGAAATCGATCATTACAAGGATAGTCAAGTCTCTCTTATCAAATGTAAGGCGAATGTCCTCTAAATTGTAAGCACCGAGTTATAGCTATGTGCGCCGATTGATTAGCACATACCAATGCCCTCGTATGCAAATGCAGCCTAATCTGATCGATCATCAACCCCTCCATAACTTTTGATAAAATCGGAAGAATACTAATTGAAGTCTTCAGAAGGAAAAGACATTGGCTTTTTACCGATAAGAGTAACTATCGCTACTTTCCAAATATCAGGGAATGAATACGTTGTTATGATGTGGTTTAAAATATAAGTCAAAGGCAGAATAATGCCGGGAAGACTTAATTTAAAGTTAAAAATTCTTAATTCTACCGATGAGACCCAGTCAAACGATTGTTTGGCAGGTGGGCTTAGGGCTCCCCAAGGACTCCTTCCAAGAAACTTATAATAAATAACTTGCACCTCGGGATTTGTGCTTAATATTTGGATTTATTATTTGACAAGCGATTTTTTAAAAGGAGTGGAGAAAAAACCAGCGTGGTGACCCGACTCTTGTTTAACGCTTTCAATGTTTTTTTGTTCGTTCCGAAAGATTATTTTTCACGTTTTAACCGTATCGCTAGGTTCTGAAACAAAAGAATACGCCGCGGGTGTTATAGCAGCCCACCTCGGCCTATAAGGCCGCTCGTCCGTCCATAATCGTTTCACGTCGCAAGAGGAAGTGTCCATTAGTCATTTAGGGGTGACGGCTAAGCCAAACCTGCCATCCCCTATCCGTAGAGGTCAACAGTCCTATTAGTCATTCAGGGATGACGGCTAAGCCAAACCTGCCATCCCTTATCCGCAAATGTTAACAGTCTTATTAGTCATTCAGGAATGACGGCTAATCGAAAGCTGCCATCCCCTATCCGCTAAGTCAAAAACCAAAACTAGCAGTAAGGTCAACTAGTTATATAGTCCGTTTTCACTTACCTCTGGCTGCTGCAACGCGACTGAAAGGCTGAGCGTGCTGCGACGCGCTCTTTTATAGTCGCGATCACCATCACTGTCCCGTTACATAGATGTTTTGACTATACTTGCGTTACAGCCTCAATACTCACTTGCATGTGTATTGTAACGATATTCTTATACATCTCTACTCTTACGTATAGCTTATTGTTAATACTATTTTAAGTACCAACCCGTATGATCTTATTGCTAGTGCTGGCTTAGGTATCAAATCGAATGATTTTATAAGCCGCAGAACCGTTAAGCATGTCTTCATCTGATACGTATCATATCAACATGCATAATTTTATAAACCCTTCTTTTCTATTGCAATATTTGTTTGTATGCACCTTTTTATGCCTGTCTTATTGTTGTTGCTAATCTAGATACCGAATCGTATGATTTGCTAAACCGTTAAGCATGCCTTCATATGGTATACATCACATCACCATGCGTGATTTTATAGGCTTTTTTTTTCCTCTCGCAATATTTGTTTGTTTGCCTATCCTTACGTCTGTCTTATTTTATTGCTAATCAAGGTATCGAATCGTATGATTTTTGTAATTCGTTGAGTACGATTGAGTACGACGAAACCGTTAGGTCGATGCCTTTGCAAACTGTGGATAATTCAATGCCACCGGTAGTTAAAAACAACTATTAGAATGTTGCTCAAGGGATTAGAACGTGTTTCCTTATGCAAAGACTTATGTGTAATGTTTATATGTGTCCTACTTATGTATATATTTTATTGCTGAGCACATTTCGTTTTCTTTTTTTTATAAACATTGTGTTGTCAACAGTTTTTGCGGGAGAAGGATGATCATATGCTGACATAAGGAGAGCAGATATGTAAGGGTCATTCATTCTCTAGAACGGAGGGACAATCCTGACTGACTGTTTTTGGGGTCTAAGGGTAGACATTTGCGTGGAAGGATTTATTCTTAGTAAGGAAGCGTTTTGCTTCCGTTCACCGTTCACGAAGGAACAAAACGATATTTAAATCACGACAGAATACAATATTCGCATAGGAAACAGAAATGTCATCTAAAGCTCGGAAAACATCGTCTAAGCAGTTATTCCTACGTGGATTATATATACATAATACAAGGCATTTCGAATTGTTCTCTCGACACCTACCTCGACACCAAGATACTCAGCAACGCGATATCGCCGTCTTCTGCGGCACTAGTCCTATCATGTCGGAGAATATTATAACCTACAATTTGGAAAACCTACTGCGTACTGAACCCTGCCTCAGTTATACAGATAACATCAACTGATAAAGTATGCAACAAGAAATTTAAGTAGTCAATGTTCGGCCTCTTGAAGCTCCCCACATTACAATGGCAAAGCTCCAATTCTTTATGCGCTTGCGTAACAATTGTCAAGGCTCTCACGTTAGCACCGCAAGTATATAGATAATGCTCAACCATCATAACAAATTAATAGTGAAGTATATATATATATATATATATATATATATATATATATATTTTATACAGCTTTTGCAAAATGGAAAAAAGCTCAAATATATATAAAATGTAAGAAAACTGTATAAGGAAGAAATATATCAATTAATTATAATTGACAAAGCTAACAGTTGTAATACATATCTACGCCTTTGCGGTTTCACGTGGCTTCAGATAGACTCCGCGATGATGACAAGGTTTATTCTAGCGACTTATATTCCGGTGGCCAAGTTTAAAAATTGCAAACTGAAAATGTTGAGTCAAGCAAGGATGCAAATTTGTTCGCAATGCTTTGTGCCGTCTACTTTTGACTTAATTACTCCAAGATTGCAGTAAATATTTCTATTACTCCAAGATTGCAGCAAGTAAATTTCTTACAGTAATTAATTACTCCACGATTACAGTAAATATTCCTATTACTCCAAGATATATAATATGTCCGCAATTACTTTGTAGAAGAAATTGAAACCATATTTCCCGGCATCGATTTGACTAAACAAAAACTAAATTTATCTCCGGAAGATTTGGATTTATTTATTACTCACGCCTACTCGCATGTACTGGCTTTGCAAAAGGAATTGCAACGTTTACAAACTGATGGTGAATTGCGTTTAAAACGGGCTATCGATTCTATCGACATTTTGTTTCACTAATTTTAATTTATTGATGTAAACTGAACACGATTTGCTCAGCGTAGAATGGCTAGCATCAAGATCTAACCTAAATTTCCCCACTAACTTCTTATGACATCGTTACGACAACCGTGGCTCTTAAAACTGATTCTTACAGTCCCTAGCATAGTGAGCGAAACCCCTGCATAACCATCACTGTTCCATTAAATACACGACACTTCTCTCAACCCGTAGACAACGAATTCGCAGCGAGTATTTTGGGGAACAACCAATCTCTACACAGCAGTATGGTGTGTCCTATCTGGTCTATGTCAATGGCATATATCATTTTCACTACCTAACCTATCCAGGAGTTCATCATTGCCATAATTGGAGCTAACTTCGGTTACCTTGCTTTTAGAATTTATCTAGCTAGGAATCTTATAATCCTTAGGCATAGTACTCTCAATCACTGCTTTAGCCTTCCTCCCTTCTTTATCACCGCAGCAACATAAAGTATTATGGTGTGGTAGTAACCACACCAATATTTCTGCAGTATACGTTTGCTATTTTCAGTCTTTTTGGGACACCATTTTTATTTAAATCCGGATTCGTCATTGGAAACCGATTTATATGAATGTTTTTATATTTTTATATCTATTTGCAGAAATATTTTAAAAAAGAATGAAAGTAAGTGATTTTTAATTTGCAAATTTCTACAATCTGGCATCTCTATGTTATTCTTAAATCAGTCAGAAAAATTGTTCATATAATTTCTTTTCCTTACAATTCTGCATTTAACAAAAAAATTTTTTCTTCACAATTTTCATAAAATATCGCCTAAAAAATGAATAATTTCACAAAAGCTGCTGCACGTATCCTTAGAAATACTCCTGTTAAGAATGTTTTAAGTGGAAAGCGTGATTTTGCCCGTACAATTTGGCATCTGTCTAAGAATTCTGGATTTTCGGAACAACAAAATTTTAGTGTATTACAGGTGCACAACCCAAGTTTAAATTGCAGCTGTGGTTGCGGCTTAAAGCATATGCATACCAAAGGTAAATAAATTTACAATTTATGTAATTTTAGTTACCGAGCCGGCATGTGAGAGCACATCAGGTTACATAACCTCAAACAGTGATATTCGTGACATATACCGGTCAATTTTCTCTTTTTCAGCTGAACGTGAATTGGTAGAGTTTTTGACTGAAGAAATATTAGCTGAACGTAAAGCACAAAAGATTAAAACAACTGCTAATCAACTAGAGGGATTCTCAATAACATACGATGGAGCCGAAGTAGAATTGAGTAAAAAGGCAGAAAAGGAAAAGTAAGGATACTGAAAAGGGTTTCGTATACTCTATGTACAATTGGCTTAATTTTCAGAATTATTATTAATTTCAATGTTAACCATACTGTTGACACGGAAGAGGAACCAGAAGTTGATCCTAGTGCAGATAAGGCAGAAGTAGGAGAGATGCGTAGCAAACCACGTTTCGAAGTTGATATCATTAAAGGCGACACCACATTATCCTTTACTTGTTCTTATCTAATGGATCCACCACAAGAGGGTGAATATAGTAAGTAAAAGCTTTATGCAACGTAAAACTTTGCTAAAAATCTTTTTTGCTTCTATTTAGATGATGTTTTCGGTATTGATGAGTTAACAATTTTTAAAGGTGAATGGAAAGAGAATATTTATGCAGTGTCTGGGGATGTTTTAGATGGCGTAAGTGAAACTTTTGTAAGATGTTTTCCGATTAAGTTGAAGATTCATTTCATTTTTCAGTATCTTTACGACTTGCTTATGAATCTTTTGGAAGAAAAAGGCATCAGCAGTGAATTTGTCGAAAAAATGGCTGACTTGGCTACCGCTTACGAGCATTCATCTTATATAGCCCTTTTGGAGAATCTATCAAAATTCACCACTGGAAAGTAATTACTTTCCCTTTAGTTAGAAATTTAAGTTCTAAAATTTGGTTTTTAGAAATATTTAGTGTGCAGCGCTTTTATTTTTTATTCATTTTTTAGAAATCTAAATCCTTTCTTTCGAGACATTCTAATCACTTCTTTTTATTTCATTTCATTTTCAATTCAGCGTCGAAGAAAAAGGTTCGAACCCAAAAAAAGATGTCAAATATTTGACCGCATAATAACTTTGACATTTTAAGTCAAAATACATACACATATTGGCATAAATCAAGTATTGAATACAACTCTTTCAGTAACTTTGAGTTGATTTAAGATTAATTTTCTAATATGGTATGTATTAACATAAAAAGTTAAACCAAATTTCATGTAAATTATATAAAAAAAAAAAAAAACAAACATATTACCGAAATTACTTTCAAACTCGTTACTCAAGTTGAGCTGTATTTGTTCTAATAAAACTTGACCATTCACATTATTGTAAATCTCTGCTTCTTTGTCTTCTCAGTTCGCCATCATTGTCATCATCACCATGAAAAATCTTGAGTTTATATTAGTCAGATGTAAAAAGCTATCATAGTTTTTAATTATGATTAAAGAAAATTAAGTTCTATGCCATTAACGATAAGAAATGCAAACAGTGTAATCTTTTCTTAGGTCGATTTAATAGCCATGTTCCTAAGTCTATGCCTGGTAGCTGCCTCGATAATCTATGAATGACTAGCTTTCCGGGCTGTACTTTGTGTTACGACCAACTGTTAATAGATTAATGTACCTATGTGGCTGCTGTCTCATTGTAGTGATCTAAAATAAATAATACCCATAAGTAAACTTGGACATATGTACATAAATGTATGTATATAAAAAAGAACTTGATAGCGAAGTGATTGGTTCATTTTCGTATACAATAAAATTTGATTAACATCTGAAATTTTAAAGCAAAGTTTATTATCATTTAATGGGATTTGGGGAGTCGAAAAGTCTGCAACCAATTATGATTCTTATAGGTCTTATATTCTTGAATGCAATTATTTTCTGTAGAATTTTGTAAAGAATATATTGCTAGTTAATGTTCATAGCTCAAATTTCAAAATAGATATTGAAAATGACGACGAGTTATAGGAGTCCTAACACGTGCATCGCTAAGAAGAACGACGGCATTTTTTATTAAGCAGGTCGCCGAAGTGAATACTCACTCAAGTGAATAATAGAAAAGTTTACGTTACTTGAATCATTTTCCTATATTGAGTCATGCAAGGCAAGTTCACCTAGATACGTTTATTAAAAAATTCAGCTTGTGCTGCATCAATTTATGAATTAATTTTTTAAAAACAGGTTCATTCCCTATTTTTATGGGCAGATAAAAACACATAAATTGTGCTGAACAAGCAACGTCATAGGGACTACGTGAAGCGATTTCTCTTGGGAAGAAATGATTGATAGCGGAATTTGTCCTGAAGAACTTTTGGTGAAATAGAACGTAGTTTCAATGAAGTAAACGCTCTAGGAATCAAGTCTTCATCTATTCAAATTCGATTTTGTATCTTGTTGAGATAGAAAGTTCTGCGTTGCTGGTCTCATAAGGAATATGAGATATATAAGCGCCGCTATTTCATTCTTGCCTACTTGCGGCGTGAAATACTTGAAGGATTAAATGGCCAATAAGAAGTTATAGTATTCAAAAACGGCGCAAAACATAGTTAAATTGATGTAAAAAATAGCTTCGATTTGAAATTTTTTTTTAATTTATTAAAAAAGACTCGGAGCTCATCAATTGCTTTATTGGCTTTGAACAGCTCTACGTCGAATGATTTTTTTTTGAACCTTTTCAACACCAATTGGTTGGTGTGTTTGTCAAGTTATATTCAATATGTTTAGAAAATGAATTTTTGGATATTTGAACTTACAATTAATTCGAAAAAGAAACCATAAGATGATAATGGAGATGGTAATGAAGTATGCTTAGCAAGTAAAAACGAGGCGGAGGGATGGAAAGTTTAACCCTATCTGAACAAATTGTGTTCTTTAATTAGACTGTTAAAACATCACTCCTCCCTGTTCTAATTTTATCGATGTATATAATTTCTGTGTGACAAAAAAAAAAATCTAACATTTTTAATAGCACACTAAGCTCGAACAGAGGGAAAAATTTATTTATATCCAGACTTACTTTTAATTTTTGAAAATTTGTATAAAAAGGTTACATATTCATTAACTTTACTAGTGTTATTTATACCCGTCACACTGCTTAAGAGCTTACTAACGTTTTCTCTCTTATTAAAGTCAATATGCTTTAAAAGCGTTTCATTTTTTCTTTTGTAAAAAATAAAAAAAACGCATCATTTACGATCTCTACGTATAGTGGATGAAAATGTTATTTGTGCTTGCAGATAGGAAAAGCATTTTAGAATTTGCGACTTTTACAGACTAATATAGGTAAATAAATGTTTGGCCGTAAGACCGTGAGTGGTGTAATTGGTTAGAGACGCTTGTCAGCAACGTTTTATGAGGGTGAACGGTTTCGGGTTCGTAACTCAGGTTGCGAACGATTAAATTGGCATAACTTAATTTAGTCGATGCCTTCTTAAATTAAAGGCAAGGGTTTTTTCTTAAATATTTGTTAAAAAAACTCTAATCAAAGAAGGTAGATCGAATCGTTCACTTGAGCCGTTCCTGCATTTGTGTCTAAACCATGGCGTTATGACAGGCCGCAATAAATAACGGGTGAATACAAAATATTTTTATATCCACATTACCTAAATGAGAGAAACAAAATTTTCAGTGTGTATGACAATAACATAGTGAGTAGGTGGGGGCACTTCTTCTTTCTTGTTATTTATTATCTTATGATAGATAATATAAAAAATAAACCTAATTGCTGAAAGAACTGTCCAAATATGTAGGATACGAATGAATTAAGATTTTGATTGATTGTCTGAAAACTGTATATTTCTTAGAAAACGCAATAGTTCCATAAAGCTATTATTAAATTATCGTACTCATGAAAGCTTTAAGTTCAATCCGAACAATGTTCGGATGTCTTGTCAAATGGCACGAAGAAACTTGGTAATATTCAAATTCAACACACCTGTGGAATTTAAAAATATTCACGTTATCTCCGTCAGATTTCATGCAGCGAAAACACAACCAACTTCAACATATAACTCAATTAGGAAAAAATTGAAGAGAGATTTCATAACTAATAAGCATAAAAGTAGAACAGATGAATTCACAACCTCAACGTGTTTGGGAATACATATTAAACAACCAATAAGTTCAATAAAGTGAAAACAAGAAAAATTAACGCAAAGAAGCAGTAAATAATAAAAACTTACGATACAGGACATATTCTCCTTGGCTTCAAACGGTTTAATCCATTCATCTGAACAAACAATAACAACAAAAGCACATGAATTTGTTGAAAAGCCTTTTCATTCAGATTTGAATAAAACTTAAGGCTTGTTTGGCAACAACCGTGCTGTGTATATTGTAGAAAAATCTTGTAAAAATAATTTCAAAATTTTGCTGTCAATAAATTTTCAATATAATGCATTTCCCTCCCCCCCTCTTTCTTCGTTCGTTCATGTATCTTTTGTTGCTGGAAAATTTATGGTCGCATAAATAAACACAGAATGTTGAACGTTGGCACCTATTTTACATATTGGTTACTACACAACCCTCTTAAAGGAAGGCGTATATCTTTTCCATCGTTTTTTTTTCTTTGCCAACAATAAGGGGACATATAAATAAGGAAGATGGCTTTTAAATATAGTTTCTTTTTAATGTTCTTATTCATTCGTGCAACACGATGGTTTTCAGAAAGAAAATAGGAAAGAGAACGAAATAGGAAAAGTGGTGGGTCGCAGTCTAGCAAGTAAGTGTATGCGCAATCGATAAGTGGTATATGCCTTCGCCGACTGAAGACTTACTATAGCTACGACCAAACTAAATGCACTTGAGATTTGAACCCGCGAACACTAAGGTGATAGTAGCGGTTCTTACCTGCTCGGCTACTCAGGCGGATCAAACCGCCTTTGCCACTAGTACAGAGGAAAGTCGGAACGATTATGTCATCTCGTACGATTCGAAGCTGTCTTAGAAAAGACAAAATTAGTGGAATAGCTACGGACTTAGTGCGGCCTAAGAGACTGGCAAAGGCTGCCCAACAACTTAACTTAATTAAGCTTGTTTTTTTTACCAACAAAGGTCTAGGTAATGCTTAGGTATTAGGTTTAATGTATTTTAGCATTTATTATATTTATTCAAGTGTCGCATGTGTGCGTGTTGCCATAATTAGAAGTAATTGACAGGAAAATTTGCCGGGTTTCCGATAAATTTACTGCGTTCATAATATTAACTTGGTATTGGGCTTAACTTATTAGCTTACTATTATGTATTTAACAATATTAACTTATTATTAAATTTGTCAACAAGTGTTTGTCCGCCTATATGGGAAATTTTATTTCTCTGCTGATAATAGGAAGCTTATGAAAAAACTTTTAGTCTGGTATTTATATGTATTTGTCACTTAAGATTTTAGGATCAATGGCAATATTTCAACAGCGACCTAAGCTGATGAAAAAGCGATTCTATTTTCACCTAGTGACCCCATGAATGTTTTCCGTGGCTGAGCAAATGGAATAACAAAATGAATGCAGAAAAATTAACGTTACGTTAAATTTGGTTTCTTGCCATTCATTATTTTTGCATGACAATACTATAGCTATCCACAAATGTGTAAAATATCTTGGCTCATATATGGATCATGGGGAAAATCATATGACAGTTATATGCCAATAATTTGATTTAGCAACCAGAAGACTCTACTGAGTCTCAACTTAATCTAAAAAATAAATGCGTTTTATGCAAGAGTATCCTCCAACCCTTGTGGACTTATGGCATACAAATATGGGGAACAGCCAGTAACTGTAATACTTCAAAAATGTCAGTTTAATGCTCTCGGCCTTATTGGTAATGCCCCGTACTTCGTTAGCAACAAAATTCTTCATCATGACCTGGATTTTACATTCAACGCATTTCCTTAAGATATCTGGGCAGACTGAGTAATCACGTAAATCCCTTGGCAATGTCTCTTCTGGCTGAATCTAATGAAATGTGAATTTTGGATAGGCATTACATATTGCACCCACTAATTAGAAATTAACTTGGTTTTGTTCCTTAAATTATTTTGATGAATTTTCTAAGTTTGTATAGTTTCTTTTATTTATCATTATTTATTCTATTATTTATTTAACCACCACATCTATATTGTTATATTGCCCGCATTAGGGACAAGAAACTCTGCTATTTGCATTATCTTGATATAGCATTTGCTTATTATCGTTTTGGATAGATTGTAAATTCAATATGTAATTAAAAAAAAAATATTTACGTGTTAAAAAAATCTGTTTTTGCATTAAAACAAAAAAAAAAAAAAACAATGGTCCGCATTGGATTCGAACCTACATTCCATGTAAGTGTTCATGCTTTGGTAAAAAGGATTTTTTAACCAAATATCGCTTAAAAATTGAATTCCTTTTTTTTTCTTTTCATATTGATTGTGTTATTGATTTTTATTTTTTGTTACATTCAATTACACAGTTTTTTTTCTGTATTTTTTTACTGAAAATCTGAATTTTAATACTTTTCATATTGTTGTTGTCATAAATTGCTTAGTATTCTTTCGTTTCTTTAGTTTAGATGATATCACACTTTAGGTTATTTATGTGTTTTTCTCAAGTCGGCCGCTGTTTACATCAGTCAACATTGCTGTGAGAAAACCTACGATGTTTTTTTTTTTCTTTTCTTTTTTGCATCATAAATTGAAAGAACGTTTTTTGTATCGAAACCGTGAACGGAATGCAAATTTTTCATTAATAATACCCTACGGTGCTTGTGTTACAGGTTATATTAGCTTTGGCGAGTGTTTGTAGTTAAGAAAAGGTGTGGACATAACCTGATTGAACCAATACATAATTCGCGTTTGCGTATCAACAATGAAGCACGGGAATGTTTTTATCGCAGTAGGATGCAAAAGATGTTCGCATTCAAATGCTTGGGAATGCCAAGGTTGTTTTCTAATGGAAATAAGTTCAACTGCCGAAGTAAAAGATTTCCTGACGAATCTTGTAAAGCTTAGATAGAGTATATTTACATGGCGAATTCGGCGCCTTATTACGCCCTTTTTTGATTCTTACCCCTGACACAAAAGAGATATTACGTGGACGTTCTTTATAACACATTTCCCAATAGCGTAGGATATTAGACGACAAAGTATAAACAAACAACTATTGTATCTTCATTTTTTAAAGGCTTACTAACACATATGTTATCGTTTCTCTGTTATATGGGTGCAATAAGTGTGTATTGTAAACACTTCAACGTCATACAAAATGTGCTGTCATTTAATTGTTGATTTTATTGTAGAGTGTGTAGTGTTAAGTTCATTATCTTGTATCTTATATGGATGCGTGAAATATTTACAGTCTCTTTGTGGTAAGTATATACAGCGTTTTAGATGCATTCAAATGCATGTCAAGGAAGTGGAGTTTGATTTAATGCGAAATCCTGAGTAGAGGATTTATTTAGTTACCCATTGCCGGCATTTTGATGGATATCGAACTTGAACGAACAATTGGACTTTAGTCATTCTTAGCAATTTTATATTACGAACGGAAGAAGTCCTTTAAGTTCGAGGTTTTTAAGTTTAAGTAGTAATAGGAAGGAGTTGGAGTATTGGTTGTTGCATGGCGGTGCATTCTAATAGATGTCCAAAATCCGCTACTGGAACGAGAACTCCTTACGTCTTCTAAACAACAACTCTAAATCTCTATGCTTCGAAAGTAAATGGCTGGAGAGAGAGGAATACATAATTAATTCTAACTGAAGAATATTCGTACTATACGTAGAACTAGTGTACGTAGAGAATAGTTATTCTTTTGGATACTTTGGAAATTTCTTTATTCTCTTCTTTCTTCTCTTCGTCGATTGATTTGAAGTATGGGCGTGCTTTAAGAAAAAAGCTCAGCTAAAAATGCCGAAGATTTTTAGAACTAATATCCGAAAAATTTGCTTTAGATTTCCCTGCTAGGTGTCTAAGATTCGTTATACACTGATTAGTGCTTTTTTCTTGGTTCTTTTTTCGCGTTTTTCTGTTTCGTTTTCTCTAAACAAGAACTCAAGCGACGATAAATTACAAAATAAAATTGCAAATAAATTAACGCACACATGTACAAATTCAGCTAGATAAAGAGATTAACGCACACGCATACGTACACATTTATATATGCATACGATTGTCATTAGAACACACCCGCATGGAATCGCGTTTTGCGACAAAACTGAGCGGAAATTTCATACCTCATTAGAACAGTAATGAATAGAAAAACCTGTGTTTCAACAGAAAACCAAACACTAATCTCAGTTTAATGACCCTCTTAATAAAAGTGACTAGACGTAAGGCGTAGAGGAAAAATACACTTGTAAAAAGGGAGTGAATCCAGAATATCCATTCTACAGGTAATATTAAAATACGAATAAAATCATGACGTAGTCTTTGGGTCGCAACTAGGATGATTATTATCTCGTAAAATAATAATCAACGTTTTTTTTTGTTAATTGCAGCCGTGTCAATAGGGTGATCGGGGTGCTTTTTGAATTGAATATTAAGATTGGTCTAAAAAAGGTTTATGTCGATATCTCTGAATATATCTGCTGACATCCATCAGGTTCGAAATTCGTTCTTGGTTGAATTACTGTAAAAATCATTATTTACTTTTAGTACTTTTTTTTGTTAACGAGATTAGCTGATAGTGTTTCTACGATCATTACATTTTCCAAGTGTGCGCTTTTCGTCACAATGCTTTTTCCTTTGAATATGTTAGTCGATGGAATTTGCCATAAAAAGAACATATGAGTTTTTGCATTTGATATCGAATAAAAATTTATACTTTAATGAAAGTCGTCATCTTACTTTTCCGAAATCCTTGATCTGAAAAGTAAAAAATATGTTCGATTTTTCTCGATATAGGCATTGACTAATATGTTGTTAATAAAAAATTTGTAAAGAAATTTCTTTCTTTGAAAATATTGTTAATTTTTTTTTAAATCGCATCAGTCATATCCAGCTAAGGCAATGATATTTACTAATCAGCTTAAATTACTTTAGACGCTTTTCGTTCTTGAAACAAAACACGTCAGCACACAAATTTTCATCAAAATATCTCAGAAATTACGGCGTGTAGATTGAACACAAGACTACATGGACAGACACCAAACGCACAGATAATCTTCAAAATTATTTTCTGAAACGATTGGTGTAATAACCGGTGCATTGCTCTCGAGTCCTTCTGGTTCCTGCGTAAACCCCCATAAACTATGCGTGGACATGTATCTTGAACAGCGACATTTATTGGTGGAAATGATGAAATAGTGCAAAGTATAGATGTACGCAACAACTAAATTAGATGATTTTCACCTTTCCCTACATAAAATAACAGTTTCCCCTTTAGTATTACTGAGTTATTCAGTGTATGTAGACGGTCATCGTGGGAGGCTCCAAACTGCATTTTCGACATTCATTACTTTTCCTTTTTATTTGATTTAAAGAAATCTGCTAACGAAGCCCATTAAATTGTTTTGAAAGGTTGTGGTGATACTGGTCCGGCTCAATTGCCGGTTTTGGTTTCAACGGTTGAAAAGTAGCGATATTGATGTAAATAACAGAGAACGGCCTGGAGAATCCAAAAAGTTCGCAGACAATGAATTGCAAGATTTATTGGATAAAAATCTGGCCCAAACTCTCTCTCATATAATTTTCGCCAAGCTCAGCAGTTGATGAATGAATCGTTTCTAAAGATTTAAAATTTCATTTCGAACCTTTTTAACATCGCGGTAATGAAACCGTTGCCAAGCAAAACCTGCGTAAAAAGCAAAACAGGAAGATTTTTCTGTAGCATAGTGTGACTGGCGATAAAAAGTGGATCTACTATGACAATTGCAAGCGCAAAAAGTCATCTCTTAGTCCAGGAGAGCCGTCCACGCCGACATCGTAGCGGAATGTTCATGGCCACAAACTAGTGCTGTGCATATGGATGGATCATCAACCTGTAGGGTATTATGAGGTGAAATTCGATGCAGACGTCTACCGATGTCATATGGACAAGTTGAAAGACGTATTGTTGCAAAAAAGACTAGCAATAGCGTCTAACAGACGCACCACTTGCGTGACAGTGCTCGCCCACATGTTGCAAGCGTTGTAATGAATACACTGTTGCACCTCGAATGGGAACTTCTGCCTCATCCAACGTACTCACCAGACGCAGAAGGCCTTCTAGTCACTACATGCTCAAATCCATGAAGCATGGCTTGGCTGCCAAACCAATATCGGTCTTTCGACACGGTATCGCCGAGTTGCAACAAAAATGGCAACAAGTTGTAGAAAATGATGGAAAATATTTTGATATTTTTAATTTTTCTCAACAAATACCTTTGTAAAGGGCAAAAATGGTCATAATACATGCAAGCACCTAGTATGTAAACGCTGGCCCACAAGTGGTCCACGGTATAAAAATTCTGAGTTGGAATCAAAAGATAGGAATTAAGACTAAGATTTAGTTTTTATGATCTAATAAAAGAAGAATGAATTCTTTCAAAAGAATTTAACAGGTACTAACTCGAAGAGGGTCACCTGCGTTAGAATTATTGTTTCTTTTAATCTTCTAACTAAAATTGTATAAAGGAAATGACTCAACTAAGTGGCGGTTATTTCTACACTTTTGTAAACGCCTTTTATGTGTACATACATAATGACCAGCATTATTTAACCCCTTGACCAGGCACGGTTTTTTTTTTGTCTTCAATCTTCCTTTGTAAGCACCCACGACTTGATTTCAACTCTTTCAGGCCTTGAAGTTATTGAAAAAAAAAATAAAAATAAACCTAAAAAAATATAAACTAGTTTTTATAAATCCGTTAGTTTTACCGTAAAGCAATCACAATAGAACAATAATAAAATTATTTATGGAAAATCATTTCCATACAGTAGAGAGGAAAGGCACAACCGAACACCTTTTGTTCAAAAACATATAATAAACGAAAAACCGTATTATGTAAAATTTTTGCTTTTGTTTCGATTTTCTTAACTTCAATTGCACCTAAAAAAAAAAAATCGATTTAGTTGTTCAGTGTTTATGCATTATTGCGCATTTTAGATATTTTACAATTAAAAAAAAAAAAATTTTTTTTGTTTATGATTTTCTTAACTAAAGCAAAGAGCTTACCAAACCCAATCTAGCTTTTGGTAGCGAAAGAAAGAAACGTGCAAAAAACTTGGCAAAAA
This sequence comes from Glossina pallidipes, assembly GCA_000688715.1. NCBI lineage: Eukaryota > Metazoa > Arthropoda > Insecta > Diptera > Glossinidae > Glossina > Glossina pallidipes. Next base: position 364,325 of record KK499777.1, read on the forward strand.
AAAAAAAATCAAATAAGAGAAAAATTAAAATAAAACTGAAACCGCAAATGCAAAAATAACAACACGTATAAGAAAATGTATTTGAAACTCAATGTAGAGTAAAGTGTAAAAATATGTTTACAGCATTAACAGCAACTTAAAGCACTACAAGCGTATAATAATAAACATAAGGAACAAATGCTAAGCATTAGCAATATCTATAAGTTAGCACCAAGAAATCAAGACTTTTATAGCTAAATATCGAATTTTATTACGAGCACTGTACTCTTGCTCTTCTCTGGCATCCACGAGAAAAGAGAACGAACTTGTATATTTATATTTATGTGTATGTGTATTAGTATATGTATAGTTTGTTTGTTTGTGCAAAATAACATGCTCTGGTTTAATACTAAAAGCTTGTATTTAAAGTCTCTGACTTTAGTTCAAGAAGTTTACGCCTGTCCGCAATTTAAATGTTATTTGTGTTGCATGTAATACGATCTGGGCATTAGATCAGGAATGGCAAAGTTTCGGCTCGTCTCGATTACGCCGACGATAACGGCACGGGAGAAGCAAGGTTTACGAGTCTAAAGACACTATGTATTGCAGCATTTCTTAGTTTGAGTCTACAATTATCGAGTGTTTTCATCTATCATTGCGTGGATACTATACTTGTAGTATAGGACTTACCATCAAGTAGACTTTTTATCGGCATAGTTAGCCGTTAGCCGTTAGCCGTTAGTGTTTTTTCTGTATGTCTACAGAAATGAAAGTTAAGACCTAAAAATGTCTATAATCCGTTTCTTTTTTGCTTGTTTCTCAAGTCGAGTTTAAAAATGAACAGAAGAAACCCATTAACCACCAATTCCTCCCTTTCTTATCCTTATCAGAGCGGGAATATTAAAGGTGTTAAAGGTTCTGCAAGAAATGTGCATTGGAGATTTGATTAGTTTAATCAGTCTGTTTGTCTGTCTTTCCGTGGAGAATGTCATCCAGATAAAAAACTAAATTCCAAAGTTTTATCATCACTCTTCCCAAGTTAGTTGTGAAAATTTTTCTTTTTTCTGGCCTCTGGGATTGTCCTCTCTACGTGTGGATATGTTGGCGGTCCGGAAGAAGAGAGGAAACAGAGGAGTAGATTTGTGTACGATCGACTTGACGGTCTAAACAATGGGAACGATGGGGAGACTACTATGGTTAGATTATTGCAAAGGCGGGCAGCGGTTTTGAAGAAGGACGAACAGGGATTGTGTATCTTATGGTAGGCATGCACATCCAGCACGGGTATAGAGCATTGACAAAAGTGTGTAGTCCTGCACTTGATTGGTAGACGAGTCTTTTTTATCCCTTTGATACACTTACTCTGCACATATAATAAGCATAGTGCAGTCCACATTGCAGCGACACCAAAGACTGTCGAGACTTTTGGACCCTCCTTAGCATACGAGCTTTCAATTGCATGCATTCACAGGCCTCCAGGCACTATCTACAAGTTCGTGCCACATCTTTTCTTTTTGTTTTGTATGTGGAAACAGTGGAGAATTCGGCCAAAAGGAACTTCTAAAAAACGATGTGTAAATACAGGCGAAGTGTATAAATAGAATTGCAATTAATGCCAAAATATATAAAGCACTTTCAAACTGTATCGCAATATGTCTTAGAGTACATATTGCAAAATTTGATCTGATATCCGATATAAATGGAATATTAGAACATTAGTTCCGAAGAAACTATAAGTTCTTTGGCCTCTGTCTCATATGACACCATAAGGGTCTTCAACTTTTCTTTATTAAAATCTTTAAGGCACGACCAGAATCCATCTGGTTTGGTTTTAGAGTTCGCTCACATTAGTTAAAATACTGCATGTAACGTAAATAGTTTGGATTATTGTTTGTTAATGTTGCTTACCATATATGATGTCCCAGAAACGGAGTGTGAACTGCACACAAATACTCTTATTTCACTGTCACTCTAAAAAACAGGAGTTATGACTATTCTTATATTATAAGACTTGAAAATCGGTTCACCGCTATTGAGTAAGCAGTGAAGTGATTAGCAATTTGATCTTATATAGTACTAGTGTTGGCCACCTCTGTCAATGCATTGACTGACTAACTTTTTTATCGTTTTTATACTCACCATTGAAGGATGTTCGTTGTATTAGTTTTGTCAAAGCGTTTGCAACAGTTAAAAAGAAACTTGAGAGACCCTATAGAATGTATCTTGATGAACATCAAATTCTGAATTGATCTAGGCATGTCCGATTGTCGATCAGTCCCTCTGTCTGTCTCTGCAACGTTTGTTACAAGTTCTATCCCAGCCATCAAATATGAAGATATCGGCTTCAAAAACCATTCACGTTTATAAAAATAAAAGAGAAAAAAAGGGCGCGCCTACATACCGTACAACATAAACACACAACGGTTTTGTTTTCTAAAGAAAAAAGACTGTGTCTTTAGTATTCATGGATTACAATGGGCAGGATACAAGGAACTTGCATACAAGTGAAAATTTCACGCACAACCACCCAATTCCAAATTTCATTTCTTGTTCTTCTTATTTATGTTTTTGTTTAAGAAAAAGGTGTTGAGTATAAAAGATTCCATCACAGCCATCACATATAACCTTCTTTGCTTTTTTCCCTTTTTTCTCTTCCATTGTACACCTTAAGGTGAGGTATTGAGATTTTTTACTATTTTTTAAAGATTGCTTTTCTACTTCTATTAGGTTTCAGTTGTTGAGTTACTAAAGCTCTTTGGTTTGTATTTTAGTTGTTGTTCTATTTTCGTAAAATACTTTTGAAAAGAAATATAAACTCGTATCTCCACATTTGAACGTTCAAAAGTGAGGTTATTTAAGGGTTGAATGATTGCTTGCTATTGTTAATAATGTCACGAAATTACCAAATGTTTACGAGTGTATTTTTACTACTATTTTATGTAGTGTGTAGTTTTTTTTTTTTCAAAAAGAACGGTAAACCAACGGTAAAAGTTAACTAAGAAATAAACAAAGGTTAAGAAAAATACATTTATACTTTGGAGATTACCTGGGATACACTTTACCTTGAGTGTAACACTAAGCTGTTTAAGCGATCTTCAATCACCCAATAAACGACAAAATACTACGTCTTTAGAAAACATTGTTTATTTCTTACTTAAAAAAGAACGCGTGTACTCTGAGCAAAATCTAATGAGAATTTTTAAACCCATAAATTGTTAAATTTCACGTACGTTGTCGTGTGCTCAAGGTAATAAAATAATAGGGGGACCCGAAAATAATGTCGTCTCTGTGCATGTCGATATTTGTTAGTCATTTACCATCTCATTGCGCACTTCAAAGTCGTTCTATAGACATTGTAAGGACAGAGTGACTTGTTTACTCTTAAATAATAAAATCTTAAATTTTTTTTTGCAATTTTTAATGAAATACTTAGCCAAATACAAGAAGTGGTACATGTCGGGCATTGCATACTCTTCGAGTTTCACGACGTTAGTAGCGCAACGGTTGCTACCAAAAACATTTATTCAAACGCATTACACGTTCATAAATGCCAGACGTGATTTTCTATGCTTAAATCCGGTATTTTCGATTTTTCCCAATCGTACTGATCAGGAAGACAAACGCATTTAGGCAAGGACATGTTAAGGAATGCGGCAGTACAGGAAAGATTGGTAAAGTAAGTAGAATTGGTGTTTGGGTCCCGCATTATCTGTTCGAAGAAAACAAAGATAATCGACCCATGACATGCAAATCGCTGATCATCATCAGTGGCACGATATAGGAGCGTTTTCGATAGTATGATAATGGAAGATGAAAAATGGATTCTCTCTGATATTCCAGAACGCAAAAGGCCAGGTTTACGTCTCAAAAAGTCGCTTTTGCGTCTTTGGTGGGGTTTCCAGGCGACATTCATTGAAAAGTGCCGAAACCTGAACAAACTGTGATTGCAGACCTTTACTATGGACATTTGGATCGAGTAAATGAATCTTTAATTTAACGTAGAAAAATGACATTATTTCCCGGTCCCCCTAATATTAGTTCATTATCCCGAACGCCCATACAGTTTTTCGTCGCGAAATCCTAACAGAACTTTGAAATTACTTTTGGGGTTTACATGAAGTGAAACTAAAAATTGTTGTCGAAATTTTAAAAATCCTTACTGATATCTGTTATTTATATAACAAGTTTTATTATAATTTGAATAAATATAATGGAAAAAAAACTCCTTTGCAAATAAGTTAGCTTCGCGAAAGTTCAAAATGGTATTCCCTGTCCACGCAGACAGCACCGTAAAGGGAAACTTATCTGAGAAGAGCTTTTCCGAAGTTTCCCTGCGCAAATTTAATATCCAAAAAGCTGTCTATGCCGATACCGACCAGTGAATCACGATTTCAATCGATTTAAAGACGCCTTTGTCAACTAATGAAATCGATATTAGCTTTTACGCGGATCAGTTATTCGCTTACGGAAATTTAAAACTAATTTGAGATTTTTAAAACTTGAAAGCTACTTAATCGTTGCTCCTTATATTTATTCGGACATAATATTATTACTTATTATCCAGGTCTAGTTGAACCTCCTTCGCTTGGGGCCCTCATGGATATCCAACTTTGTCGTCGAGATGTTAATGGTTTGCCTACTCTTCACTATAGACCGGGAATATCGTAACGCATTCACTGTTCTCCACTGGTGAAGATTTAGTACAACTAACGTGCAAATTAAGAAGGGGAAAGTAAACTCTCCGTCGAATGACATTTCCACTTTACAGCTGACATCGTAATGCTTGTACGGGAGAAGTTTTCTTCGATTCTGCGCAAAAGGTTTCGTTTCATGCTTTACCAAGTGCAGAAAGTCGGGAGCAGCATTTTCGGCGTATTTTAGTTCTACTACCAGCGGGAAAGTAAAAATTCAAATGTTCAAGCAAGAGAAAATTTATTATATGCGAATGAAGGCTATGAATGGACAGAACGCCAGTGCTAAAACTGGTTTGGAAAATTTCCTTTCGCCATTGTTGCATCGCGGTTTTGGAGGACTAGTAGGATAAACAAAAAGAAATCGAGAAAAAGCAATTTCTTTCGAATCACCCAATAGTTCTTAAAGGCAACTCTCTCGAAGATAATGGCGTATAAATCGTAAAAGGCGTGAAAGATTATTATTATTATTAATTAAATGATTAATTGCGTAGGGAATCTGTACAGCGACCTAAAAGATTTGTCGGTTTTGCTCGTGCGCCCAGCTCTGCAGTTTTAGGCTTCTTATGAATCCCGCCATTGCCTTCAGTTCGGAGCACGAGACGGTATCCGGGGTTATAAAGTGCTTGTAAAACACTTGGTGTGCAAATAGCCTTACATTCACATTGCATATGATGCGACGTCTTATTCGTCCCTTGGCAGCATTTGCATGAACCGGTATCGAAGATACCCAGGTTTATCAGATAGTAATTGAGGGAAGTACTACCGCTAAAGAAGCCTGAAAGCAACCGTAAGTCGTTTTTTGTTAACTCCAGTAGTTTTTCTGCTATGGTGGAACAATTTATGAATCTTTTCGCTTGCCGTTGTCCTGCACATTGCTTCCAAAGGACAACCGAATTTTTCTGTGGCCATTACGGCACTAGTCCATTAATATAGCTTCTTGATGCGCCACAGAAAGGCTTAGGATCGGCCATTATCAGTCGGACCGCCCTGTTAGCTTTCAATGCCCTCAATACTCGAATGACTTAGCACCCATTTTATGTACACGTCACTGTACTTGCTTAGCTCATTTAATGTTTGAAGACGCATCAACAAGAGCCTAGATGTTATCGATTCCCCTTTTTAGATCTTTATGGCGACTCGATTGTCGGAGTAAATGCAATTCAACCCTCTTCTGTATTGCCTTCTTAAGCAGACGAGGGCACATGCGTAGATTATATAGACTTCTACTTGCAATATGGAGGGAGTATATCCCAAGGCGTAAAAGATAGTTAATTACTGAAGACATGTGTCGCTCTAGACCTTAAGTACTGAGGAAAGTATACGTGAAGTAAAAAATATCAATGCAATGATTAAAGAGATATTCTGATGGGTTGCTTTTGAGATGACTCTCCAAGCATAAAATTCATTACAAATTTGAATTTTCTATAAAAAGCATTTCGAAAAAAAGTGAAAACTGCGAAAGAGATGATTTTCCAAATATCTTAGAACGACTGCGACTTGGACGCATAAGTAAAAAATTGGAAAGCGGCAGCCGTTTTTTGATTTTGAAAAAATTGGTCGAAACTGGGAAAGTTTTTTCAAATTTGAGGAAAAATCAAATCGGAATTGTCGGCATAGGTTCAACTGGCCTCAAAAAGAAAATTATTTTATCATCAGAAGAAAAGATATGCTGATATATTTAGACAAAAATATATTTCACCTAACGAAGGGTCGGGCATTCCTTCCCACATAATTTAGATTCCATCTAACTTCTTTCGAACAAGTTTTCACTAAAACGAAACTATTATCACCTATCAATATATCATTGGTCGGAATAATATCTCCCTTCTCTATTTCATTATGTGGTTATTTGTATATTATTTACTTTTTACTTGTGTGCGCAACACTTGCGACGAATTGAATAACGACCTTGATAGCAATTTATTTTTTATTTATTTATATTAAGTAAACATAAAATGAATAGATCAACACTTTCTGCTCAAGAATTATACACTTTGGCTTACATACATGTATGTACGAGGTGTGGTGAAGAAATTCAAAGTGGTCCTCTTCAGATATAATGTAGAATGTGCCAAGCAATTCTGATATGCGCTTTTTTTCCTCCCAGTCGTGGGTCTTTTCAGTGTTGGGCGTCAATGTGGTAGCTGAGGCACGACTTCGGTGTTGTTTTTGCTCAAGAAATTACGAATGAGCAATGACGTGTGAGTTGGCTATTCAGAGCAAATATCGCTGCCACACGTTTCACGACCAAAACATCCAAAAAGACTGCTTGGCACGAGTCAACCGATATGCGGGCATCCTCAGCAACTTCTCTATTAGTGATTCAATAAATTCCCATAACAATTTTCTTCACTCCCTTTCTTCGTTTGCTTGCCCGTGCTAGGGCGTCCTGAGCGGGCATAGTCATTAACATTTTTTCGGCCTTCTGTGAAGAGCGTATATCATTGTTTTTGTTCCAATAGATCCGTCACAATCAATATTTTAAGAGAGTTGGAGCAATTAATTTGATATTTCACCTAAAATTTAATGGATAGATTTCGATAGGAAAACCTTCATACCTGTCAACAACAAACCAAAAATGCAAGATGACTGGTGATGTCAACATATGCTGTGGACATGTGTATCAATATAACAGAAAAAAAAAACTCCAAAAGCCACCTATTCTTTTGAACAGACACCGTAAGTAAAAAGAGCAACAACAAATGAAATTAATCAACAGGGAGCCGAAGAGAATTGGACTTTATTAATAGTTTACATGACAGCGTTTTATATTTTCTCATATTAAAAAATTAACCCAAGATTTGAGAATAAAGAAGAACTCTTTAAAGTAGAAGTGATTTCATTAATAAATGTTGTTGTTTTTTGTAGAATGTTAATATACATTTTTAATCAGGTTACCGCGGATTGTGCTCACGCTTGCATACGGTGATTATATTTCATTTTCAAGAATCAGGGTAAGTGGAATGGAAAAGCATATGACTCATCTTTTCTTCATGTCATTCGTTTTGCAGTAATATTATAACACATATGTGCAAACATATAAATAAATGTATACACGTTGTGTATATATATTCGATACGATAATATAAATATGAGGTATTAACACGTTTATTTCTTTATTACGTATACGTTAGATTCTAATCTTGCAATAATTTTTTCTGTTAAGTATTTAAAGAATTTAAGAATTTTTGTAATATTAACTGAATTAAGATAAGCGTGTCTTTTAAAGAACTTGATTATCAGACGTATCGTGAGATACTATATACTACTGGTAGATATGTAGAAACGTGCTTAAAAAAATAATTCCTTTCAATTTCTGGTTTGTTATCAAACTTTTTCGAAATCCGGAAATGAGAGTGTAGCGGAAATAATGGTGACAGTCACAGCCCACTAAGTCCTAAAAAGGAATCTTTTCAAGCTCCTGCTTGTTGCAACCTTTCGCAAAAGTTCTTCCCGGTTTATCGAAAAGATAAGCAAGAATCCCATCAAGAATCTCTCTTTTTTTACTTTACTATAAGCTCGGCGAGCGGAAAATGTTTCGGGCTAAGCTATCGGTGTTCCTGGAAGATCTGATCTAAAGTAGTACATCTTAACGATTATAAAAGCATACGATATCAATGCGACTGCAAAGCATTATTGCTCAAAGCCCACCTTGCGTCATTGTATGTTAAGTGAATAATATGTATATAGTCAGAGTTATTCCCGATGCGCTGCTCTTACAATGTCTTCAAATGTTAAATAAAAACATCTTCTTCACTTCTTTTCATTTAGAACAATTATTTTTCGCGTCTGTCACTCAGAAGTTAAAAATTAAAAATTGCAATTTTACAAAATTGTCACAGGCAAACGAACAGAGGGATGGACATATGGACGGATATACTTAAATTCATGACAATTCGTTCTGAATATTGAAAATGCTTTAAATATAGCTGCACCATTGGGTTGTGGGTATATAAATGAAAAAGTGTTCAACATGTGAAAGTATGGTTCTTAAGTTACATAGATAGAGTACTTTTTCAATTCTGTTTTTCTAGATTTTTATAGCCACCATCGAAGGATGAGGGGTATATACATTTTGTATAAATATTTGCAACCTTCAGAGACCCCACAAAATATATATTTTCTTCCTCATGTCTCTCTGTTCATGGGTCCTTCTGCGCAACTGTGTTGTATCTGTGATAAACAAGAAGAAGATATCGCCTACAAATTTGCAAAATGATTTGAAAATGACCTAAACTGATCAAAGGACTCGTCTGCTACGTCCACACGCCTATGCAACAAATGCTATGAAAATTTAGTTCTTTTGCCTTTTTTTTAACATAACAGTGAAAGATTCCATCACGACCGAATATAGTTTTTCTCAAATGTTTAAGAATAAGGTGGGGTTGCTTCTAGCTTTTATGAATCTTTTCGCCCCTTAGACTCTGTTAGCGTACCGTTACAGTTTAAAAATTTTGAATTTAAAACGAAAGATTTTCTGAAAATATGACTCAAAATCTAACGATTATAGGACGATCTTTTCGGAAATTTAATTTAAAAAATATATATACATATATTTAGCGCTGTTAGCAAGTAAAGAAATTTAAAAATTACAAAAAATATATCCTCTTAGTAATCAGTTTTAAATGTTTTGTCTTTTGCTATAATATATTTTTCTAGTTGCCACGAAAGGTTTTGGTGACACTCTTGTCGTCGGTTTAATGCACAATTAAACGGTTTAATTGTTGCCCATAAACTATTCATGGATGCGTTTTGAGTGTTAGTGTAAGCATATTTCTGCGTTGTAATTAGGTTTTTCGGGCATTAGTTAATTTATTACTTTTTTTACTTTTCAACTTTTGTTGAATTTCTTGATCAACTAACAGTAGAACTACCGCCATCTATTTATACCCATAGATGTTATTTCGATTCGCTTTTCTTGTGAAGTGTTCACAGTGGCAAAAATAGAGATAAAAAGCTGAAATTTTGCATAAATTCCTTTCGCACTGTGCAGGCAGCTTCGACACTTGCTTTATATTTGCAAGGAGAATGAGCTACACAGACATTAGTCTGCTGCCCAAACCATCGTAGATCGCTCTGATAGGATCTGATCGAATTTATTATTATTATTATTATTATTATTATTATTATTATTATAATTTTAGACTAATAAAATAAAATCTTAGACTAAACAAAAAGACATTGAGCACTAGCAACACAGGCTATCGACTCTAATTTATAAAGTTACATTAGATATTGAGCCTAGCCCTTTTAATAAAGTAATATATTGAATTAATATTCTGTTCTGAAGCTGATTTTAGAAAGTCCAAAGGGATAATCGTTTTAAATGCAATACTTCCAGCAAAGGAAAAGTTAAGGCAGTCGCAGAGAATGTGTTTTATAGTAAGAATTTGTCCGCACCTGCAGATTGGGGAGGAAGACTACTTCAAGATCCATTGGTGAGTTGCAATTGTATGCATTATAAAAAATAAATTACTGTCAAGGTCATCATTCTTCCTGGAAATTTACTTTATAGTATCAAATAAGAACATTATTAAAGGTGAGTGTACTCACCTTTCAATACCTTGCTACAGTTATTTGAAAAAGCACTTTTCAAACTAATGCGTTTTATGGGTACGGGTCGATTTTAAGTTAGTTGATATAATAAAACGTGCGTCCATCTCAAGTCCCTGTGGATGTTACATACATTCGTACAAACTTAATACATCCTATACCACAGTTGGTATGGCATTGGGAAGTAAACCCAAAGCGAGCAAAAATCATCACCCAAACTGGTGACAACTATGGCAATAGCGCACAAAGCAAAAGGCGACAACGTTGAAAGAAATGACATAAAAATTGAACCGTTTTTTAAAATCTGAAGAATCTTCACTATTTTCCGGTGAAACCACTTCGAACTTGAACCCTCTAAGGTACCTACACGTAGGCTAAGCCAACATTTCTTTTACTTTCTTTTGCTCACATATATGTCAATATATGATAGTTAAGTATAATTTAAGCTATATTTTTTGTTGATAACTTTTCTGATGAATAGCACCAGATAAGAACCATTGTCGTAGAATTGTATCTTTCACGTTTGCATTAGGGACCGTCGATCGGAGCCACTCTTCCTTCTTGTTTTTTGAACCGGCGACCTAGCAACATAATCGATAGGAAAAGAAAATCCGTAAGCATCTGTGGGAGTTTAGCCTGTACAGGTGCCGATTAGGTTTTGTTTTTTATAGTTGACCGTCCAAACCATCTGACGACGAAATGTCGATATGTCCATATTAATACAGTTAGGTTATTTTTTCAACCCGCAGGATACGACAATTAGCCCTTAGTTTTGTAGATTCTAAGTAAACTAATAGTAAACTTAAGCGCAGCTGTAGTGTTTAACCGAACAAACGGAGTATTTGATTTTCGCGGGGGTATACTTAACAAAGTTAAGAACGCCTTTTGCCAAACATGGGAACATGAATGAAGGCTAAAACAGCATCGGTTAACGCCTGAACAATTTTCGTTAATTCCTGATCAAACCATTTCGACTTTGTGCCGCAAGTATATACAAATTTTGCGACACATATTTTAAAAGTCATTATGAAGATTTTCTACCTTTTGTTGTTGGGAATCTTTTACGCTGTTTTAAAAGAAATATCGCAAGAGAATAATAATGGGTGTACGCTTAAGTAACAGATTAATACCATAGAACCTTCTTTAGAGGAAATTACCGGAGTCATTTGTCATCAATTTGTAACAGCTCCTTGTTGTGTTCTCGTGGCACTCGTAAATTTTAAGATATTCATGCAATAAAAAATGAATTTTTTTTTTTTTGTTCTCTTTGAAAAGGTTCTGTTCCATTAAAGTGAAGCGCTTTGTATATGTCATCATGTATGCGGTAGCAAATGCGTTGGCAGACATATCCTCCTATTGTAGTGTTGACGAAAACTATAAATGATTTTATGTTTTTTTTTAAGTTAATAGCGTTATTAAAAAGTAAAAAAAAATTGTTTTCGGCTCGTGTCAAATTTTTAATATTCATCACTTTACGTTATATATAAAAAATTAAATTGTTTATTGTCAGTGTTTCTCTTAGTTTGTTAGATTGTAGTCGTTCTTCAATGACTTTGGTAAATAGTAGATGATCCTAATGAATTTTATGTAATAAATGTTAGATGAGTAACTAATATACAGATTTCGGGGTCTTTAAGTACGGCTTTACAAAATTTATGTTGTTTTCTCACTTATTATCAGCGTCTAGCGACTGGAGGCGCATCAAGTTCATTTTCCAACTTGATATGTGGTTTTATTACGAATAATATTAAGCTCGAATTTTAAATTTTTTTCTCAATTTTTGTGAACATGAGGGCTTCAAGAAAAGAGGAACAGAGAAAAAAGACGGAGGGAGAGAGCTGGGTTATAGCTCAAATGTCTCAGAATCCTAAGATGGTTATATAGTTTGAAACTTTGAAATTAAAATAAAAATACTCGTCATAGACCGTTTAAGAATGTAGCACTTAACAAAGAAAATCATTGGTAGCCTCTCGCGTGATTAATAAAAATTCTGAAATTTCAAATCTTTTATTATATTAAGTTTGTAAATAAATACTAAAATTAATTAATTACAGAAACGTTATAGAGGTACATGTTTTTCAATCAGCGCAAGATTTTGCACGGCTTTAATCATGTCCATGCGGTCCATTCCTGTATCTATATGTATTTATCTAAAGATCAACTGATAATAATATAGTGGTATGCAATTGGCGGTACGAAAGCAATTTTATGCGAGGAGCGGATTATGTGTCTTTTGATTAGCTGACTTTCGTTTCGAATGTGAAAGTTGAAAGTCGTCTGGATTTGCATTACGTATGACTTCCATATTTCGATATTTATTCTGAAAAAGTAAAGGAGAAATAAGGCACAGTCACGACGTTTGTAAGTTTACAAACAACCAATTTGATATAATCAACAACAAAATCATACAAACATAAATAAAGGAAAAATTATATATATATATATACATATGTAATAATATGCATAATATATATGTATATATATATATTATATATATATTGTGAGGCCGTTTCGGCCCTTTCCTTAGGCTGGGGCAGCTCAGCGGCCCAGGGAGGGGAAAGCAAACACAAGAAAATTTATATTTGCAGGCACTTGGTTCTGTCTTTTCTTTTATTTATTGAATACTCCCGTTACATTCGGCGAATTTCAGTAAATTAATAATAAAACATAACCACAGTATCGCGACAATTGTTAATTTCAAACTCGACTTATTGGCTCGAGAGCCAAAACTCAACTCCTCGAGTCTCAAACTCGACTTCTCCCTCTCGAGTCCCGAACTCGACTACTTGTTGGCTCGAGAGCCCAGCATTGACTGCCTAAAACTAACTTTCTCTAACCTACTCGTACCCTATTCCTATTCTACTCCTACGCTATTCTATTACCAATGTATTCCTAACTATTCCTTATTCTATTCCTAAACTATTCTTAAACTATTTCTTATTCTATTCCTAATCTATTTCTAAACTACTACTGAGCATAAAATATTACAAATTAAATCTCTCTCTGAAGGGCTTACTCTTCGTGAGAAATCTTACATGAATTGCTATCCATAAGCAATCATTGTGATAAACAAAGGTTTATCATAAAACATTAACAATTAGGCCGTTGTGCCAATAAGGTTTAAAAAACAGACCTACGTGGTCCACATTCGGTAAGGTTGACTTCTTTGTCAATTTACTACTGTTTTCACTATGAAGTATTGAAAAATATACCTTTTTGCTTTATAAAGATTCACTTTTCGTTCCTTTTCACTGTCATATAAGAGCGTGTCAAAAAATTGCCCCTGTCGAACTAAGCTCGTCACACCTATTTTGGATGTGAAATAATATCTTACAGTGAGTCTTGTCGAAAAATTTGGAAAACTGCAACTTTTTTTTTCCATATGACGAATTTTCAATATAAAGTTTTATCAGATCGAAAAGTGGACCGATCCGAAGTGGATGATTTTCAATAGCGTTTGGTGTTGGGTGAAACCACGTTAGTGTGCCAAACTTCATTAAAATTTGTAACAAGTTGCGACCAGCAGCTTGGATACACACTTACAGAGGGCCAAACGGATAAATAAGCTTAGATCCATTCAGAAAATGATCCAGAAAATGATTTTCAATCGATTGGTATAATAAAACGCGAGTCTATCTAAAACCTTTCTGGATGTTATATACGTCCGCACGCTGTGTGCACAAATGGTTTAGGCCAAAAAAGAAGCATATGTTTCTTATATAAAAAGAATCACACTTTTTATAAAAAGAAACATATTTCTTATAAAAAGAAACATATGCTGCTTTTTATGCTTTAAGAAAGTGAACAAAGTTAAAAGTCTCAATTCTGCATGAATTTTACTTTTAGCTCTGTTTTTAAACAACTAAAAACACAACACCCACGCTTGTACCACAAGTGGTGTAAAATATAATAATGCCTTCTACGGCGTGGTCATATTTCGTTTCTTTCTGGGAAGCTCTACTTGCGGGTCCATTTATATGTCTTTAGTTTTAAAGGCCAACCCGTTTAGAGACATTATTTTCTACTTCTGAAATGTTTTTCCTCTTCGTTCGCGAATTATCAATCGGGAAAAGTAACAATCTCAAGCAGGACATTGGAACAATGTAATCAAGCGACTATAATTTAGTTTTGAGGGTTTTTTTCAGTACGATTGCAAAGCCCCTAACACGTAGCATTTGTTGACTTAAATGCTAATATAGATACTCAAGGTGAGAAAGGTGTTGATCGACTAATTGGGATGCTTGGCCGAACTTTAAAATTTTCATTTTATATAGCATAAGTATAAGATGATAGGCCTGAAAAAAATCGAAGCAAGTATGATCTTCTTGCGCTTCTTAGGCGGCTGACAAATTAGGTTTAAAAGGTGCATAGACGTGCCGAAACTCTCACATCCACTTGGTGATCCTGGACAACGGTCATTGACCGTCAAAGAACGGTTTAAGGATTGCCTGTGTGTAACTTGGCAAAAAGTTTTTCGCGTAGATAGCTTATGGATGCAGTGGAAGAAGGTTTGTTTGCTTTACAAAAGAGCACTTCTTTTTCCATTAGAGTACTTTTATGGAGGAAATCCAAACTAACTGAAGCAGGACCAGTTAGGTCGTAGAATTTCCTGAAGTGGTTGAGAGCATGGAGCAGATGCCATGTCAATTGCGTTTTATAGTAAATTCAAAGGCAAATGTGGCTGCGGCTTTATAGACAAAATTTAAGCTCCACGGAGATCAGGGGGACACTCTTTACCTATCTCTATGTAGAGGAACTTGTAGTTGCAGTAGTGAAACCTGGCTGCTGGGTAAGGTCTTTCGGGGAGTGTCGTGGTGGCTGCAAATAATCATTTCCCAGAGAGTGTTTATTGGTCATACACTTTAAACTAATCTGGTATTGCACTTGTTGCGGGGCCTCTAGCTTATAGGGATCATCCCACTCTCTGTGGTGCGCTTGTTTACGCATAAATAACCCATATGTCAATGGGCATGGTGATGGTGGTTGCATATTCCTGCAAGTACTCACGTTAAACTACTAGAGGCACCTGTGCTTCTTACGCTTGACAAGCCCATCTACAAAATTGGTACACTCCTCCTTCCTGAGTACAAAAATTGATGATTTATCAGTGTAAACAGTTAGCCTAAGTTTTGAATTTGGCTCGTTAAAGCGCGGAAGCATATATGAAAATTTTGTTTTAAGCATTAAATTTTAAAATAAAATATATTTGATGGGAATTGGCCGATAGACATTTACAGATTGAGTTGAGAAGTTCGCATAGACGAAGTCTCTTAGTCATCGTACAATGGTTTGGTAAAGTTAATATAACCTTTACTTGAAAGACATGTTGAAATAATATATTTATACAAAAAATTTTTTGAAAGCTAAAATTTTTAAAGAAAATGTTATGTTAATCGTTGCTTTACAATTCTACATATTACAAGACTCTGTCATTATTCTTTTGTTTTTCAAACCAAAAGAAAAAAGGAAAAGGAAAAAAAAAAACAAACTAACTAAATAAGTTTTTGGTTTTGTATACAATATTTTAGTTTTTTTTTAACAATCAATAAATCTGTCACTGTTTCGGTTTCGGCACATTAAACGTTGTCTGATCTTAGTGAAGGGTTTATTTTTCAATCGTGTCTTCTCTTCTCATAGCAAAGAAGATGGCTTGATTATATAAGTTAAGGCATAAAAGAAACTGAAGAATACGTTGCATTCGAATAAAATGGAATGAAGCGTACTAGTGCAACAGTATATACTTATGTGATGTGATGACGATGAAGCTGAAGCTGAAGCTGATAATGGCGAAAAATGTCGTTTAGTAGATTTATATGTGATTAGGTCACGAATTCTGCAAACGTTCAATATTTGAATCATTTTCTTTTTTTCTTTTCAAAAATATATACCATGTGTGTGAAAATTGAACGAGTGCTCTTATATAAAACGTTTATAAAGAAAAGTGAAATAAATTACATTAAATGAAAACACCATAGTATGTCACCATTCCTTCGCCACTTTGCCTAGTACAGTTATTCATACAAAGCTTTTTCAAAATAAGGTAATATATGCGATGTGGCTTAAAAAGTTTTCCGATCCGAATGATTTTGACTAGCGTTCGTCCTTAGGCCAGAACATGACGATTTCATCAAAATATCTTAAAAATTGTCACTTGTGCACACGTGAACACAAGAAAACAAGAGGAACGGACAGGCTTTGATTATTTTAGAAAATGTGTCCGAATCGATCGATATAATAAAATATGAATTTATCTCAATTCCTCCTGGCTGGTGCATATATACGCAGAGATTTAATGCACTGTTGTAGCACAAGTAGTGTTCAAAAGCAGACACACTCAAGAAAAAAGAATAAAAATTGGGATTCGGAGGTTTATCTACATACAACTAAATATTAAACTGAAGCAAAGTAAGCAAACAAATGGTTAGCGTGGAAAACTTTTTTGCTGATTAGCGGTACATTTTTTTTATACGGATATTTCTTTCTGTTACGCCTGGAGGCGTCCCAGAGACTTTCTTCACCATCGAGAATGGTTGTTCCCGGAGACTGTTCTATTATTATAAAAATAGTGTGTTAACGTTTACCAAGACAATGCCTTGCGAGCTCAAAAACTCTTTTCCTTCTTGTAATAAGTTGATAAAGCTCTCCTTGTAGGAAAGTATTCACGAGTTAATTTTACCGTTTGGCTAATAAAAACTTTTTCATTCATATCATTACTTGTGAAAAGTACTTTTCCGATATTTAAAAAAAAAAAAATTTGAAGCTTTAAAATGCAACTGTCTACTGTAATAAGACCTCGGTCTAAACAAAGTTTACCCAAATTTAAACTTGAATGCTTCCTATCTAAAGATTATAAAAAAACAAAATTTTGTAATTTGTGTTATGTTTGAAGAAAACCTCCTTTACTTGTCCTATTTGTCTCGCCCTTCCTTCAAATAAGCTGGACAGATAAGCTCTTGGAGAAGTTAAGCTATATGTACGTGCTTTGTTTTCTGTGTGTTGTTCTATAACTCTGCATGTATATTTTAAATCAATGTGATTAATTGATTCAAAATAGCGTCGTCCATGCGATGATGGATGTGTGAACTGATGTATTGTTTTCATACCCCGTTTAATATCTGCTACCAAATACTGATATATAATAAAATTCTCTCAGAGTAGAATTTCGTATCACATAAAGTTGATCCATTTTTTCTATATTGATGCTGTTCATAATCCAATTTTAAGTACGTATCACCTTTAGATTTCAAACAAGAGCTTCATAAGTTTCATACTTTCAACCGCAGTAACTCTTGTTTATACAACAACTGCCTCGATGTGTTGTATCAGGTTCTTCCTACGCAAACCATACCAGCCTACCTTGTCAATATTTATGCTATGTTATCTTACATTATGTTACTTTTCAAGAATATACTTTAAAGATCGTTCCTCAGTTAGCTTATGAAGAATGCCAGGGCAACTGCTATATCGCAAACGGGGAAAATATTACTGAGCTCCACGATATGTTTTGATGAATAAATGGTTATTTTGTAATTTTAAGTATTCCGGATACTTATTACACGCATCGTGAACACACAGTCGTGCCGACAATTTAGTATATTGACGAGAAAGCTCTGTCGTACTTTAAGAAAAACATTTGACTTTGGAGATATTTGAGGTGTTCTTCAGCAGACAAATGGAGCGACTGCAAAGTTCTTAGATGTGAGTTATTCTCCAACGTAGACCGAAAAATATTATAATAGCCCAGACCGACGGCTTTCTTTGAGGCCGAAATCTTCGAAAGAAAATTTGTGAACCTCTTTGTTCGATGCGAACATTTTCAACTTTATTTCCCAGCGTGTCACGTAATTTTTTACATGCAACAGATGCGTTCCTTCCCTTCTCGAACTCTTACCAAGCACGATTCCTGAAATGCACTTTGTCCAATCTCAGCTTATTAACGCTGCATTAGCTAAGCAACTTATAACGTACATATTGATTATTGTTCTTGTACATCACATGAGAGGTGCCGTAAGTAGTAAGATCCTAACAGACGCATTGTGCTTGCTTGCCTTAAACTGACAAGGAATGTCACCTACCGATAGTAAGATAGGACAAAGCGTTTCCCTCCAGTGTAATATGTATCATCATTTTGCTAAACATAGGGAGTTTTTTTCAAGAAAAAATAACTTCAATCAGTTGGCCGATTGCATGTGCACGAATAATGCTCACCTTATCGCTGTACTTCCTTAAAGGGGGCACTTTCATTTCCGTAGTGTGTAACGTTTGTAGTACTGCGGAAGGCAAAAAACAAGAAGAGATCAAAGAACTGATCTAAAATCAGATAGCCATTCTTTTACTGATTGAAAGGAAGAAATTCGTAAATTTTTAAGTGAAAATTGGTGATCAACGAATAACTTATGTTATCTCCTTAAACATATATCATTTTTCGAATGTTTATCTAATAAATCAATCATATGGCATTAAAGCCTATGATTTGTTTATATATTATTTACGTTTTTAACGTAACGAAATGCAGTTGTTACGTTATTAACGTCTAAACGTTTACTCATTTTCTTCTTTTTCGCTCTCTACGTATATGCATTTTCATGCTCTACGGATAAGTAAGTAACTGAGTTGTCTTAAGTTGTATTTTTTAACACTGCGGTTTATGCATTCAACAATATCTCAACTACCACCAGCGTTACCGTGTACACACCAGTCTTCTGTGCTGAGTTGCGTTATGCTTTAACTTATTCGAGCGACTACCTTGCGTTAGTCTTTTGTGAGACGTGTTTACGAGCGGTGGCTTAAAGCGTAGCGAGCGATTTGTGTACGTTGACTCTATTTAGCTTTTTTTCGGTGACATATGTGCACAAACACACGTATGTGTACTTATACAAATGTATATGTGTATGTATATATAAATGTATACACATTCATATATATGTAGTTGAAAGCATGTTAACTTTTCATTATTTCTGTTTACTGTTAAAAGACATTTTCAAACCTTTTTGATTTGGTATTTGAAGAAAAGTATTGTTTTTTGCCGATAAATTTACTATCAATTAATTTTGTATGCAAATAACGTCGATATGCATACACGAAGAATCAAACAGATCTATGTAACCTCATAATGCACAGCATTTTTTGTTTTTTTGTTTTTTTGTTTCTCTTTAGTTCAAAATTGAAAAGTAAAACAAACTGCATGATTTCGTTTCGCTTGCATATGTAAGCATATGTTGGCATAATAATATAAAATTTATAAGTGTGCTTATGTGTTGTCATAGTGTGAATATATTCACCTCGAAACTTTTATGCAGTTTCACGGGTTTTATAAAATTTTTGTTTAAAGTGAAACGAACGCAAAAAAATTAATATAATTTATAACAAAGCAAAACAAAGTTTATACAAAAAAAAAAAAAAAAAAAAAACTAAGTAAAGATGAAATGGATTAAAGCAAATGCAAATAATAAGAAATAAATTAATTGAAATAAAAAAAAATAATTAAAGTGAAATATAATTTGAAAAAGTGACCAAAGAAGAGAACGAAAGAAATTAATTAAAGAAAATATAATTGAAGAATACAAAATAAAACATAAAAAATGAAGAGCAAAAGCCTTATATAAAATTAAATTATATATATATATGTACATATGTATATGTATACAAAATTAAAAGAATAAGCTAAAGTAACATAAAATGATAAATGAATTTGAACACGATATGAGACTGTGCCGGTCTTAGAACAAACTCTTGGATAACTACTTTCATGGCTAAATATTTGTTTTTCATTAAGACGCCATTTATTATAAGCTTTCGGAGAACTTGCTTTGCAAGCTAGGCTGTCAAATATTTGTTATTTCAAATAGAAGTGAATACTGCTGACATAGATGGGCATAAAGACGTACAGCAGACAGGGTACGACGAAAGAGTTCAATATGGGAACGTAACGAAAGGAACCCACATAGATAACTGAGAGATTGTCGTAAAGATATAGGTTTCAATTTTTTGCTTTATTTTTAGGATATTTTGAATCCTTATTGGAGATGACAGATGGACGGACAGATGAAAGTTCATTCAATGAAATACGCTCAGTATTAAAGTTTTCATTATTTGAAAATTTCAAGTAGCGAAGGAACCGAAGGTCTTTACCGAATTGGAGATATGAAATGATAGAAAATATGTTCTCTGTTTTAAATTTTCTGAAGAACCGAAGGACGCTCTATATATATTTCGTAAGGATTCTAGCTTAGCCTGAGTTTAGGAGTTTTTCTATATTTTACAAACGGCAAAATTCGTATGACTTCTGCGATCTGATTATGGAGTAAGGAGATTATATTATAAATTTACCTTTAGATCAATGCTGGTTGCCTGTGGGGCTACAGTAGCTACATATAGAAGTAGGCAAGAGAGTGTATATGCTATTGATTGGTGTGACTTTCCCAGATATTTTAACGAAGCTAACTGTGATAACTTTTCGTTTACCGCTTAGCCTGCAAGTAGGGTACGTTCACTTTCAAATACAATTGAAAGAGGAAAGATATCTGTAAAATATCGAGTCGTATTTACAAAGAGTCGATAAATCACAATCCAACAGAAATGTCTGATGTAAGTGTTAATGTTAGGATCTCGGTTTTAGTCGATGATCTTCTTAGAACCCTACTAAGTATGACATTCACATTTGTTTTAGCCACACGCTTTGTTTGAATTCCCAACTTTGCAAAAATGAAGATAGAGATATGAAACTCGGATTTCCGAAATTCTACAGATAAACTTCGGATATTGATGATATTTATTTGCAAACACGCTCTCATTATCGACAATTTGCATAACCTTCGAAAACGTTGAAGAAATTGAAAAATTTGTTCTTAAACAAGTTTGCCCCGCTCCTCCCCTGCACACCCGCAATTTCAGAGAAATGCTGAAGAATATCAGATTACCATGTTGTAAGTGGATGTTTCAATTCGTAAAGCACAATCATCTCTACTTACAATTATTTTTGCCATGAATTGAACTTTACAATTTTTTGGGTGTGGAATTGTAGAAGCGATTATGAGGGGATTGCCTCCCTTTGCGAGTTAGATGTGTTGCAAATTTTAAATTTAGCTTTCCAATGGTCATCCAGAGATCATATATTTTTTTCAATAGTGGCGACGCCTATATGCTCCCACGAACTTATTGAGCAGCATGTCATATGTATATATATTTCTTTTTTAAATGGAGTGATTTCCTATAACAGTAACCGTAAAAAGAGGAAAGGCTAATGTTGTTGATTTGTTTGTATCACTTACAAACACCAACTGGAATTTTATATTTTCTACATCTGGCACCAACTACACCCAAACTCGTATACATATCATCAGAAAGTGGAGAAAAAGCTATGTTGGTTGGCGGGTACAAGAATTGCGAATGCTAATAGATATGATTCCGAAGACCGATCTAACAAGTTATGATAACCTCCTAAGCGTAACAACTAAATATGGACTCCATCGAATTATGGCTATGTTCTAAGTAAAAGAAACTTTTGGAGATTACTTTTTATGTCGCTTTTTTTAATGTGACTAGTTCACGGTAATATTTAGTTTATTAGTAAAATTGATTCATAAATAATAATAAGAAGTGAATACATTTGATAAATTTTAGATTTTTTAAAAATTTTGATTCATTAAAATTTTGTGAATTGTTTTAATCTTTCCTTCTTCCTCTCGCTATTCTGTGGTCTAATTTAGGATTTTAGCACGTTTGTGCTTAATTGCAATTCTTCAGCTATCTGGATGTTGCAAAAATTTAACGACAAAGTTGATATATTTCATAAATATTTCAAGTTTAATTATTAAAATCGTTGTGTTAAGCAAAAAAAGCAAAAATGTGTAAAAAAGTAATTTGTTTTTCTTTCAGTTTGCAATTTATTTCCAAGTTCAGCTCTTAAGTCTTTTGTTTTCTAATTACAAAGGCGGTTAATAAGCCTCTCCCAACTTAACATGAGTTTCTCTTTTGTATGCTTTAATTGTTCATTAAATTCTAAAAAAAAAAATACACGCTCCGTACGTGGTTAATGTGCACAATGTAAACATAATTATTAAAAATAAAAATAGTATTCTAGCTAGTAATAGCTCGTAAATAGATCGTAAACTATAGTAGTAACAATTGTATAGTCATAGACGGATACTCTCAGTAGTGACTGAATTTATTCAACCTACAGCTCGGATAAAATAATTAATAGAAGTAATTAATAATAGATTTTGAATTTTTAAATTAATTTTATGGAAAAATATAAGCAATTAAATGCATCTTGTAATTGTTATTAAATTTATCGCACTCTTCTAGTTAGTTACGTTGTCTGTAAAACATAAACGATGCATTCAGCAAAATATTAAGCTTGAAATTAACTAAAACTATATTATACAGCCCACGAATGAGTGCACAAATATTTTAATTTCTGAAGGGCTCAATACTTTTTATTTGAGTAACATTTAATTTTGACATTGTGTCGTAAACGATTGTCGTCGCGTACTCTAAATGGCAAATTTTGAAGAAACACAAATTACTTTTGTCTTTAGCTTATAATTTTAAATTTACTCACAAGGTCATGGTTATCGAACTAGAAAGAATTCTTCTAAATTCAAAGATGTCAAGTCAGCACTGATCTTGCTTTTAGTTAGTTAACTAATAACTGTCAGCTTCAAAAGCTTGTAAGACCTGAAATCAGTCAATAAAATAACATTTCAATAGTCAGTATTAAAGGAAATGTCGTAAAATTTATTTAGGAAGAGATTGCTAGTGAGAGAACAAATATCATGAGAATTATTTAAGAAGAGATTCTTAGTGATGAAAGAAATATCATCACATTTATTTAAGAAGAGATGCTTAGTGAGAGAAAAAATATCATGAAATTTGCTTAAGAAGAGATTCCTAATGAAAGAACAAATATCATGAAATTCATTTAAGAAGAGGTTCCCTATTAGAAGCTGTACTTCTAGTGTATTTGACTCATAGGGAAAGAACATTTTAGGTCCATAATTAGAAGCAATGAGCTAGTTTGTTATTTGTGAGCGTGTCAGTTGGTTGATTGGTGCTGTTTCTTCGGGGAAGATCTTTGATGGACTTCCAAAGCATTGACAAAATCTTTCATGTGATTAATATGCAACTTACACACTTCTTCTAACGTGGGCACAACTTTAGACCAATTAGTGAAACTCTTATTCGAAGTTACACGAACTCGAATAATCTGACTTCGAATTAGAACTATCTCCGGTCAGATTGCCAGGTCGCATTCTTTACTACTCCACAGTACATATAATACATAACTGACTATCCTTAACATTATGTGCGGGATTAGAACGATCTTCACAATCTAGGAGATCTATTTACAAATTATTTACTGCCACTTACATTTACAATGCTTTAATTCACGCCACGGTCTTATCCGTTTTATTATTGCAATTCAAATCTCTTGACTCGACTCTCTCGTATCTTTTTGATTAACTTTCGACTCTTGCGAAAAACCTTGCTTTTCGCAAATATTCTGCTTATATATATCTTTTTACAAGCGAGTTACCATTACCTAAATCCATCGTGACATTTTTAATCCGTTAATCCGAACTTGACGATGGGGGAGATTTGTTCTTCAGCAGTCAAACGCCAAGTACCTTTGCAAATGCAAAAGGTTTAGGTGTGAGTTATTTTAAGACTGAAAACTCAGGAAAAAAATTGGCAAACAAAGTTTGACGATTTGTCGTTGTTGTTCACAAGCAACAAATTCGCTTCCCTTCTGGAACTCAACGTTTTCTGGAGATGCAACGTCTTATATACTTTAAACGCTTTAACTATTGTCGTCTTATTACACCATAGATACATTAAATAATAAAACACCAAATGACGCATTCTACCTGTTTGGCGTGATCTGAAAAGTATAAACAGGTAGCAATCGGAGCATCTGTACACCAACCCAAAGCAGACGACTGCATGAAGAAATAAATTTTTTCTATCTCTTGAAGGCTTTTTTTACTATTACAAAAGTTACTTTGGTTCACTCCATAGCTTCTAAACAAATTATCAAATATTACTCCTCTGAATCTTCAAGCTATCTTTTTGTCAAATTTTGCGTCGGTTGGGTAATTTATGTTTAAAATACAGGATTCCTTTTCGATTATGAGCGTGTGAGGCACCCCGTGCTATTTGTTATAAACCCGCGTGGTCCGACTATGGTCAACTGAATTTACAAATTTGTTCAAAATTGTACGTGTGAGCCTACAAACCTAAAAATTATTCGGCGATTTTCGTAAATAACGTTTAAATTGAAGTTCAATACCCTTATAGGTTAACCGAATCTAAAAGATTAAAAAATCCGAAATGCTTTCATCGATAAGCTACTAACCGTAGCAAATTTCCAACATCAGTAAACGGTTAATAATTCTGAGATCCGAGTTTTATTAGAATTAGGGGATCCATTACCACTTTTAGGTTAAAATAATTTTCAGTTTAGGTTCAGGTTCTGAGTGAATTAAAATATTTGCCTGACCGAAAATCAGTATACAACCGCCACCTCGGTTGCTGACTGACATGCGCACACTTAAGAGTAATTTTCATACATTGGAGTAGAAATGAAAAATTCTTTGTAGAGTTACTCAAGTGATATTTGATTAGAAAGCAGCACAAACCCACTCTAACCAGTAAAGTTGATTAGAATTTTGAGAGACTTGAAGCTCGGTCCTCTGCGTTGCTGCAATTGCTGCAATTGCTGGTACGTACTAGTACCTAGTATTGGTTTTTTCTTTTTTTCGGTTTTCGATTTGTTTTTATTATTTCTTCGTTTAAACTTTTTCGTCGTAAGTTACAAATATTTATTTAATATGTGCTTCAAGTCATCTTATTACAAACGACATAATGAAAATTCAATATGTAAACAGGTTGACCTTTATTTTTATGCCATTTTAGTAAACAAAAAAAAAAGTAAAAAAACAAATTCACGATTTTGCAAAGAATGAAAAATAATGAAAAACAAGAAATCGACGTAAATTGTGTTATTATTTTGAAAAATTTATGAATACTAAAAATAAAACGGCATGAACTGCAATATTAAGTAAATGTCAAGTTACGAAGACAATAATGAAACTGAATTAAGAAAAAAAAAAGAAAAAAAAAATATGAAAATAAGTTACTAGAAACAAAGCTTAATGAATCGACGATATTTGCTTAAAATATAAAATGAAATAATTCTTACTCAAGGTGCCTTGGCTTACATGTGCACATACATAAGTGGAGGCGGAGTAATTAAAAGTGAAAAAAGAAAAGACAATAATCATAACAGCATAACCTAATCAAGCAGGTAGTCGCAAGGCCCAACCTAAGGGCAATTGAAAATGGTTAACTCAAATCTATATTATAGGCCGACCTTTTATTGCGTATTATTCTATAACTTGCTAAAGTACCGGTTTTCTGTACCGATTGTAGACGAGTCGTCGGAAGTAGGAAAAAGGGATAGCAAAATGGATTTACTGGAATCTGTCAGTTTTACCGGCACGAATAGAACTTTAACGTTTTCTTCAGCAGGGCCAAATAGTAAAAACTTTGTTGTCTTCCAAATCGACAAAATCAATCGATAGGACTGTCCACAGTTATAATAAAGTTGATAACGTTCCCCTTTTAGAGATTTTCGTTTACATTTCCACTAAAAATATTTTCTTAGTAAAATTTCCATCTCAAATTCGAAAATCAGATAAACAGGATTAAATAGTTCCTTCAACAGTTCTATGTAAATAAAACGCTAAACATAAATTCGCAGGTTTATGTTAGGCTTGTGACGTTCCAGTAATTTGTATAAGAATATAATCTAAAATATATGCGAGGTGCGTTCAACAAAACAACTTTTTATTTTTCTCGAAAAATATTTATTCATTCATCAAGACTTTCTCCCCGTCGAAATAGTCATCCTTAAGTATAACACACTTGTACCACCGCTTTTTCCAATAGTCGAAGCCCTTCTGATATTTGCTTTTTGGTCTGGCCGTGAGCTCTTCCAGTGATTCGATATGAATATATCGAATGAGTGAATTTATTATGGAATTAAATATCGCACATAAGGCACTTGAATATTCGGCCAAGCTGTCAGGAAATATTCTTCCCAGATACATGCAAAGTTAAAATATTTATAAAAAATGTGCAAAAGCCTTGGAAAAGCAAAATTTTACCATGCGCTTCTGAGATTTCTGACAGAATTCGATCACAACATCGATCTTGACAGAGTAGCGGTTCAAGGACTTTTCGCTTTGAACTTTCATATGTTCTTCCAATACAATTTGACGCATGAACTACGTATTTTCCATCAACTTATGCATAAGATGCGAAATTTTCCCAAATCGTGTTAATCAAAGGTTGAACAATAACATAAGTACATGCTTGCACTTTTTCTCTCAGTGCTATCGTCAATAGCGTAGAATGCATAGAATAAATTTTGTGTATGAATGATGAAAATGTTTTGAAAATTTTATTTTTGCGATGGTACTCTTGATTAAGCTCGATTTCAATTTAATTTCAAATCAATTTCAATGTCAATTCAATTCAAATTCAAATCATTTTTAATTTCAATTCAATGTTGATTCATTTTAAAGTTACTTTCAATTCAATTTGAATTTAACTTTTAATCATTTTCATCTTTATTTCGATTCAATTTCAATTAAATAAATAAAACAAGTAAAATGGTGGACAATGGCTAACCATTATTTACCTACAGGTATACTTATAA
Source organism: Glossina pallidipes (assembly GCA_000688715.1). Taxonomy (NCBI): domain Eukaryota; kingdom Metazoa; phylum Arthropoda; class Insecta; order Diptera; family Glossinidae; genus Glossina; species Glossina pallidipes. The sequence continues at coordinate 391,274 of KK499777.1, forward strand.
TGAGTTTTAAAACGATATTATATGGGCAGTAATGCACAAAGTGGCCCGACCCATTTTCTACAACGCTTGTATTTGTACCACAACACGTCAATGCACCAAATTTCATAAAAATATTTCGGAAATGTCGATCTGAATGTTGCGCACAAGAATACACATACAGATATTAGATGAACAGACAAGCTGATATCAGTATAATAAAAGGTGCGCCTGCGTCTCAAGTCCTTCTAGATGTTGCATGAATCTGCACAAACTTAAAATGCCTTTGCACCACAAGCCGTCTAGGGTATAATTTTTAACACATATCTTAAGTTTATTCTTTTTTTTCAATTTTTCTACTTCGAGAGCAGCAATCTAACTATAAACTAATGGTCGACGGACCTGGATCCCATATTGGTCTCTAGCCTAGATTCTATAATAATTACAAAAAGCAAAAAAATACTATTTTACCGTGAAACGTCAGCTTTGGAGAGTTATCTAGCAATCCTATATATTGTAGACTGAATCGACTGGTCGATCAGATATAACTAAGTCATTGTCGAATTTAAGCTCCTCTTCCACGACTTTATGCTCGTCAGATGGTTGCCGCGTAAATCTTTGTTGATTCTTTGCCTGCCCTGTTATCAAAAATTTCATGCAATTATTAAAAAATTTACTTTTGGCTAAAATTCTTTTTGTTTTATTTTAAAGTGTATAAAAAAATATTAAACAAATTTATCCGGTTTACTTAAAACTCGTCTGAAGCTGAAAAGAAACAAAAAAAAAAAAAACAAAACAGAAAAATCAAAAATAAGTAAAAAAACAAAAAGTAAACAAAGGCAAGAAAACGATTACATTTGCATATAATAATGAATTGGCCGACCGTTAGACTTCAATGGCGATGTTGTTGGTGGCAATTCACCAGTCTTACCATCTTTATGCTTACGATACTGATGAGCTGCATTAGCGGTGGTAGGAAAAGCATTGCTAACGCACAAGGTGAGTAACTTTTACACTTGTTTTTTTTTTTTGGGTTTTTGCCTTTAGTCATAAACTAATTTTAGCTCGTGTTTTTCAAAAATATTTATAATTTGATATTGAAGAGTGAGTGCAAACGTACGTTACCAACAATTTATATGGATTTCAAATGATTAAGCTGATGTTTTCATATCCAATAGCGAGGAACTTAAGCATGTTAATTTTGTCATTCTATTTGTTATTCTTATTTATTTCCAAACTTTGTAAGATTTCCGTCATTCTTTCTGATCCGTTGTTAAATCTTTTACGATCCCGAAATTTCATGTAGGAAAGTAAGGCTCGCCAGATAAATGTTTTTACTTCCGTCTTTTAAACTGATCGGATCTTACGATCCATATATATCATTGCTATATGCTATTGCTGAGGTTTGATAGATAGCCGAAATGAAAAAAAAGTGCGCATGGCCCATAAGCATGCCTACATTGGGTCGGAAATAGAAAGGAACATTTAAAAAATAGTGTCGTTCATTGCATGCAGTATATGGCAGCAACTCTTTTGTAGAAGTTTTTTTTTACACGATTTTGAAATAACATGGTTCACCAATATATTTTTTTACACGATTCCCAACACAACTTTCTTTTATTTAACTCTGATTTTGACCGTGTTTTACTTATGGATGGAAACTTATGGGTACAGTAGTGGACGAAGATGACTTTTAACTATTAACTGCTGATTTAATTCGCGAGGGCTTGAAAATATATTTTTTCACATCTTTTTTTTAGTGTAGCACGACTCAACAAAAAAAAACATTTTTCTTAAATTTTAATTTTAACAGTGGAAATCAAGAATTATATAAGCAAATTGAGAAACAAAGAAAACTGCTGCCACCAGGCTTAATAACAACAAACAACTAGCAAAGGCTGTGAATAACGGAGCAAATTCTTTATTTGAATCCGACAATTGCGCTAGATATACCTGACAGATGTACTGATGACAGCATTTTTTTTTCCAATTCATAATAGACGTGCACGCTTGGGAAATTGATTTTTATTTTGTAATTTCAAATTTCCTTTGTATATGTTGTACGTCCTTATGGACTGTGCACAAATTTTAATTGGCTTTTTGTCATAAAAAGCAATGGGTTTTTATTTTATAAACATGTAATAAGGATTTCATTATTACTTTTTTTACACTGTTTTTTGGGGAAAAATGTGGAGTTTTTTTATTTTACACGATTTTTTAAAGTGGTGGAATATATCCCCAAATACGCCATATGGAGCATGTACTTTTCGGCACCTATTTCTAAGGAACTCATCTGCCGTGTAAAAAAAGAGTTGAGTGTATATCAAATTGAAGTGTGGTAGCCATATAAACCTCAAGTCCACCAAACGGTTCGTTGAATGAACGGCCCCTATCGATCGACGAACATACGTACAATTCCACAAAAGAATTTATCAATAGCTTAAGGTTATGCACCTAATAATGTTTCTCAAACCAGGTATCAGTGCTTGATGCTAATATTTTGTTATTACGAAATTTAAGTTATTCGTTGGGGATTTTTTCATGGAACGTATTATTTGCAAAGAATTTTAGTGGCTCGTCTTATGGTCTCATATGTACACATATACATACATATATGTATATACTTTAAAGATAAAATCTTATATGAATTTTGATAAATTTTTGCATCATTTTCCTGCCGCCACAACTTGTATCTTGAGATTTGTTTTCGCAAAGTTCACGATTGTTAATCTTTTTACCAAAAATTACAAAATATCGGCTAAACATATCGCAAAAGTCCCACTTTTTTGTTTTCTTTTTTTATTATGTCACATATTCACACACCTTATTACATGGAAGGTTTCTCGTCTTCTTCTTCGTCTACTAAAATACATTTTATTATATATGTAGTGTGACTGAATTTCAATTTCTTGAACAGGTTTTTCAATTCGTTTCTTCATGTTGCCTTAATGTTTTCTTTTGTTTTTTGCTTGGCTTTGGAAGAAGACACACAGACCTGTTGACATTTAAACCTAAAGAAAAAATAAAAAGTTTTTTTTTTCCGCCAGCATTGTTTGTTTGTTGTGCTTATAAGTCTATCAATAGAAATTTTTATAATTAAATGAATGATTATCTGAAAAGCAAAAAAAAAAAAAACCTCTTCCAGCGAAGACGTGTGCTTGATTGAGGCGATCTTTCCGCTTGTTTTGTCTTTCATGTGCTCTTGTCTTTTAAGCTACTTGAACTTTTGCATCATAATCTGCTTGCTGGGCATTAGCGGTGACTCGCCGTTACGTTGCATTGCTATTAGTGCTGTTATTATTGAAGCCTGGCGGTGTAATAATTATTAAATATAGATGTTATAACATTTATAAAGCTTCTTCAAAGGTAAACGGCTTATTATTACGTAATGTACAGCTTGCTCTATTAACTATTAGAATTTACTTAAGATTTCTTTTTTTTTGCTTTTCAATGGCTATTGTTTTCATAGCAAAGTTCTATTCTGTTTTATTCGTAAGTTGTCAGAAGTTTGTTTTATTTTCATAATACACGTATAAAAGTAAACTCCTGTACATTTGCGCTGATGTGTGTGTGTGCGTGTGTATGGGCATGTATTTGCATGTGTTACGTAGATTCTTCGAGTTTGTTCAAGTTATCGTTAAGGTTTCTATTGCCCGCAGAGATGACAAGTATGTTGTATTGTCATTTTTTTTCTTCGGTTTAATGCTACACACTGGTCTGTCCGTAAGCCAAGCAGCGCCAACGACTCAGCCATATAAACTGAAATAGTAGTAATTCTTTTCGCTCGTAATCGGCTTCTATTCGTTACATGTATTGCTGTTTTAATGTTTGTGTTTCCTCCTTTTTTTTCGGTTATTTTTTTATTACCTTTTGCAAATTTACTACTTGATATTTGATTGTCATTTGTTTGCTTGGACTCGTATGCTTGCTTTTATTTATATAAAAAGAAACTAATCTTTGTCTTGTTGTTTATTGCTTTGTTTATGGCTTCACAGTTTGCATGCACAATATTTTATTTTCGTTACTACCTTGATTACGTTACAGAGTTTTCGTTCAGCAGTGTACGTGCGTAGATACTATGGCACATGGCAGAAACAAACAAGTTTAAAGGAGTATATAAAAGCCAACATATACATACACAGTTTCACACAGTATATACTATGAACAATTTTGCTAACAAGATTCTTAAGCCTAAGGTTATGGGGTTTTCTTTAAAAAAGCTAAACAAAACTTCTGTTACATTAAAAATAATTGAAAAATTGTTTTTTATTTGATGTAAAATAGCCACTGCTTGCTTATACGACCGATGTGATCAACATCTCTCTAACCTCACAAAAAGCAAATATGGTTATTGATTAAGGTTAATTTAACTTAAAGCCACGAGAAATTCATTTGACTTAATCTTCTCAACAACGAATTGTTAATTTGAGAAAGACTTGTCATAAGTGTGTAAATATTGCATGATTGGCTCTACAATGAAAATTCTAGAATGCAAACCACACGTTGTTAACTGATTACCTCTAAAGATTCCATACATGCAAACCTTGGAATCTTAAATCTATCAAAATCTAAATCGTCAAGTCTTCCAATCTTCAAGCCACAAAGGGTTTACGATCTTCAGGAATTGAAACTTTCAAAATTTCTAACCATCACACATTTAAGTCCACACATCTGAATATTTTAACACCTTTGAAAATTCATCAGAGGGGGCCCAAGTCAAAAGTCATATTTTCTTGTTTGTGGTTTTCGTGACTACTGTCCAGCCTAAATCGTTGCTAGTTTATTCGAGCGATGATTGATAGTAATTTTATCTCTGAATTGTTAGCAGTTGAAAAGTGTTTGGTTTATTGAAAGAGACAGTTTTTAATGGCAACTTTGTGATGGACTGTTTGTGTTCAACTTTTGTTTAATATACGCTACAGACAGTCAGTAGTTTTAAATATAGTTATGAAGATTTTCTTCGCTTTTATATTGTATCCACCGCTGAGGGAACGAGGGGTACGTTCACTTTGTCAATATGTTTGGAACATTTGGAACTGAATTGTTATAACAGTCCCTCTGTGCTTCTGTACTTTTTAAGCATTCTGCCTTTCACCAATTATTAAGATTTCTGCTCCACGGTTTGCAAAAACATTGGAAAATTCTCTACATAGGTTGATATCAAAAATCGCCAAAAATTGGTCAAAGGATATGCCTGCAATGCTATTTTCGAAAGCGAAATATCCTTATTGTTTATAAACTACAGCGTATACAACGCTAAAAAATTTCGCTGTATATTGTATGAGCCATTTAACAGTACCGGTATAAATGTAGAAAAAATAGATCAAACCTTTTCAATATTAAAGGGTGTGAAGATATATAAAGACATTGCTTAAGAGAGCTCTGTATATACTCTAAGAGAGCTCTGTTAAATGTTTGGAATTACGATATGGTTGGTTTTGGAAGCTTGTCTTGTCCGTCCACATTAGAAAGCGTAAAATATTTTTATGGACATCTCATGAATCTGCATGAAAATACCTATAAAACCACTTTTCCAATGAGCAAAAAACAATCCAAACTTTTGTTTCGCATGCCCTGCGGGCATTAACGGATAAAAACGAGTTTAGTTTTTTTTTAACAGATTCACAATTTTTTTAAGTTTTAGAATTAAACCCGATTTACGGAACTGAATTGCAATTAGGTCGCTCAAGTATTAATTTATCTGCTATTTCGATGATAAACAAACCGCAGACAATAGCTAACATATGTAGAGATACTTCCTTGTGAAATACAAGGGGAATGCGAATTAATATCAAGTTAGGCGTTGGAGCGCAATGACCAATGTTACTAACATGAATACACCAATAGTCACTGTCTACAAAAAGATTGCAGGTGAAATGCGTGAGAGGATTATATCTTAATCAGAATTTATTTAGAAGAGACTTTAAGACATAAGCTGTTGCACTATCTTACATTCTATACTTAGCGTAATATTTGTGTTAGTTGAAATTGATTATTTATAAAAAGGGGAAAAGGATCAATGGGGAAATTAATTGACTCATACGAAATATTGTGGGGCGAGTATTAACTTATAACATAAACTCTGCACTTAGTCTGTCGCTTATAGGTGAAGCCATAAGAAATGCAAGGTTAGCCTTTTTGTCACTTTCTCAAGTGTGTGTAAATGGATTTGCTTATGTTTCTACATATTTAAGTGACGTATTAAGGGTTTTGTATTTTCCAATTACAATTTGTAGGATTTCACGCCTTAAGAGAGAAATTAAAAATGATGTGTCTGGAAGTCTTTGCAAGTCTTGGGTAAATCTTTTAGTGAAAGTATCGTTTTGCATAAAGCTCTTTAAGACGAAACATTTCTATTTATCAGAAAACAATTTTGCAAATTTTTCTATGAAAAAATGAGTGAAAAAAGTCAAGTTTAAAGCCCTCTTTCATGTCAACACAAAATTTTTGTAAATATTTTGATGTCTGCAGCTTACAACTTACGGTTTCAAGAAATAAATTTTTTTCTTTCCTTTTAATTTCCTGAAGCTTCTTTTTAACGATACATGTCCCTTCACAATAGCAGAAAATTAACTTTCGCTTCGTTATCTTTTATATCAATTTTAACTGATCCGTAAAAATTGACCTTAGCACGTTCCACAAGAGTGATCATGTATTTATTACACATAAAAAGTTATTCATAAAAAGTTTTTTTTTTTTTTGCTTCTCTTTTTAATTTTCGTACCTTTCCAAACAGTTCGTTTTCTTCAGTTCGTCTTATGAAATTCACTTGACATCATGGGCTACATTTCTTGTTTAACCTCTTTGCTATACGGCATTGCAGTTTTTCAATGTCAACATTTACAACGAAAGCTGGAACTGAATGGCGGAAAACCAAAGCAAATAAACATAAACAATGCAAGTTAAAGAGATGAAGAGAGCGCGTCATCATCGTTAATAGACAATAAGAAGGAAAAGAGACTTAAAGTTTTTCATATAATGTTTTTTGTGTTTAACTCAAGTCAGGAGAAAACTTTTATTATTGTTAAAAATTTTATATTGAAGACATAAACTTTTGATTGCTATATTAATGATATAGACACGGGGCAATAAATTAGGTGTACAAATAAGTTATGGGTCATTTTTGATGAATTCATATTTAATTGAAAAATGCTTCTTACAAAGCTTAATAATCGATATATATTCACGCTTACAGTTATCGGGTAGCGAAATAGTCATGGGCCTATTTTCGCACACTTATCTGAGTAAGCGGTAATCAGAAAGAACAAGGCTTGGACAATGCGTCACAATATGGAGAAGTTTCCAGCCCAATTTGAAGATCATTTCTGGGGTTTATTTTGTTGAAGATGGACGGATGCACGCAAGTGTTTATTGAAAATTGTTGGACCGAAATCTTGCAGACCGCTTTATTGCTGCTTCATAGCTTACAACATTTTCACTCATAGTCGGTCTAATCGTTTCCGCATCTTCAGCTGTATTTTCTCCTACTTCAAGACAGAAAAACATTCAGTTTGGAAAGAACCGAAACTTATGTCCAGACTCTGTATACCGAAAACTCAAGAGAACATGAACGTGCGATACATGCTTTATAAAGTAATCAATTTCAGCCCAGAGAACTTATTTGTACATCCATTATAAGTTTATGAGTTGAGTTATGCTTTTCATTATTTCAGCATTCGATATGCGGGAATATAAAGGGAAAATTTTTCCTTTCATTTGTAATTTTAAAAAGAAAAATCGAAACGAGAAATATACAATGAAAGTATGTGTTTGTAAGCAATAAATAAAGTACCATAGGAGCAATAATAAAGAAAAGATTGTTAATCAAATTTAATTGACATTAATCATCGCCGTTATTAAGGGGACATAATTGAAAAATTTTATGTTACAATAGTTCTCACTATTTGGTAAAAATTTTTACAATATTTATGATGTCCGCTGATGGAAAATTGTAGGTAGCATTGGTTGGCTCACTTTTATCATTATGTTGGCGGCTTTTTTGTCCAGTGGCACGTGACGTTCGACTTGATTAAACTTAAGAAGAAAAGAGGGAAAGAGAGTCTGCGAGGATGTTAAGACATGCACACGCAAAAATATATACATATATCCTTTAGATCCAATCGAACAATATTTCATTCAAATTTAAAAATTTCCTTTGACAATTGCAAAGTATTAATAATAAATAAACTCATTTTAAAATCAATATTTCATGTTGTTATCTTCTACGCAGCGACCATCTGGTCTGTTAGCACAAATTGCCACTTAAATAAATTATAGGTAACCCGTAGTAAGCTATTAAAGCTGATATGTAACTTATCATGGTTCTATTCTCTCTCTCGCCTTCATAATATTGCGGGCGTTGATTTGTTTTCTGATCAGATAACTAAGCTCACGCATTATTTCAATATCAAACGCCTCGATTCTAATTTGGATCGTGCTAATGAATTAGCTTCACCCTAGTTAGTTATCTAGTCTGTAATTACGTAGTGTAGTTGTAGTTTTAATTAGTTATCACGTAGATTTCTGACAATTTTTTCCTTCAATAATTATATTATGTTTTATATGTGCCTATAAAATTTTGAAAATAAAAATTAAAAAATAAAAAAAAACTGAAAAAGAAAAATTTTAAAATTTTTAACTATGTAATGTAAACAATATAAACAAATGAAATGATGTTATAAAAAAAAAACAAGTAGAAAATCATGTTCGATCGTGATTGTTTAGCACATATACCACGCAGTTGGGCAGACGCACAGATGGACATGCTTAGATGTATTCTGCCTTTGAAAGGGACCAAGACTCTATATACCTGTCTCTTATACACATCTAGATGTGTATAAGAGACAGCTCGTAATGTATCCGATAATTTTGAAATCAATATCTTTATTTATGACCATTACACAGACGCACAGATGGACATGCTTAGATTCTGCCTTTGAAAGGGACCAAGACTCTATATACTTATGGGGGAAACTTGCTTCTGTGCGTCATGAAGGTATTGAAAATAAAACATAGTTCAGATAAACTAAAATAATTGTCAATTTTTCCCCACTTTGCATAAACAGTGTAACATCGCCCATAGAATATACGTTCGAATTTTTCTATATTTATCTGCTTTAGTTTGTTTATAAGTAAGCGGCAACAAACCAATTTTTTTCTCTTTGAAAAACAGTTTATGTGGTAGTGTAGGCGTGTCCTGCGACTGATTTGGACCATATTCAATATAAGCCTGTGTGCAAAAACGTCCAATGTTTCGGCTGAATTTGAAGTCGACAAATTCATTGTAGCGGTCAGGATAACGGTTAAAACAGACGGACAGACGGACAGACGGATAAGCTTAAATTGATTCAGAATTGTGAGGTTCACTAGATCGTATGAAATACGCAAAAAACATACGGCACGGCACAAACTGCATTCAAGTAAGAAGTCGTCGTGTTCCTCTTGATAAATAATTTTATTTAGAATGCAAAATGAAATGTAAGTCACACTTTCGGACAAATATTTTGACACATGCCGGCCGTTGTGCTTTCGATAAATTTTATTATCAAGAATGTAAGAAGAGAATATTCTCCGATTAATATTTTTAAAAATTTTTATTTATTTATTTTTGTTAATAATTTGGAGAATACGACTGATTTTTACTTATTGCAAATGTTGAATAAAAATGTATAAAAGCAAATTCGAAATGAAAACACTCTCGATTACCTTAAAAGCCATGGTTTGCAAAGAATCAAAACAGCAATAATATGCCACAGCTTTCGGTTACTCGGTTAGTGAATTCAGACGAAAGCGCCTAAAGCTTTTTGGTTTATTTTATATGCATTTTTTTAGCAGGTGTCTGAAGCATTATGCAAGAATCATAGATTTGTTAATTTTATTATAGCTTTGCTTTTTTGGTTTCTGCTTTTTTTCGTTATAGTTAGATCTTGATAACTTCTTAATCTTCTGCATAAAGTTTTCGGTTAAAACATGTTTAATGTTAAATAAATAAAAAAAGTTAAAACTTGAAAAACTTGTTGAAAAATTTGTTTATTTGCAATTTTTATTGTATCAAACGTCAGTCTATCGTTACAATTGCCTATATATATAACCATACAATAACATGTATGCGTGTTATGCTCTAGAAAAACTGTAGATATGCTTAACTTGTAAATACTTTCAGACATAAACAACAATAACAACAATAACAACACGGCAAACAGCAAATCTAGTTTATCTTATTGAAAGAGATTGTTAACATTATATTTATTATGAGGCTGGCCGAACAACTACCTCTTACAAAGACGGCAAGATAAACAACAACAACAACAACAACAACGATATTAGCCTGATGAATAGCAAGAAGTGAAACATTTAAAGTAAAACTTAACTCAAACTGCTTTGCGCATTAAAACTCCAGCATTAATTGCTGTATACGTTATGTAAAACTATAAGGAAATATCAAAAATTATTAAAAATAAAACAAAATTAAAAAGTAAAAAATGAAAAATCTCCTTAAATTAAAAAGCAGTTAGTATGCGGGCAGGTTTGTGTGACATTCTTAATTAGATAAAATGTTATGATTTATGATCGAACACTTGTATGCTTAAATTTTTTTTTATTTATTTTTTTTATATATATATATAATGACTCTGTTTGCCTACAAACCTGTTTAATAACGTTTCTTATATTTGCTTTATGAGGTCTTTATCCTTAAGTTATAAAATAATAACAATTTAGTCAACTCTTTTGTTATTCTAACATTTTAAATGTTTACACTTGCTTTAATGTGCTGCAAAAATTTTTATCATTCGAAGAAATCAAGTTTTTGCCTTAAGTCTTTTGTTTTATATAACAATAGCAGACAGTCTATAAAATATTGCTTCTTTAGCAGTGAAGATGCCAGTAAATGCAATAGTGTGTACTACATCGATCGATAATTTCCGGGACTAAGTAAAACTATATAAAAACGATTTCATTCATCAACAACATGAAGATTCAACCCTACGATGCTCGGAGTGAAAAGACGTCGCTCATCCCGCATGGGAACCAAGTGAGCAAGAACACGTATATGGAATGTCTTTCCCTCCAACAGATGTCTTTGTTCGTTTAACGTGGGTACACTACTTTGATGGTTTAACCCCACGACGTCCGATGGTATACGGATGAATTTGTTAATTATTGGGCATCGAGGCCTATCTAACACTTCTTCGTTAGTTCCCTACGAAGCTTCGGCTTAATCACAGCCAACACGATACACCCCGAGGGACCTTACCCAACTTTCAGAGAAGAAGGCGTTCATACCGGTAGTCAGATGGGAACTGTGCATCGTCATAAGGAGAGTAATCATACTTTTGCGCAGCTCGAGCCCCGTGAACACCCATAATTTCATGATTTATCGTCCTATTTTCGGACTTACGCCATGCTGTAAAGCTTTGTGTGCTCCCTTACTGTTTGCGGGAGGATACACAGGCCCTTGTACACGATTCTTTCTTGAGAAAATAAATGTTTCAGGATTTCATCACACCGCACATTGTCTGTTTGCCCCAGCCTTCTTAAGCATCGTTAACCATCAGAACTTGAAGTTCGATGGCTTCCGTAAAAGGGAACCTAAATGGGAGAAGAAAATGTCCTCTTTTCTAAAGAAAAGAAACCGTCTTCTAACGCTCGTCTTAGGCTTTCCAGAGAAAAATCCATCGTCAGGTTACAGATAGTAAACCTTAAATCCTTATTTGCCGTTGACTATGCATCTCTAATAAATGAGAACTTAAGGCATCATGAAAAGGTGAGGGTTTCATTGCGTCTATGATCCTTCGAAGATTCATATACTTTCGCTCCACATTCAACATACGATGAACATATAATTAATTCTTTAACGCTTTCGATTAGGATAACTTGTCAGTTTCCCCCCTGACCTTATTCTGAATGACTTGAAGCATTCTTTTGAGATGTCCAAACAGATAAAAATCGCTAGAAGTTAGAGTCTGTAGAATAAGGTAAGAGAAACTTGTGGCAATGTGCATATGTTATACTGTGAGTAAGCGCGGCGCTCGTATAGAGGCAACAACCATATGTCAGTTCCGGGAATTCTTGACTGATGCGTTATTAAGTTATATGTTATATGAGTTTACTCTTTATAAAGGTTTAATATTTTTTACTTTACCTTTACTATAATAGATTTACTAATTTTCGAAAATACTTACATACCTATATGTGTGTGTAAAGTAAACTATAGAAAAATATGTACAAGATGTTGGTTCTCAACATAAAATTAATCACGTCATTGTTAAAAGATAACGACGACGACTTTGAGGACGTCATTAATATTAATTTCATCAGTTAGCGTACGTATGCGATTTTTTTTGGTTTTCACAAAATTTTCATTCACTTCTTTTGTACAATAATTTATAATTGTGCTCTCGCTCGTCTCAATGTTGCCATTACTTGTGTATGTCCAAGTTATTCGCAGGCATTGTTACACTTTCTTCTTGGCCGTAACAACGTTTCCATTTTCCCCTCTCTATTATCTTAAAAATTGTGCAAATTGTACAAATTGTCTAATGTTTAGTTGATATGATATGAGATGAGATGAAATGCATTTTATGTGCAGTAACTGGCCGTTAAACTTTTTGCAATACAGTGAAAGAAATTTGAAAACCAGAAACAGAAGAAAGAAAGATGATGTTATGTTTAGTTTAAGTCGCTCCGTAAACGCTTAACAAGATAAGATTTTTGTAAGGTAAGGAAAGGAAATATGAAGGGAGTATGAAATATAGTAAATATCTATATTTCATATCTGATAAATATGGTATAATCCACAACGATATAATTATTCTTATTCACGACAAAAGGAAACTGATTAACATTCTTTTCACTATAAAGTCTCTGTGTAACATGTTAGATAACCTTTGGTACTAGGTAGAGCCTTGATCTCCTTCTTCTCTCTAGTGTAATCCGATTTAAGTTTCTCTAAATGTCCAAGTATTTTTCCTTAGATTCGTACTTTTCACAGGCGCCCCTCGCGACACCCGCCCTTTAAGGTAGCCGAACACAATTAGCATCTAATAAAAAAAAATTAAGTAAAATAATTACAGATTAACAGATGAAAGACATAAAAAAAACGACTCTTTCATTGCATTACCAATGGAATAAGAAAACTAACATATTTACTAACGATGGGTGTAAGAAAATTTATATATACGCACACGTTTCTCTGTAGAAAATGAAGACACAATGCTGCGATATTACTTTCATTCATTTTACTTTCATTTTTCTTATTTCCATTTTTCCTATTGCACTGTTATGTAGAAATTATATTTCGAAACACAATTATGTTAATTTTTCTGCTCACCATCAGGAGACACGGGTTTACCATGGGCATTTTTTGCAGCATTGGGAAATAAGCTTCAGGCAATTTATGAACATCAAGATGGTACACATCTTGATTACATCAAGATCTTAAGTCATTATGTTTGCGTCCGTCTGTATGGGCGTCCTTAGAATAAACTACTACGACTTGTAATTGGTACAGAAATTAGTATTTATATGAGCTCTTATGGGGACTATGAAAATTACGAAGTATTTTGTGGATCGTAGGCTTGGGGGTTAGTCGATCCAGTTCGATCTTGTTCTTAACTTTTTTTATATTAATGTATTCCGTGGATTGTAAATTGCATAGGTGGTTTTTTTGCAAACAGATCAAGGCCGTTTTAAAACTCAATCTCTCGCCCTCACCCTACAATGTAGACAAAAAGTTAATGAGTTGGTTGGTACATGTTTGACGAACACGTTGGAAATTCAAGACTGATCAAAAGGGGCATATGTACTTGCAATAACTTATATATATATATATATAAATGTAAATATATATATAATATATATGTGTATATATATTATATACATAAATATATATATATATATATAATATATTTATATAAAATATATATATATTTGACCTATTTATCAATATAACTAATATATAGGTAATGAATATATGTATATGCGTAACGTATATGTACGTGAATATATGCGCATGTACGTATAGGGTCAGCCCGAACGAAGCAGAATATCATTCGTTCGTTAAACCATCAATCTAACAGCTAAATTCTGGCTTTGCAAGACGGCTTCTGATTTGTTTTGATATCATGGTTGTTGTGACTTTGTGTCAAAGAGTTGATGTTCCAGAGGAAGAGCCATAGTAAAACCAAGTCCAATTTTAATATTGTTATAAAATAGGATTTTTAAGTTATCTAAACCCTAAAAAGAAGAAATTCTTCTGACCTTTGGTGCCTTTGTGCTCAAGATACAGCGCTAAGGCTTTCCCGCAACTCTTGGATTATCTTGAGTTCTTTCGCTCTATTACCGTCAGATTTAGGAAAAATAAGCTTAGCCTGTTTTTTTACCTCTTCGTGAATAAGTAACATTGTTTCTTGTGGTCTCAGCTTCGTTATCCGTACTTTGCTTAAATTTTTTATTTTCTACTCTCTTATTATACATATGGCAGTATATTGCTATTATATCGTTGCAGAACAAACAAAAATACAAAATACAAATTTACGCTGCTCTTTGTAAAAGATATAGTTGTCGGAGAAGAGGCTTTTAAGTAGTCACGATATTCAATATCTATTTCAAATTGAATTTGTGGAAAGTTTAGTTCGTTCGCAAATGTTAACTTATATAATAAATTGTGGAACGATTACGATGACCGATTAAATGTTGTTGACGATAATTAGAAAAGTTCAGAAAGTTGTAAGAAAGAAATATTTTTAGATAATATTTTGTGTCTCTCGATTCTTCAATATTAACTTACGACTACTTGGGATGAAGATCATAGCTGTTGCCCATACTAAAATTATCTATAAATCGGCGGCGGTAGTAAAAAGGAGCAATTGTTCAATTTTTTTTGAGTTATAGTTGACTGCAGCCTGAAGTCAGTACAAGTCTTCATCTCTAGATTTGTCGAAAACTTTTAAAATGCCTTTCTGCTTCTTGAAAAATGTGGCTCTGTTCAATGCTGGGAGGGAGTACGATCTTGCCTCTAAATATAGATTTTTCATTAGTTTCTTAAGACAATTTCTTTACCTTTGAGGCGAGTAAACGAGGCTTGCAATAATAAATATTCGTCTTTCAAAAGATAGGTAATGATATAAAAAGGATTCGATCAGTTTTTTCTATTTGAAAATAATGTTTTTTGAACGTACATGAATGTACATGTAATAAGAACGAGAATATGAACTTAAAGCGTTCGTTTAATTATTTTATTCTTTTGTTACTAACAATAATCGCTTTTAAAGCTCAATCTGCTTTTGGATACAGTTTTCTAATAATGTGTATAAAACAATACTTTGCTATTGTGGGATGCGCATATGGTGGTATCAGAAAGATGTAGTGTATTACGAGCTGCTAAAACCAAATTAAATATTTACTGCAGATATATGCCGACGTCAATTGAACAACTTGAATGGTGTATTGTTGCAAAAAATACCAGCAAAGAACAATCGGTTAACAGATTCAAAGTCATCCATGCAGGAGGATGCAACGCTCGACCACACGTTGCAAGAGTTGTCAAGGATACACTGTTCCAGCTCGAGTGGGAACTTCTGCCGTACCCAGCGTACTCACCAGACATAGCGCCACCTGATTACCAGTTGTTCTTATTAATGCAGCACGGCTTGGTTGGCACGCGGTTTCGAAATGCAGAAACAGTGCAAAAAAAGGTCGATGCTTGAATCGTTGCAAATCAATGTCTTTCTACGTGGCGACGTCGCCATGAATAATGAAAAATATTTTGATTAATATGTATTGTACCGTCTAATAATAGATATCTGACCATCCAGGTAACTCCGTTGAACATAGCTCTACAGAAGCGAATGCCAAGCACTTAAAAGACATCATAATAAAATTTATGCAAATAAGAGATTAACTCGAAGACATGATCTTATCATAAAACCTTGGTCTTAATTTATTATGATGACTTTCTTAAGTAAGGAGCTCTTCATATTTCCAATTTTCTATTTTTTAAATCTACAAATGCTTACATCAAGGAAAATGGGTAGGTAGTAACAGAGAAGTCATCTATCATATTTACTCGTTAGAGAAAAAATGCTTAAGTGACATTAAACGAATCGTTTTTCTGCTTTTTATTATTCCCTTTCTGTCAAGAATAGGAAAAAATTTAATAATTGTTGCAAGTGCATAGCTGGTAAAGAAATTATCAAATACGATACTGCAGTTAATGTTCTGAAATGATTTCTAACGCGCTTCTGTTCTAAATTTTGGTTCAAATGTGCCCTTTTTGGATAAGATAGCGAATTCATTTTTGGTTACGAAGCTGTGAAGCTCATCGTGGTGGGATTCGTTGCAAAAATATTGGTGTGGTGATAAGGAATAAAGGGAGTTTAAGTCTGAAGAGTATGTACGTTCTTTCGCTTATCAAGATGTGCATCATAGTTTTTATCATTTCTCTCTTTAGATTTTAGAAAAAAATGAATTGAAGAAATAATTTATTGTATTATAGAAATATTCATAAAGCATCTTCGCATATTTACGCAAGGCATTTCACACATTTTCTGTGCTATATCATACGCCCATTGATTCGTATGTTTTCTTTATTTTATTTTACTATATTCACGTAACAACTAAAATTAAACCAAAATTTATATTTCAAGATCAATTAAACCTTTCTTATAAAAATATCCAAACATGATAGTCCGGTAAAGCCGAACCTAATCCATTTAGCCTACTTCTATATTCTAACCTGGTTACAATACGAAAGTAACAGTGGTTTCTTGCATATCGTAAAACCTTACACAGGTAAACTTCCAATTTTTTCATATATGGGAAGATACCGATAAACGTGGATTCTAAATCGTCTTAGAAAGTCACAACTCGAAGGTAAAGATCCACTGTCGCGTTCTTGCATCTCTTAGATGGCGGACTGATACCTCTCACAAGACTAAAAATCCACCGTAAGGGCTGTCTCTTATACACATCTAGATGTGTATAAGAGACAGGTATTACACCGCCTACTCACAGGTTTTTATACGCTATGTTCGGATTTGAAAGATGTGTTTACTGCATATAAATTTTTGATATTTTAATTTTGCAAACTTTTAAATGCCATTTTTTATGGTTGTAATTACGAAAGGTTGACATTTTTGCAGTTGTCTTTTTTTGTTCCAAGTTATTTGTTTTATTGCTTGAGGGAGTGTTTATGTTGGTTACGGATTTGATATAGATATGACTGTTGTTGTCTGTATTTCGTTTGCTTACTGCAATCAAAACCTAAAAGTAAGACGTGCTTTATTTGCTTTGAATTTAGAAGGGCAGAAATTGCTAACTTTGTTATTGCGCTTTTTTTCTTTTTCAGGGAATGGCAATGTTGTATAACTGCAACTAAGAGACAACATATTATCATACGACACTGTTGGGTTTAGCATTTTTTCTAAAACGCAGTAAATGCAAAAAAGTTCCATTGTAGGTTGAAATTCTGGTTTTGCAAAACGACTGGTTTTACAAAAAACAAAAAGTTTCTTTTTCTTTCTTTCAGAATCAATGCTATTTAGTTGTAAAAATGTTAAACTCTAATTGACATAAGGTTTTTAAGTAAATCGCTGTCAAAGGCGAAGAATTTACTACGACTATGTAATACTTATATAAAATAAATTTTATTATAATTTCTTGTCTATTTATGGTACTATAAATGGTGTTATGAAATAAAAGGTAAAAAAAATTATATTCACCTTCGGGCCACCCTACCAGTTGCGTATGTGTAGAAAGTTTTAAGAAAGCTGGGCTGTTGTGCGTATCTGTTTAGCATTACTTTTGCAGTGGACTTTTGAACGGTCCTAATAAACGCCTAGGCCACACTCCGTCACACAGGACTAATATTACATTTTGTTGTTCCCTTCAAGGGTTGTAATAGTTATAGGAAACTGTTGTGACAAGGCCATGTCATTTTAGTCACTTATCTTCCGGAAGGACACATAGTCGTCGCCTGCACAGCGGAGCACATCATTAAATTAAAAATTACCCTCACTAACCGAGAAGTGAAGATGTAAGATATTGCTGGCATCGTAGGCAGTTTACTCACTATTTTGCATAAAACTTTGGTGCTATTTTCCAAATCGAAATCTTTTACTCACAATCGATAATCACAATGCAAAATGGAAGTTCGAGCTGCCACACCCAAGGAGTTGTTCAGACATGACACTGAGCAATGAATATCTATTTGGAAATTTGAAAAGTGTGATCCAAGAAAAGCTATTAGAAGCTACTCATGAACGCACTGCGGAAACTGAAGCACATTTTGAAAGTCTTGGCAACTGGGAATATATAGCACGAAGTTTCAGTTTTGTAGCTCGATCGTTACATCCGTAAGCGTTTCCACAATTGCTGGACAAACAGACGGACATGGTCATTTTTGTAAATATCTTTTGCCCGGTCCTAATATACGTATGTAAAACAGATTTGTCAGAGTTAAGAAGAGCGTACCAAAATTGTTGCTGTTTTAAAAGTTTCTTTCGTGCTTCAGTTACAGACTTATTCATAAGTGGTTCATGGTCCAAAATTAAAAAATCTACTCAATTGCAAACAGTTTTTCAGTTTTTGCGAGTAACGGTTTGAACAAGCAGCAGACAGACCGACTGGCATGGCATGGAGTATAAAAAAACTCATATATCCTCATTCTTCAGTTATGATTACAAAATTACTTTGCGTAGATTTCATTTATTAACCTCGTATTGTAATTGTGGTTAAATAAGCAAAGAATATTTGGTTTTTCTATTTCACAAATCAACCTTGCGTTTTGCTTCTTTTTTTTATTGAATAATATTTTGACCAACTTGTAATTTGCATAAATTTTTTAATTATTAGATAATATGTTAATTGGTTGGTTGGCTAACTTGTGTTACGATCAATATCATATGTAAGCAAGTTTTTCTTAAGGTCTGTTGTACAAGCCTCAAACATTTTTTGCCGCCAATTTTCGTAGTATGTTAAAATATAAACACACGAAACGCGTTGACCAAGTTATATACGTAATACGATGGAAGAAATTTGTTTGCGAAAAATGCATAAATAAATATTTTAAAATTAAAAATATTTATTAAACTAAAAAATAAAATTTAGGATATGCTTCAGCCAATTGGAATTATTTTAATTTCATTTATATCGAGTGATTGATTGATCGAAACACAAATCCGATTGCGTAACTATCATATAAATAATAACGCTTGATAATGACTTCTTCTTTATGTCATATAGTATGTATCTTTATGCCGTGAGCAAGATATATTCTCGATCAGCATAGGCTTTAGCTATGCCCAGTTCTTCACTTGGCGGACGTTGGTATTCGCATGTCTTAGAAACTATGCGATAACTATGCGCAACGACTACACTTCCTCCGTTTGGCGTGCGACCATCTTTAAAATTAAACAACTTGCTAATTGCCAGATGTAGGCTTGGCAGCCATTAGTACTTAGATACTCGTTTGAAAAAAGCTGAATATTTGATAGGAAATTTTATAGCAAAAACTGTCAAGATCGGTTAATAGCCCTTATAAGTCGTAAATTTTGCAAACGACAATTGAAATTTAGTCTTGGTTACCTTAGTAACTTAGTGACTTATCCCTAACTCCGTGCTAAGAACTAAATGGCATATTTTTGCGTTCTAATCGATTACTGCTCATAAAAGCAAACAAGTTGTACTCTTGCTATACTGGTTTTGATTTTGTATCAATTTTGACATTACGAAGGAACAACTTATAAGAAGACGCTTCGATGGCAGGTTTTTGTTGTAAAACAGAGTTGTTAAGTGCAGTGAAGCACACAGAAAAAGGCACCTTGTGACTTGTAAAGTCGCCGCGGTGTTGCTCAAAATACGCTTATAAGTCCACCAACCATCTCACTATCAACATTTTCTCAATAATATTATCAATAGCTTGCTACCTAGATGAGATATAAGCGGTACCTTTGTCGTCCCTTAACGTCACACAATTGTTTGGCAAGATACTACAGTATCCTTCGATCAATTGACACGCCCGCAATTACCCTAACCAACTAAGTCATCTTACAATGCCTTTGGAAGAAACATCTTTAGCAGTTGCCTCACGCTAGAGTAGTTTAACAATCTAATATGTACAGACCACTCAAATATTAGCTGATCAAATCCGTTAGTAAGTTATTGCAAAAAATTTCGTAACACTGTTTGTGGTTGTTATTAGTTTTAAGTTATTGATAAAAATTTTCATTTTGAAATTTTCATTTTTTTTTTCAATTGCGGCTTTTTTTATTTATGGCTGAAGTATTTATATACTTTAAAGATGTTTGAGGGCCTACTATGCTTTAATTAATTTTATAGGGTATTTGAGATGGGAGGGAAGTTTTACGTTTCCTTGAGTATTTCAATAATAAATAGATAACATTATCAAAGATAACCTTATTACCGGAAAGTCTTCTAAGGAACCTTCACTATTTTATAGCTATGTGAGCATTGTAAAAAGAAGCTACGGGGAAGCTCCAGTATTCACTGAATTAAAATCATTTCCAAGAATTTATTTATCTAAGTTCATGATCTGGAACAGAGTCTTGAGCTGATGTTAACTGACTGCCTACAGAAATTTCTAGAACAGCGACAATGTCCTTAGTTGATATTTGTAAGTGTAAGAACTGCTTCTTTTATTTAAAGACTTTTACTAAATGGCAAACAGACGTAGCATAGTATCTCATTAAAATTTAGTAACTGTAATTATTAGTAGTAATTGTGACTTTGAAAACCTTATAAATCCTATATTAAAGCTATTGGCTTTCTTAAGCGATTTCTTGCAATAGCTAGCGGCGTTTGTAGGAAGGAATTGTTGGTATACTTGTTATGTTGGATTTATACCAAATAGGTTGTCTAATCTTTCACACTTTACCGCTTCCCATTACCTTCTTTTGAAAAAGAGCTTTTTACATCCCAAACCATTTGTGGTACAACGGTGTAATGAATTTGTGGACATGCAAGCAATATGCAGAAGGATTTGAGATAGACCCGTTTTCCCTTATATCGATCGATTCAGAATAATTTTCTGACTAGATCTAGATTTGTCTGTCCGTTTGTCCGCCTGTCTGTCTTACAGGTCGCAGCTTATAGGATATTTTGATGAAATTTGTTGCACCCGCATGTTTTGGTCTAAGAGCGAACGCTATTAAAAACGGTTCGAATTGATTCACTTTTTCGACCTATACCCATATAAAGCGTCATTTTGAAAAGTCGTTGCATGAATTACTGTAAGATGGCCTAGAGTATCTAATGGCGGACCGTGGCCCACTATAAGGTTGTTACTTGTTTTCTTTTTTTTAAGCTTGGAGCACGTTTTACTTTCAAGCAATAAAAATTTGTGAGCAGTGGCTATTGAAAGAATCGATTCAAGTTGAATGAAATTTCTTCCTTTCTTGTTTTTTTTTTATACGACTTTATTTTATTATTTTTATTTTTACAACAGAAAATTAATTATTATATTTTAGTATCTGCTTTTTTTGTTAGCGTTTTATGTACATTTCTATGCTTAAATTTGTCTTCTTTTTTCATTTTGATTTTTTAACAAGTTTTCCCTCTTTTTCAGTTTTTTTGTTTCTTTCCATTCGGAGATTCATTTTTATTTGCAGTTTTTCGTAGACACACTAACCAGCCGGCTTAGTTAGTTAGTTAAACGAAAACGTATATAAGACGTTTTGTGAATTTTTTGTTAAATTGTTCGCATTACTGAGATTCGCTGTTATATCAAAACATGCCTCTACGCGACTGCCTACTATCGCCATCTATTAAGTGTGTGCATTTGTTGTGTGGAAGTAGCAGTTGTTAGTTGCGGTATTAATAGTATTTGATAGTGTGTTTAAGATTACGTTTGTGTTTATGTGTGTGTATGTGAATGCTGTGTGAATGGCCTACTTTCATTTTGACAACATCATCATTATCATCATCGTCGTCGTCGTCGTCGTCGTCGTAGTCGTCATCATCAACTTAATTATCCGCAACATCATCTGTAATTACATGTGCATGTATCAAGCAATTCCACACAAATATATATATATATATATATATATATATATATATATGCATGTACGGATACGGATGCATAGACGGATAAGAAGCCTACTACAAACTCAACTCAACTTAGTTTACGTAATTGATGAGCGAAGAAGAAATTAGTGAGAAAGCCGTAAAAGAATTCCATTCCATAAGGTTCTGTTGAGTTGGCGAATTCTTTTATAGATGAAGTGAGGTACTGTAAACGCTATCACAAAACAACACTTTTGTTTATATGGAGTGTCAAGGCATCAAATAAAGAATTACTAACTAGATGTATGCTTGATAAACTTTTATTTCATTCGCACTGTGTTGAAGTTATCTAGTTTGGAAAGAGTATAGATTTTCTTGTTTTAAGGAATTTTTAAAAAAATTTTTATTTATTGAAAAATGCACAGGTATTGTGTAGGAAAAAGCTGGTAAGTCCACATAGGCATTGTTGGAGATTAAACAATCATTGAACTTTTCTTCCAATATATTGCGCACCATTTAGTTGAAGCCAACCATTATCCAGGACGCAATCATCTAACTTTTGTCACAAAAAAAAGTTATTACGCTTCTTTAGTGTTTTCCATTCACGTGGAACAGTGTGGCTCATTCCCCCTTTGACTCAACAATGTTCATATTATTTCCTCTATTCTAGTTACATATGCATATACTAAGTCAGTTTAGCCTAAAAGCAGCGATTCACTTTCAAGTCGAACGTACACTATTTTATTGCTCTCTTCTTTCCTTATTCCCCATGTAAAATTTTTCCTGATCACCATTGTACTCCTGTATTTAGGGACGACCTCTGAGCGGCTGATCAAGTAAAAAATTGTATGGTTTTGTAAATGCAAACCTTATGAGCAAACTGAACATATGCCGCGAATTAAGTTTAAAAATGCCCTTAATTCCCCTACTAATGAACTCTTAAAAGATAGAGAACTTACACATCGTTCAATGAGTCCCGGAAGTAAGTGAGGAAAAAAGATTCGTTCTATAAAATTGGACTCATATTCACAAAGATAGTCTCCTTCTAGAGTGATACAATCAAGAGAACGCTTATTTAATATCTGAAAGGCCTTGTTATGGAACGATTTGTCAGGCCCCTAAAAATATGCTTCAACCTCTGGAATGATCAACTTTTCTATATATTTTCTCCCGAGCAGTCGTTTGAGAGCATGGTGGGTGAGTAAGTAGTACGAGTCTCAATTCATGTGACATTGTCTGTTTGGAAGGGTAGTTTCTTCTTCACAATTTGTAGGTTTCTTATAATGGGTTTGTTCAGAAAGCCATTTCGCTTCTTTTTTTGCTAAAGACGATGTAATTGTATTTTCTCGCAGTCAAATGCACCTTTAAGCCGCAGTGCTATTATATATTTTGGCAACTGATATAGCGAGGCTTGTAGGTGGAAAAGTTTACCAATGAAATATTTCTCAACAACGCCAATCAATAATGCGTCAATGCTCTTGTTCCACTTTGAACCAAAACATTAGTTATTTAAAAAACAGCTTTCTCGAACCGAAACGTTCATTCAAAATGCTGATCACATTGCCTTTTGATATCTGTAGAACGTTAGGTATCTCTTGTAACGTCATGTTTTAATTACCGAGAAATGTTTCCAGAATATTTTGATGTTCCCTGTGGCGATCACTTGGTTTGGGCGTCCGGTGCGTTCAGCATCACCGGTCTCCGTACGGCGTCATTTGACATCAACGAACAATCGACCAATTATTGTTTTCAACGGTAGATAGCCACTATGGCGCATCTCAAGCTAATTCTAACTTTGTGGCCATTGTGTTTCTAAAAAGAAAGTTCAAGTTAACCAAATTACGAAATTTGGATTTATTTTCATAATAACAAAAACAATGTCACTAAAGTCACTGGCACTCGTAAACAAATGATTCATAGGACATGAAATTTTGCGAGACATTGCTGGTGTATCGGTACTTTGTAAAATTAGTAGGGATCCTTTGTTGGGCGCGATCTCTTTCTACCAGTTCCGGGAGTTATTGGTCGTTATGTTATAAACTGTTCAGGTTGAGTGGCATGTGCGTGTGTGAATTTTGTTGCTACCAAGCATCATAATAATTTCGCTCTAATCTAAAATCTTGCATTAATCAATTCTAGGTTCAAAAATATTAAATTGAAAGACTCTATGCCACATAAATTTTTTTTTCTTTATGTTATTCTGGTTTGCTCGATTTAGTGCGGCCAAGATCCAAATCTCTTTGAAAAATTGTTCAATAAATTATTCTATTCGGGGTCATAGTCGTCCATAGCCGGCCCTTATGCTCACTTGCTCACCAACTTTTGTATATCGTTTATGCTTTCTGCACTTGAGTTCAAATTTATTAAATTGAAACTTGATACATAGTTTTTCCAGTAGTAATTATAAGTTCATAGTAAAACGATCCTGAACCATCGGGCGACCTCATAAAAATATATATTGTATGCTATGGGTTATTATAACACCTCGTGGTGTCTTTTTATAAGCAAAAAAGTGAAGATTTACAAAAAGCGAACCAAATACTCAGGTTGTATACGGACGTAGTGGTCAGTAACAACCAAAAAATGCGGGAAGCACAGCTGTTCACAGTTTTTGTCACATAGACATGTGGGCGTTGTAGGCGCGTCCTTTGATCGGTTTGGGTTATTTTAAAATTTTCTGCAAATTGTTTACCACAAATGCTGCATAGTTCGGCAGACGGTCACATCGTGAAAAAATCCCTTTCCAATTTCGGACTGTGCTTCGATTCTATTAAAGAGAAAATTTAAATTAATTTCTAAAGTTCATCTTAAATAAACAAAAAACACTCATGCTTTAATCGCGTTAAAGTAAGCGTAAGGTTAAGGCCGACTGTTAAATTCAATTACGAGTTCCATGTAACTCTTTTGAGTCTATTGGCATGTGCTTGGCTACAAAACTCGTAATATGCATTACTATACTCGTGCTTATGCAAATGTGAAGATAATCATATTAAATAGTTAGATACAGTAATAAACGATCTACCTTAGAAGATGTTGTCTGAAAACCATTGAAACTTTGGCTTATTTTAACTTCTTCTGCCAGTTTCTTCTAGTGTATTAGATAAGCTATGTATGTACATAATATATTATTTTTGTAATAAAAATGAATTTTTTTCAGATTTCGTAATAATACCTAAACCTTTAATGTTGTTTTGCTTTAATAGAGGAAATAAAAAGTCAATCAAAAAAAAAAACAAAGAGCTCTAGAAGGTCGCCGCTACATTGTGAGCGAATAAAATAAAAAACGTATAAGATATTTAGTTGTTTAAAAACCTTAACGATAATGCGTTCATTTCTAATATCTTACATCAACTTTATAAACATTAGCTTTAATATAAAGAAATAATCATAATATTAATCATAAGATTAAAATCTGAGGTCAATTTTGTTTCATTTTCTGTTTTTCTACATAACGTCTGAGATGAAATTAAAACATTTTGAAAAATACGTTTCGACATTTATATATACACACATGTATGTATGTGCATATATGTGAAACTATCATCATTAAAACGTATTGAAGTTATTCAAGAGAGAAGCATAAAAATGAAAATCATCTTTACGAAAATATGCAAATATATCTTCACCATATGTCTTGTTTAGCGTAGAGAATAATTACGTCCATATATAATAAATAAAAGTCTTAGGCGAAGCCTTTGTCTCATACAATTTGCTTATAAAGCAGACAGACATTCATCATCGAATTTATCTTCAACTTCTTTTTATGTAAATAATGCATGAAAAATTTTTGCCCATAAGGAGAGATTAATTATTTGCTGCATTAAAAATGTAAATGAAATCGTAAATTACTTTACTGATAAATAAGCGTATATAAGTGTACACCCATACACACACGCATATGATATATACTTATATATATATATATATATATATATATGCAGTCATAGGTAAATGCAAATATTAGACTGAAATCTAAATAATTAATCATAAGTGAATAACAATAGCTTCACATACATCAGTCTACATTCCGTCAATTAAGGTTTTTTCTATTAATGATTTCACGAGAAGAAGAACTGCTTATTATATGTAATGAAATAAATGAAAAACAAAAGAAGTCATTGTAAGTTTGTTGTCTTATCTATAATAAATTCTACATATGAACACATCATAAAATTTAATGCAGAGCGATGAACGCTGATGTTATGATGAACACCTAAACAATCAAAGAAAATCGTAAAATAATTAAGTAATCTAATTAAGTGCATACATCTAAACCCAAAAATGAATCAAGTTTGTTCTTAAAAGAATGAAACCATTATTGTTATTCTTTTTTTGCATTTTCGCATAGGATGAGGGGTGTATTTATTTCGTCAAAAAGATTGCAACGCCCTGAAGGCGAGGCATCAGAGACCCCACAAAGTAAATGTATTCTTGATTAGTATCAAATTTTAAATCGATACGAACATGTCCGTCGGTCCTCCTGTTGTAAACATTTTCTTGGCTGCAAAAACGAAGATATCGACTTCATATTTGGCAGCCACAGTGGAATTTCTTGCACGGAAGTTGTTGGTGAAATGGGACAGTTCGGTTCGAAGAAGATGCTTACGTAAACTAGGGACAAAAGAAATAGCAAGTTGGTTCCTCCTCGTTACTCATAAAGTACAGCACATGAATCTACAAAAATTTAAAAATACATTCTATGCGCGATGCAGTAATACATGTACAAAAATGCAAAATATTGATCACCTCCACCTAATTTTAAAGCGCCTCATAATTTCATACTTTTTTCGGAATATTTGTAACGTACAGAAGCAAGGTTCAAAACTACTATAAGGTATATAGATTCTTGGCCAGTTTCAAATTCGCAATATCCGCCCATTCATTCATATGCCCATATGTCCATCAGCGCAACTGTGTTGTATCTGAGGATGTCGCCGACAAATTTTTCAAAAGAATTTGGAAGGAACTTAAAATTTTCAAAAGGCTTTAAGCCTATTCCCCAGGTCCACACGCTTATGTTACAGAAACTTTCAGTGTGAAAATAAAAAAAGTCAGCCGTGTCCATCCAATATTATATATTATTGGTTCTTCACCATTTTCGTTAGAAATATGAGGATGGGTAAAAATTTTCGGTCCCCGCCGAATATAATTTTCTCGCTGTTTATTTTATTTTATATTTTTTCACCATTTTTCTTTCTTTTACTCACTACAGAGAGTTTGTGGGCATATTTATTTAGTTAAAACGTTCGCGACACCAGGGGGAAAATCTTTAGAGATTCTATAGGGTATCAGTATCGAATTCTTATTTGGTGCAAGGATGTGCATTTGTCCCTCTTTATTATGCATGCGGCAAACGCTCTCTCGATCACAAAATGACGATATCGGCGTCAAATTTAGTAAAAACATTGAAAATTTTTCAAAACAGACCAGATTGGATCAAACATACGTCTATAGTAGCAAAAAATAAGCTGAGGCCATCATGGTTTTCATAACCAAAAATTGGGCTCATTACTCAGAAATCACAGAAAGTACGACATATATTGCGCGAGTGATCGTACAGGAGCTACGCAAAAATAGAGAAACCGTCCGCTCGACCAAAAAACATTATGGAGTCACAAAGCTTCTCTCTCTTTTATCCCGCCGTCGTAATATGTGGATATATTCATATTATGAAACGCTTCCGACACCAACTAGAAAGGCTCAGAAACCCTGCAAGATATATATATATATATACATATATATATTCTTGATCTTCATTATCAAATTTTGAACAGGTTTAAGCATATCTGTCTGTGCGTCTGTGTGAGTTCTTCCAACATTCTGGTTGCTGCAAAAATGAAGCTGCCGACTTCATAAGCCTCGGAAACGTTGCAAGTTCTTGCATGCGGACTGATTTTGAAAGTGGGTGTAATTGGATGAAGATTATAACGGAGGATGAAAGTTTCCACACATATTCTAGGGATGATCCTACAGCACCTGCAAAGCTATCGTCTTCCAAATCATTAAAAACATTGGAAATTCTTGCATGCAAGTTGGTATTGAAACCCGTCGGAAACGTTCAAAGGATATAACAGAGAATGAGTGATCCTACAGTACCCACCCAAAGATGGAATAAGTCAACCACGTCTACGTATGGTTTATCAAAATCCTTTGTTTTAGTTTTTTTTTTCTCTAGGAGGAGGATGATGGGCGCAAAAGATTCTGCTATAGTCATCTATAATATTTTTTTGACTGTGGTTGTAGTCGTGGCTGTCTTCGTTTTTTAAATATGTACTTAAACGATGCAAAAAAGAAAAATTCTTTGGTGTATTTTTTCGCTTAATTTTTGAACCTTGTATTTAATGGTTGTTTGTATTCCAACACAGATAATTGTAAACCTTGCTAACGACCTTTAAAGAACACGTTTTATCTATGTCTACTACATACTTCGGACAACGTATTACCTTTTCAATAAAAATAACAAAAAAAAAAAAAAGAAGGAAAATAAAAACACCGAAAACAT
This sequence comes from Glossina pallidipes, assembly GCA_000688715.1. NCBI lineage: Eukaryota > Metazoa > Arthropoda > Insecta > Diptera > Glossinidae > Glossina > Glossina pallidipes. The sequence continues at coordinate 419,772 of KK499777.1, forward strand.
TAAACCTGACCCTCTTTTTTCGATTTTTTCCAAAATTGTAATTCCATTCTAACGGTACTTCGATTCATTTATATTTATAGCTTTAACTTCGATTAATGCTTTTGTTTTCTTTCCGCTGCAAAGCCATTGAAATTTTTATTTGTGTTAACCTTTAAATTGCAAAATTGAAGACGATATCCGTTCCGAAACACAAAAAAAAAAAAAAAAAAATGCAGAAAAAAAGTGCTTAAGCTGGTATTAAATGTTTCTCTCTTTCCTTATCGAAATGCTGATAAATAAAATGTTAATCTTACCAAAAAAAAAGAAAAAGGTTTGTACGAAAACACTGTGCCTCTCATATGCATGCGTTCACTAGCTCGTGCTAATTGCTATAACTGCTAGGCCACAAATCTATTGATATCCGGTTAAAAACTAACCTATAGTTAAATACGTATGCATGTCTCTAAGTGTGTTTAAAAACGCTTACATACATGTTTACATTTTAACGCCGCATACCATGAAAACTGCATTTACGTATTACAACCCGAACGCATTGCTATGACGTTTAGTGCATTTGCTCAAGCGTTTAAATGTGAAATTTGCTTCTATTTTTTATGCGACTGCCACTATGGATCTCGAAAAGTTTGTTTTTTGTTTTTTTTTTTATGATTTGTTATGCTATGAAAAACGAGAAAGAAAAAGAAAAAACAAGCATATAATCACTTCACTTCGGTCTTTTTGTTAATAATTTTCTGAAATTGTCTGACGGAAGTTTATCATTTGTTAGTACTGTTGTTGTTATTGTTGTTGTTAATGTTTTAAATAAACGGAAATTTTAATTATTGCATTTTAATGAAGAATTGATACGAGAAACTTATCACGATTAAGAAAACTAACGACTATGACTGCAATACGATATGATTAAGGATGTGTGATAAATGTAACAGAACTTCTTTCGAATCAAGAATATTTCAATGGGAGAGCAAACATTTTCAATTATGCTATTCACTGCAAAAGTTATTAATGATTGTCTGGCTATTTGGTGCTATCAGCTATACATTATAATATATCTTCTGGTTGTTAGGAAAATGTTGAAAAGCAAAAGTATTTATTCTTACTGTCGAGGAAGTATTTAGCAGGCTTACCGATTATATTAAATAATCTTTTCGATTATGTTAAATGATCTGTGCCACAGCTACAATGTTTCTTCTTTGATGCAATGAACTTGGCTTGATTCGTAAATTGTTTGCTTGCATTCTTACGAATGACTGTAACGAAAATCCTTTAGAAAGACTTTTCTCAATGTTATGATGCCTTCTGTCTAAGCGAAGTTTGGATTGTTCGGAGGAGCTTCTATTAATTCTGTGATTTCTTTTTTCGGCATCTAGTATTGCGGGGGTAAGAAAGTGCTCTCAGTCTTTGTAGCCCAATAGCATTTGAATTAATTTGACGCATTTCTGACCGTATGGTGATGCTTTCTTTGGATATTTTGGTTATAGTATTGGATTGGTAAGGAATTACTTTGAATATTCATATAACATTTGGATTATTTTCAAGTATTGCTGTCAGCAATATATCAATTTATTTATATATATATTTTTTTTGTTTGACATTTTCTTCTAATATTAGCCTGGCAAGAAAACATTTCCGAATTCATATCCAGATAATGTTGGATTTACTTCGAACAACTTCTGTCGATGGTATGATTCGCCCTGTTTTTCCCTAGCGTTGAACGTATGTTCAGTATTCATATCCAGATAATGTGCATCATCTGGGCGCACTCGTGTCAGTTTATATTTTTCCTTTTAACATTTTCTTATGTTTTACTTTTAGGTCGGAAAATTATGCACACTTATTTTTTTTCTTTGGTCTGTGAGCAGGCTGTGCTTAAAACTGTTTGTATGCTATCTCTTTTTAACATTAACGTATTGACATTGACAAAGTCTAAGCATAACTTTTCGCTATAGTTTAACAAGACGGCTTCTGGGAAGATGAACAACCAATATCCATCCAATATGTAGATGAAATTAATCGATGTACAACAGAGCGAGGCGAGGTCAATTGACGTTCTCAACCTCGACGCACCAGAAGAAGACGCTCAATGTTTTTGTAACTTCTGTACCAGAGAGGTGTAGAGATTAGGATGAATTGGCAAGTTGGATGCCTTCTCACAGAGGAAATTACAGTCTTCTTGGCGAATTTTATATCGAACCTCTTTCTCCTGTCCAAACACCTGTTAACAGAGAAAGAAAGTGATTAAGTCTGCTCTAATGTATGACCAACGCCCTACTCCTCTAAAATCTTGATATCACTCCTTAATCGGGAATTCAAGTCTCGTCAGCATTGATACTTCTTCTACACTATTTTCTAAAAGTTGTGTTAGAAAAATACATTTGGCCGGTTAAGGCCATGCACTTGGCTGCCTTTGGCTTATTGGGTACTCTAAATTTCTTCCAATTCTCTTATTAAGAATATCAAAATACGATAACTATCGAATAGCGCATTAGGGAATTAGTGCTGCCTGTTGGCATAATTTGCTTTATGAACTTCCCAGTATACTAGTAGTTCCTTGTGTTGAATGAACAGCAATCACAAACAATGATTAATGATCAATTTTCTGCATTCATAACAACTAGTGCTGGAAAAGGTATATAAACGCATGGAAGCAGCATTCCACTTAAACGCAGCGTTCAATAGTAGGTACAAACAAAAAATGTTGTTGTTCCGTTTGCAACTTACTTTACCTCGCAATGAAGATCGTCTTGTACAGCACACATAGTTGAAGGTGTAATGTTTATCATCTCTCTGCCTGCATGCATATTGTTGTCAATTGTCTACATTCCAATTCGAATTATTTTAAAATTAATTTTTAATATGCATATAAAGGTTGAAAATGCTTACAGGCGTAAGTCATTAAAATGAAAATTTCACTTACGTTGAAATTTTTCCTTCAAAATACCTGGACTGGACAGAGAAACTCCAAAAGCCTATAGTTTCTGAATATTTTTTTTTTCGAACTTTAAAGATTGATGTGGTTTTTTCGACAGCTGTACATGCACTTTGAGTGAGTTTTATGGGCAGTTGGTCTTGCGATCGGTCAAGTAACATAACGAACTAAGGCACCTTTAAGTCCTAAGTAGTGTGCATTTAATATTTCCGTCAAAGTGTATTGGTTTTTTCTTGCTCGATTTTTTATTGAAACGTACAAAACTATATACCGTAAGCTATTTCAGTCATCGTACTTCTCATGTACGCAGCGAATTTCATGCATTATTAAGGTTATTTTATACAAAAATAAATGTAATTTGTTGAACTTTTTTAAAAATTGCAAATGACTTGATATCCTTGAAGAAGAACCAGTTTGGGAGAAAAAATGACAAAAACCAGTCAACGCGTTATTTTTTTGGGATTACGGTAAGCAAAAAAGGCATGAAAGTAATGTTTCTTTGTTCTCACATCATACCCTGTTTGCGTTAAAGAGGTTTTTTTCTCCTAAAAAAAACCATATTACAGATGATAAGTGAATGGTTTAAGCTTCTGGATATCAATAATAATAATAGTGAATAGTGCTGATGAAAAGCAAGAGGAATTTTTTGAAATATTTTTTTAAGTAATGAATGTTTTGTTTTAAACGTTAAATATATTTTCTGAAGAGTTTACACATTGACTGCGCATATTTATTATATGCAAATATTATTTTATGTAAATTTTTTTGAAGGAAAATATTTTTATAAATAAAAGTTTATTTCTCATTCAAATGAGGTAAATGGTTTTGACATAACATACGAGAAAAACAAAGAAGAAAAGAAAACAAGTAAGAACACAAATAAGAACAAGAAAGAAAGATTTATTAGCTTTAGGCGACGATGCTTGTTCGTACTTAGAGTTAAGCTTAAGTCTTTTCCCAATTGTAAACATAGTCTTAGAAATAAATGGGAATCATTTCTGTAGCGCACTTTTAGAGTTTTATAATAAAAATTTGAGGTTTGTTTTGAACCCGTGACTGCAAAATTTAAAGTAACGTTGTTTTGAGAATTTAGGCATGCTGTTGGGCGAATTTAGCCCATTTTTCTGTGTCCGTTTGAGCTATTAGGCCGATGGGATTTATTATACTACTTATGGTATAAGGGTGTTAAGTTTGTGTGTGTATATATAACACCCAGATGGACTAAAAATGGGCCCATTTTTATTATACCGAAAACGATCACAATTTTTGTGATATTTTAGTTAAATTTGGTACACTGACGTGTTTTGACCCACGGACGCTATTGAAAACGATTTGGATCGATCCACTTTTGCGACCATTCTCCTTATTACGCCCAATTTTGGAAAGTCGATATATGGAAAAAATTGCAATTCTCAAATTTTTGCGCCAAAAGGGGCCAAGTAATAGTATTTCGGCGTTCCAAATTGGAGTGAAGATTATTGACCGGCTGGGGAAATTTTTTAAAACCATTCTCACCCTAACATAAGTAACGGAGATTTGTTGTTCGTGTCTCCTTCTTAATTAAGTTAATTAATGGTACTATCGAGTCGTGCACGTTGCTTGATGATATGAGCTTTAACGTCCCTGGCCGCTTCTCTAGGCACTTCATGTTCGTTAAGCTTAGTCAATGTAAACATAATTATGAGCTGTTTAACCCGTTTAGAGTTGTTTGCAGAAACCTATCCCAGAAGTCTATCACTTAGTCTCAATATCGGTTTCTACAGAGCCTATCAGAACAACTTTACTTAATACGTGCGATATACCTATGTCGTATTTAAACTAACTTTTAACCTTAATGTGTCATTACGATTCGAAAATTGGTTGGTGTTTACTGTATCGGTTGTAGAGCTTTTGCGTGTTTGCGATGGCTTACGGATTCACTTGCAATTTGGTTCTGTACTGGTTGTGGGTGTGCCTCTGTGCTGGCTGTGTACATGCTTTTTTTTTCTTTTTTTTTATTTATTTATACATAAATTATTATTTAATAGTTATTATTATTATTTTTTCCCCTTATCTCTCCCTATATGCTTTATTCTAGTTTTTAACGTTAATTAATGTAAGATTTACTTCAAAGAGTCAATTGAATTCGACTATTAATTTGTTTTAGTTGAGTTTCATGTAAATAATAAAAAATAAAGTAAATAAAATAAAATAAAATAAATAAAAAAATAAATAAATATAACGAAAAATAAAGTTCATATGACAAAATGGTTTCATTTTTAGCGCTTCATAAGGGAAATCAAATTATAATAGTAATCTAAGATGAAAAAGATCGCCTATGTTTTGGATCGCACTCTACATAAAGATATTCACGAAAATTGATTCTTTATAGGGCAGAAGAGTCTAAATTTTAATATTTTATGATCAAAATTGATCTACAATCGTAATATGGTATAAAAATTAACAGTGCTGGATTTTGAAGACATACCCCAATCTTTGAACGTCTTGGGCACAATCATTCACACGGAAAGTAAGCCCTTATTTGCAAAGAGGTCTAATGTTTAATACACAGTTCCATATGTAATAAGTTAATATAAAGTATATCTGTTCTGTGGCGTAGAGTATTTAATAGTCGGCTTAGACCGGCTATAATGTTTTTACTTGTTTTTTTCCAAGTGTTTAATTTTTCACTATTGAGGGAAAATTTCAAAGTAATAGGATTTGCAGGCAAATTACGTTTATTTTTAACGATTGCATACGGAAATGATGTAACAATCGCTCAATAAGCTCATATATATATATTTTGCCGTTAACGAAGAATTTTCCCGGTTTTAGATAGTACTCATCTTGAGATGAAATATATCAAAAAGTTTAACTTTACGACTTTACAACCATTACTTTACAAGTTACAGTGGTTTTTGTAGAGCGATTGAAAAGTCTGAATTTCGTGAGAGGCGTCACTAAAAAGCTGTACCTTCTAAACACTATTTTGGTTTTTATTACACAACGGAAAAATCTTAATGTCGTGTATGGCATAGCGTACAGACGTCAAGTTGTTCTGCAAGTGCTCTATTTGCAATTATGCAAGTATTAGATTAGCGACAATAGAAAGACAGATGGACAGAAGTAGCTTTAAAGAGTTGCAATTTCATTTTAATCGAAATTCTTTCAAGTATATGTGTGGTTGTGCTATTTGCATAACTGTGTTCATGGCTTTAATAGTAGGTAGAAAGACAAAATGTACTTATCTATATATTGATGCTTGGTTAATAATTATCTTCCAAGTATTTTTAGATATTTCTAGCAGCAATAATAATAACAAATCTATTCTTATCTTCTAATGGCGTAAGCATAAATGTGATCATTAAGGGCCTTGACAGTAAAGTGTTTCTAGTGTATAATTTTATTGATTGTTCGTAACCGTCCATTAGTTATTATATAAGCAAAAATACACCTAAGCATTCTCGCATAATATTTCACTAAGCACTTAGAATGTTAATCACTCAAGGACTTTGAGCAAAAAGAAAAACAAAAAACCTGTTTTACATATCAGTTTACGGTGTGACCACTACAAGAGAGAACACCCCCACCATTAGAAGTTCGTGTAATTAACATTTACAATATGTTAGAATCTATTGGCAAGTCTTGTCGTTCGCTTCTTGTCTAATGCATTCAAATCAATCTCTATGACCTGCCAAAGCTCCACTATGCGCTAACCTGTTAAACAAGTTCAGTTACAAAAGACCACAATATTGTAAATCTAGAAGCTAGAAGAAAAGTTTGTAGTTGCGGTTTTCTATTCAACGTCAACTACACTTAAAGGTAAAATGTACAAAAAGGTTCTTTACGGCTCATGAAACCAGAATCTAAGAATCAAGTATTGATTTAATAAACAAGATCATGTGGTTGGTAACTTTTTAAGAGCAACAGAACAAGTTTCTGTTGTAGTACAATACAACAGAAACTTAAATATTTTAAAATAATTTATTATTATTTTTTCAAACATTTCCGCATAATCGAATAATGAAATCGTTTCATTTCTTGTGGGAGAAAATCCAAATACTTTGTGCTTTGTGCGTTATACAAACAATTTTCATAATATATTACCTACTTGCATATATTCGATTTATATCAAATACCCATAATGCGCTATCCACACCACATCTTATTATCTATCTTTTCTACGTCTATTTTCTACTGTATGTTTATTCAACTTAAGCAATAAATTTTTAACCGCATATTTTTATCGCTCTAATTGCTGATATATTTCAGTGATGGTGAGCATACAAAATATATACAAAAAAAAAGTTAAGGCACAATTAGATGATTGCAAAAATAATGCGCATAAATTAGCAGAAAAACCTAATGAACGTTCAGTTGAAAAGCTGTTAACAAACTTTTTAGAGAACACCTTCAAGTTATACCATAACAATAAAGCATCTATTGCAAGCATCGGATAGTGGCTTTTAGATGTTATCGGATAAAATTAATTGCAAAATTTTTTTTTTGATTCGATGAGAGTACGAGCAAGTGTTCAAAATATAATAAAGAAAAAACTAACTGTTCGTCTTCAGGCAATAACTTTTCATTCTTAACTCTATTGGTTGGTTATCGCAAGAAAAAAAGACACTGAAAAGTAAGTAGCATACAATTACTTTATGGGGGTAATGAATGCCACTGTACATTTTTTGCAGAAAATCAATTTTTTTTCTGTTGGCTTAAAGAATCGACTTAAATAGTTAAGAATCACATAAAAGTACAAATGTGGGTGTGGCAAATTTTTGAATGGTCAGAAAATTGTATTTCTCGAACACAACTCTTTGACTAAACGGCTGAAACTCGACTTTTCGGAACGCCTCGCGGACAAGCGCCCACAATTTACTTCCTTGATCTAATTTAAATATTTGTTATTAATAAAAGATTGCCTTTTTGTGGTCAAAAATTGAACTTTCCGTCATATGCTCGCCAATCATATAAAGCTTAATATTTTTGAAAACCTCTATGTACTCTTTTAGCCATAGGCATGTAGACTAAAGAACTTTTTCTTTTCTTCTCCAAGTCCAAATTTGCGCCAAAGTAGGCGAGGGCGGCAAAATTCCTTTAATTCAAGTTGTCATGGGCGAGTAACTGCGATCTTGCAAATTCTAAATATATTTCAAAAGTAATTTGTTTTTATTCTTAAACGTATGCTTAAGAACTTTCGCAAGTATTATTAATTTAGGTTTTCTTTCCCGCTAGACCAAGAAAATAGTTGAAAAAAAGTCTTTTTAAATTGTTAAGGTAGCGTTACCTTGAAGTTTGAAGTAAAAGTAGTAAATAGGCGAAAAGTTTAACCGATTTGGTTGCAGTCGGTAGTTTGCTTGTGAAAAGAACTTCTTCTATCTACGCGTTTCCTTTTTGCCAGGGGAAAAAAGAAGCCAGTTCGACTTAATCTCATTACATGCCCGTTATTTTATTAATATAATATAATGATATGTAATATATAATATAATATATTACATCACAAACGTGAGCAAGGGCGCAAAGTTTTTCGATTTCCTGGGCAGCTGTAATGCAGTTTGAAAGTACCTGAAAGACCCCTAACTAATACAGTCAACTCTCCCATGAAGTGATTTTTGTAACGCGGAGTGAAACTTCGGTGAATTCTCCTATAATGCGACTCTTCGTAACGTATTGTTCGTGCAAGAGCATTTCAATAAATCAAACGGCTTAGCAAACTTATCTATGGGTGCACTTATCCGAATTTCCCAAAAGAGTCAACGGGGAATTTTCGTAAAACCAAAGAAAGTATTTATTGTACTATCTCTGAGTTTCAAACAACGCAGTATCGATAAAACTCGGCAATGGTTTTCATGGTTGCACCTGAATTTGATTTGTCCTAATTCTATTTGAAGTTTGGCGCGATTTTTTATGGTCAAAAAGCCATAGGTATTTCAGCTATTATGGCCATAAGTTTTCCCACCACTCGGGCCTTTTTCGGATTTCATCTGGAATGTCGCGTCGTTTGAGACAATCTCAACAACAAATTGAAGCAACGTTTCAACAAACAATACGTAATCCATTGAAACCAGTGTTAATGTTTGAGGAAGATAGGACATTCCAAGCTTGGTGTTTTGCCGCATAGTGTCGAATTTGTTCATATTGAAAACTCACGGTATCATCAATTACCGTTAATTGCACTCTTTTCTGAAGGCCTTATTTGGTTGGTACACTCTATAGTACATCTCGTCTTACCAACTATAGCAAAAGGGCTTTAAATGGACGTTAATTATAGATTTACTCTGCGTCTATTTGGGCTTCCATCAGTTGTAGTGAGTTAGAAACACGATCCTGGAAATGAAGAGGCAAAAGTGTATGGCGTTTTTTTCTTGTTATAAAGCTACACATCTTCACAGCTATAAGAAACTATGCTATGTGCCATTGAGTGCCGCAATGTATACAGTTACGTATAGACGAAAGGCAGTGTTTTCATACGAAGTCGTCATGGTTTCATTCAGTACCCTACAGTACTGCTTAGGCGCTCTCTTCGAGACCGGACCGAAACAGACCAGGTTCTACCGAATACATTTCGTGAGTTGAATTAATTTCGGGTTTCATTTAGCACGATTTCCGAATAATGCGATAAGAGTTAATCCTATTATAGCACACGTCACTTTACTTTAATTGGCTTGTTCACTCGTCGATGAGCATGCAGATTCTTAGGTAACAAGGTGATATTCGTTCTTGGGCGTCGTATATATTTTATGTTTGCGCAATTAAACTTTAGAAGCCTTTGCATTTACTTTAACATATGTATAAAGTTCGTGTCGTAAGTCTTTTGAATAAAGTTTTTTTTTATTGCCAATTATATGTTACTTATTATGTGTTTTACTTACTGTATGTATGTTACGTGCTACTATTAATACAAAAAATTTGAGTTTTTTTCTAAATGCCTCCTGCTCGATGGGTTAGAAATAATAAAAACAATAAAAAAATATTATTCAATGCATAATTTTATGTAATCTTTGGTAGCGTTATTTTTAAAAATTTAGCATTTAATAACAAGCGTGTTTTCGAAAATTGGAAACTTAAACATTCTTTATGCCAAAAAGGGTGTAGAACAGAGGTTCCCAATTTTTATGTTATTAGGGGGAAGCAAACTTTTTTTAACGATGATTAATGGGTGATTTTATTTCGTCCTTTTTCACGGACATCAACGTTTCCTTAAACACTTAAGTAAGTTATTAAAATATGTCAAAGAGCGTAAATAGGTCCAAAAGTTGTTTTTTCGAACATAATAACGGCGCCCTTGTAAACGTATTTGATATATTAGCAAGTGTAACTACCAGTTGGATATAAAAAAGATTGCATGCAAAATCTTTCCACGCCCCTAGAGCTGTCCAAACTGAATGAACCAATAGCGCAATTTAAACGGAAAATACTAAGTTCTTAAGAATTCCGAATTCAAATTTGAAGTACGTTATTCTTGAACTCATCTTTTTCCTGCTTACCGTACGGATGACTTCTTCCAGTCTCTTTCGGCTTAACTGCTCTTGCAAAGTAAGGTTCTCCACTAACTATCGATCCATTCATTCGATGAATTCAATTTGCCGGTGCTATGGAGCTGTTCGTAGCCAGCTTTCCCAAAATAATCATATCAAGGCCATCCTTGAAAACTCTGAAAACATTTTCTTATGATTTTGTTTAAAGATTGTGTGCATTTTTGACATAAAAACGAACTTTGCTGTACCTTTTAAAAACAACCTACACTACGCTAAGGTGGCAAGACTTTCTCGTTGAGAACCTCTGATATTACGCTAAAAAGCAACTCATGCATAAATGTTTTTGTGCAGAATTCATAATAAACCTATAAACTGTAAGCGAGTAAGTGAATGATTCTTTTTTTTTCTTTTAATCAGAGTTAGGAGTGAACTTAATATTTGAAAGAAGAAAAAAAAGAATGGGAGTGGATTTACTGCTTAAGCACGCTGACATAAATACGATTTGATTGATCCCATGGCTTACAAATTTAAAAAAAGTGCAATATGTTAATGGAAATTAATGCCGTTGGCTGTATGTTGACTGTTACCAACCTAAATGATAAAATGTATTAAATTAAGTAAATATTATCAAAAAATGTGCATTTCGTTGATTTTTCTCGCAAAAGTCATAAAAGTTAATAAATACATTTTTTGGATAATCATTGGGTTCACCTCTACTTGAAAATGCCATGTAACCTCAAATGTCCCCTCTGTACGTCTTGTATCCCGGTGTTCTACCGGCGGGTGGCAATTTTTAAGGCATTTTGATGAAATTCGGCGCACTGATGTTGTTTGGCCCAATCACGAACTATATTGAAAATAATTGGGATCGGGTCACTTCCCATAAAAAACCTACATATCAAATGTCGATATATGGATAATCGGTGGTGGATGAATGGTGGAGGGTATTATGTTGGTGAGCCGTGCCCCACTATAACATTTTTTTAATTACTTCGTAACTGAGATAGATGGCAATTTTAAGTTTAATGTAATCGCCAAAAGAGAATTTGAAGGAAGTTCGAAGTTGTATGAATAACTGCACCAAGCGAGTAGAATGAATAGCTGTGTTAAGTGAAGCGCTGTAGGCTGCTTAATTGTGTTGACTTGTTTAGATTAAGTTGAGATTCTGGACGTGTTGGATAAGAAAGGGTCTTTTGGGGGTTTAAGTCATGTTTGCTGGTTTTTTCTTTTTATTCAACTTTTTCCATCTTAATTTTAAAGTTAATTTTAAGCGATTTTTGTATTTGTTTTCTATTGTTTGGTGTTAAAGTTAAAGCATTTTACTGCTAGCATACTAACTTTCCTTTAATTTTCATACTTGCTCTGAACATTATTTTATTGATAATAAAAACTGTGTGATTGTATAATTGTTTCTTTATTTCGGTGTAAAATTTCATGTTTTATGTTTATGCTCACCATTGTGATGGAATGGATTATGGAATAATAATTTTTTCTTTTTGCTAGCAACACCCAGTAATATTCCTCAAAGGTTTCATAAATTATGAATCTTTTTAGTCAGTATGAGCTTAGCTCATATTTATCTACAAAGGTGTCAGTTTGTTTGCTGTTGCCTTACTCATGAATATTTGAGATAAAAAGCTAATTCATATAGATACGGGCAGAGTTACATAACTTCTGTATGCAAAGTTTCCGAAAGTTGGGATATGCTACCGTTTTTTTGGCAGAGTTTCCCAGCACTCCTTAGAGATTCCATGCATTCTTGTTCAATTTCAGGTATAAACACTGGCGGGCTTTTGACGTAATTGTGATCCGTATGGAAATATGTGCACTGTAAGTGCATTTCCAAAAAGCTGTTGGAAGTCAAAAAATCGTAGTACGCTTTAATCGATACATTACAAGACAGGTGCTAATCTTATGACAAAACAAAACAGTATTTTTCACTGCAAAGGACTCAATTTATCAACTTATTGAAGTACCTGTAGGTAGCAAAACGTCGCATCGGTATAGTACCGAGTTCGACTTGATTTGTGTGATTGAGTACAGGCTTCCCTCGTCTAACACAGTACTTGTAAAGCACGGTTTCGATACGATACGGTACAAATTCTGCGAATATTATAACACACTTTTCGATATAATACGATTTTGAGTACATTTGAGGAAAAATAATGTTGTGGTCGTCGCTATTACCTTTTGAATATATTTTTGATTTTAATATTTCATCTTAATGTTGAATTTCATATTTGTCTCAATAAAAGCTTGAAGTTAATTTATTTTTCCTTTACATGCACGTTTGGAAAGAAATTTTAACTATCATAAAAACCTTACGACTAGGTTTCGATACAACATGAATGAACCGTATTAAACGAGGTATGCCCATAAAGCTTTCCCATTTATTAATTTCATTCAATATGGATTATTGGACCAAATGCAAGTTTAAAGGCTTCCATAAGTAATGCGTATTTTTGACAATGAGCTACTGAGACGTTCCTATCTCGCCATCGTTATTTGCCTTCATGGACGTACAAAATGGGATGGATCGTCAACACTTACCATACCATACGATTTTAAATCGATGGCGATATTTCAAGTTTCTCAGACATCCTCGGGAGCGGAAAAAAGGAGGAGTTGGTACAATTTAGTACAAATAGTACTGCAGTGCTACCTAGAGAAGGTCGCTAATTAAAAAATCTGCAATTTGAGTTTGTTGATATTATAAACATAAAAATTTCGTCCTCCGTTAAATATAAAGTTTTTACCTCGCTTTTAGTTTAATCTATTGTTAATAGATCGAGGTTTAAAAGTGAATTAAATTTTATTGCTTTTAATTCGCAATTGCTCTGTTAAAACGCAGTAGAAATAATTCAATTAAATTTATGATGAATGGTAACGCAGTCACATTAGCATGAATATTTAGTATAATTTATGAACTTGCTTTCTAAAATTGATTACGAATCATATTTAACGTCTTTTGCGACCTTGCAAAATTTTTAGCAACACATTTTTATATTTTCGACAAATTATTTGGCATTTCTAGTTAGTGTGATCTCATTAGAAGAGCTTTTTTTAAATGCTATTTAACATTTAATTTTTTAAATATTATGTAACATCAAAGAAATGTGTGTTAATAAATTAGTTAAAAAACGGCTCCTTCTGGCAACGGGGATGTGGGGTTTTCCAGCGGGAATTGTTTTATTCCTTTTTGAAATCTGAAATACGTAACTGAGTGTTTGTTTTTTACTTACGTTTTTGAGTTTTTTGCTTATGTCTGCACTTAACTACGATTTTTATTTGAGGCAACTTAGTTATGTTTGACGACCAAGCCCATTTGTTTTCAGTTATTAGACATGGCTGTACAGAGTAGGTGTTTGTTTCTTTGCTTAAATAAACACGTGCCATATGATTTTTTTTGTTTCTGTTAATGTATACGTTTTGTTCTTTTTTTGTTTATTAACTATCAAGTAATGAATCACACGAGCGCCTTAAAAAAACTTTGAATATATGTTTCGTCGCTGCAGGTATATAACAATCGGCTAAATACAACTTGGCATTGTTGGTTACATTTTTTGCACTTTTTCATCTTAATAGGGTTGCCAACAGCTTACTTTGTCAGTAGCAATGCAATGAAATTTTTTGCGATAGACTCGTAAAAATAATATCAAAAAATCAAGGAAAAAACAGAAAGGAAAAATATCCGCCATCACCCATCATTAATCGCTGTTCGCTTATATCTAGCTAAACCTAATTCAGCAATAACCTACTCAACCTTAGCCTAACTTAATCTAGCACCCACTATCATAGTCGAGCCCAAAATAAGGAACGATTGTGATCCCCCAAGAGACTTGGAATACCATTACACAGTATACTCGACATCACTCATTAAACGATGTAATCTTTCATTATCTAGTATTGAAAACAATCGACATTTCCGGCACTGCGTTAGTTGCGTAATGTGATCATCAATGTGCCATTAATGTAATCTATGTGGATAAATTTATATAGGCTAAGATTTCGACAAAGTAATGAATGTTGTGTCGGTTTATCCATTCCAACTGTCGTCTAAGCAAAAGGACAGAAGGACGTGTGATCGAAATGATTCAACTTTTATGCAACATACACGTGTACTCGCATTTATTATATCTGCAATGTTTTAATTATATTAGTCCTTCTCTGCCGGGAAATGAAAATTTCACTCGTTATTTTACTCATTTCGCTTCATGAGGTCATTTACTTTACATGACTTTGTAAAATTCTTTGTTCTTTACTGCAGAAAAAATTTTGACTTCTTCGTGCGTATACAAAGCGTTTTTTTATGTGTAACAATGAATGCTAGGAAAAGAAAAATTCTTGAAAAAACAGCACAACACATTAATATGCAAAAGTTATCTAATAAAATATTGACCTAAATATTGTATGAAAATAAAAAAAAAAATAAAAATACACCGCATTGACAGTAACAATGAAAACATTAAATAAGGTGCGGTAAAATACGTTATAGAATAGTAGGTGGCTAGCTGTGTTGGCGTTGTACGTTATAAACAGCAGGCTTGAATTTCTTGGTTCATTAGAATATTTTATATAAATTCCAAAAAAGGTCTTTTGAAAAAGTTTCAGAACCGTAGATAAGGAGAATGTTAATTTTCTCTACAACGTAATGATATATCAGTTTCGTCGAACCATAACCATAACCATAAAAAGATTTAATACAGAATTCACGATTTACATAAATTCTTCAAAATGAAAAGAAACTTAATGTTATCCATTTTTAAGGGTTTAAGCGTCACTGATTGCCTATTAGAATCTCAATTAAAATTTCAAGATTCGTCCCACAATAGTTTAGATTCTATCTTACCTTTCGTTCAATTCAAATTCAAAAATAATCTAAAGTAGTTTGAGTATGCTACTCGACAGCCATTTTGTGATTGAAAATCTTTACACTCGATAACAAGAAGAATGACTAGGTTATCGAAGCTTGTAAATTCTCCACCCGTTACAGCGAATTCCCAATCCACATCTATCGAGTGTACTTGATCGACTTTATGAAGAAACGGGCAAATCGGGCAGTACTCTTGGGATTTACCTTAGCTCGGCTGCTAAAAGTCTAATTTTATAATGAGGCTGTAGATGGCTCTTAAAAATTTGTTGCGCCTTTAAGCCTAATTTGATCTTAACTTAAATATTTTGAGTATTTTACAAAGTCTTTTTGCTTCTCTAAGGAGCTTTACCACGACGAGCCTCTCATGCTTACAGTCAGAAAGACGTCTTGCATTTTATATGGGAAGTGCGCAATTGATTAAAAATTTGGCAGGCACGCGTTGAGAAATTCTGCTCTTCATCTCAGAGCATGCACACATCTAATAATTTCCTTACGAGCTAAGAAATGAACCAAAGCTTATGCACGAAGGCAATGCCTGCGTAATGTCTGCTGTAAAGGTTCCTTTCACCGAAAAGATGAAGGTATGGCGTTGAATTTTGGGAGGAACATGGAATGTGCTTGCAAGCAGATTGGTCTTGAAAATGGGCTAAAGCGATCAAAGGTCACGCCAACGGAGAACATCCCTGTTTCGATAGCAACATCGTAAGGATAGCTTTAACTGCTTTAAACGCTTTGTCTGTTTCAATATGATTTTGAAAACAAAATAGTCGAGGAATCTTTCGGTTGGGACTAAAAAAGTTGATCGCCTTCATTCCTTCGCTGTGTACAAGTTAGGCCCCGCATGTGCCTGAAGATAGCATTCATTTTTAAACGAAATTGGAAATTCCCTTTACTTTTTAATCAAAGCAATTTATTTACTTTTACACAATCAACAAGTGTAACAAGGAAGCGATAGGTGTCAACGAATTCGATGCAAACCGAATAAATAATTTCTTGGAAATATCAAATGCTTCTGTAGTTAGTCTTTCTAAAGTTATTAATGGGTTTTCATGTTTTTTGTTTTTGTTCTTTTTTTTTTTGCAATGTGAACTTCTTGGCATTTTACCACTTGTTAAAGACTTTAGCTGGGAAGCCTGCGCTCGTATGCCGTGCTGCAAATGCTACGAAATGATTTTCGGGAAGATAGAAGAAGAGAAATATTGAAAAAATCGTAGACTGTAAATTTTTGACTTTTGTAAATAATGACTGTATGATTGACTTTTTTTTCGGGCTTCTAGATATTTTTTTGCTCAGTTAGATTTGTCGTGGCATTCAAAAGCTATTAAATGTTTAATTAGCTGCTTTATGATGGATATTAACAAAAAGTTGTTTAGTTAGCAGTAACTGCGTGACATAAAATTATTAAGCGAATATCAAACTTTAAAAAATACTTTAAGAAAATTTTATTTTACCCATCAAAAATCTTTTAATTACGTATTTGTTGTTATGTTCGCAATTAATAAAATTTTTAACCACCCGCTGAAAGAGACGAAGAAAAAAACATATTTTCATTTATGGCTTATAGTTTTTATACGAAAAACAATAAAAGTCTACCTTTTATGTTAGGACTGTACGTGTGAGTATATATATGCCTTGCAGTGTAATTAACATTTCATAACTGCCCCTTTGAAAGACATTTAAATGAATGGCCTGAACATTAACATAAAAGTGAAATGTTTGCTTGTACGCAACTGTCATGATGATTACTTGAAAACTACACACACAAGCACACATTTTCTTATTTTTCATAAACTAAATATGTGTTAATTAAAATAAAATATTTTGCAAAATTTATGACTGGGAGAAATTTTCATAAGTAACTTTTTTAATTCATTAAAATAATTGCGCTTTAACTTCTATCTCATTATTACAGAATATTATATACCAAATAGTCAAAATCGTTTTGTGCCATCCTCATCGTATCCAAATACAAGGCAATTGTCCAACGGTTTTACACGTTCAACAAATGGTGCTGGCTTTCCGGGCGCTCAGCCTGGCTCTTATCAAGATCAAATACTTTTCATCGGCAACGAAGCGAAATCACCTGTACAAACTCTGGGTTCTTCATCAGCTTATAATCCTTTTAATCCACAATTTGCGGTAAGTTCTAAAAATTAACTCGCAGTTAGAGTAAAAATACAAATTTTCAAATTAACACTAAAGCAAGTAAGTAAGTAAATGATGGCATAAAATTGCGAATTACATGCAACCCTATTTAGCCGTGATACTAAACATGTTAAAGGACGACCTCTTACCAGGTCTAGTTTTTGATTCTTTAATCGATTTTCGATTTCGAAACATCAGACTTGTAATCAGTTTTCTTTGCTCATTACTGACAAATGGGTGTGCATTCGTTTTGCCGAAATGTTTGCACAGTCCAGGAGCAAGCTTCGGAAACTATAATATGAAGAGCTTTTATAAGTAAAATGTACATACTTTGATTCTTAGTGGAAAGCCGAGAGCGGAAAGGCAAAAGAAAACGCACGAATAACTAGACGTGGACGAAGAACAAAAATAAACTGTAATACTCTTTCAGCCAAGGTGGTCGAATCAAGTTGTAAAGTGTTGCAGTCATTGTACTGTATGGTGATGCTACTTTATCATATCCCTGGCTTGGTTTTAACGGTTTAAAAGTGATGATTTTGTTGTTCATGACAAAGACGGCCTGGAAGACCAAAAAAGTCCGAAGACAATGAATTGCAAAACTTATTGTCCGAAAATCGAGCTCAAGCTTTCCATGAACTTGCGAATAGCTTAGAAATTGATGAATCGGAAGGAGGGAAAATGCCATTTCGAAACATTTCACCAACACAGTTTCATTACTTTGCAAAAAAGAGTTTCCTATGGCGTATGTGAACGGCGATGAAGAGTGGATCTACTACGAGAATTCCAAGCCCAAAAAAAGTCATGGGTTAGTCCACGAGAGCAATCCACATCGCCGCCCAGCCAGCATATTCATGGTGAAAAAGTTTTGTTGTGCGCGTGATGGTATCAGCAAGGTACAGTATATTACGAGCCGTTACGACCGAATGAAACAGTTACTGTAGATGCCTACCGACGTCAAGTGCACAAATTGGCCGATGTGAAGACCGGCATTGGGCAGACGCAACGTCACCATCTTGCATGGCAACGCTCCGCTAAAGTTGTGAAGGACAGGCTGTCGTAGTTCGAATGAGAAGTTTTTCCAGCCGCCCCCCCCCTCTCACCACCAGACATAGCGCCTTCTAATTACCACTTGTTCAGATCGATCCAGCATGGCTTGGCCGGCACGCGGTTTTCACGCGAAGAAGAAGTGCGAAACTGAGTTGATGCTTGGATCGCCGACAATCAAGTATTGTTCATTCGACACGGTGTCGCCATATTGCCAGAAGTATGGCAAAAAGCTGTAGAAAATGATGAAAAATATTTTAATTTTTATATATTGTTGAAATTTTTCTCAAGAACTCACGTTTTTAAGCGAAAAATTGATCAAATACTTTACCATCCCCTTAAGAGTGTCAGTTAAACAAGCTGTTTGTTAGTGAACTTTCGCAAGCACAAAGAAGGTTGCAGCATATTAATCGTATTTTGAACGGGCAACCTGGCTGGGTAAGGCGAGAAGAACAGCATTGTAAACGTACCGCGACAAAATTTTCTCCGCTGTTCACCTTATAAAAAAATACCATACAAATAGCATACTTATCTATCAATTCTTCCCAATAAATTGGTGTTTCATGTGAAAAAATGATCAAAACATGTACAAGTACCTCTTATATAATTTTCTTTAACTTCAATTGGGTTTGCTTTCTACTAAACGTTTATACTTAACGTGGTAGATTTTAATTATAACTGTCAGTCTGTCCGTTATGACCGTCTGTGTATTGTACATCTAGTCCAGGTCGCATAGATTAAGATATCGGCTCCAAGTTGGGAAGCTCTTGAGGAAAAGATGTGAAATCAGTGAAATCAAACTAAAACATATCTGCAACAGCTCATACTGAGTGCAGCATAAAGAATATTAATTAGAGTACGTCTCTGCTTTGAAAAGAAAAAAAACTGAAGTTTTCGCTTACTATTTACAAGTTGCCAAGAACAATGAACTCAACGATAAAAATGTCCGCATATATTTTATAGAAAGCCCTACAGTATTAAAAAAAAAAAAAAAATAGAAAAAGCGCCCGTTCCTAACCAGTAACGTAGAGCATCGAAGTTGCATTTGTTTACTTTCTCGTTTTCTTTTTTTAAGTGTTCTCAAGAAACTGGTGTGTGTGGATACAAAAGAGATTCAGCTGCAGCCAAATATATTTGCCTTAGTTGTTCTTATTCGTTGGGTAGACACTCAGCGCATGTCCTCTACAAGCATGGTCACGAAAACTAATACGTGAAGATGAGAAATTGGAAATTTTCGATGAAACCCCATCGCTTACATGTGGAATTTTAGGCCCCAATTAGCTTTGTTTGGTCAAAGTAGGGACAGGTGTTGAAGACCACTTCCTTTAAAAAAACTAACGAGGGTTCAATTGTACTAACTTGAATTGTACTTGTTCTAGCTGCTAGCTTTTATTAGGCAAATGTCGCAATTTTGGTTTTTAAGGCATTCACTAAAGGAGATTTCAGTGAAAGAAAGATATGCGAGAAACGGCGTTTTTTCGTTGTTACCTCTTGTCATTATTCCTACGCCATAAAGAAGTTGTCGAGTTACGGACAGTGACGGCTATTCCTTAAATTCGGACCATTAGAAACATTATTACTTATACTCACGACAATCTATTGACACCTTGCACTTTTTGTCATTTTGACGAAAAAAAATTCGCATGAATAAGGAGCCGCTAAGATGCAATTTTTTGTGGCAAAAATATGCGCACCGGAAAACATAATGCTTCCTGCTACACTTATTGGGGTTTTGTGCATAACGTTCCTTTTCCAAATTTAGACATGATTGATTTTTGAACCTAATAGTTGAACATGTGACCGATTTCTGGTTTTAGTTAACCTATTAATTCCTTACTTTTACCATTCCGGCTGTTGTTCAACTTCATTTTCTGTCCACTTTGCTATGTTCGCTTTAGCCCTCTGTCGTTGCAAACAGCAAAAAATAGAAGACAAAAAATCAATACACTTTCATTCTCCAACGGTGTAGATATGAAAATTGATTTCCTATTTATTTGTTTTGGTTTCATTTTTTATTTCCTTTATAATAAAAGAAAAAATTACTAATTTTGGTCAAGTGAAAGTTTTTTTTCTTTTTCTTTTTTGTATTATTATTCCTATACACTGCACACATAATAATTTTTATTAAGTCACATACAATAATGGTGTTGTGCGGCACATATTAAATAAATTGTACGACCATCGATTGCACCACCCAGTAATAAATACATAATGAATGATTTTCAATTATAGACGCGCACTTATCTACCTATATGCATCGGCATAACGACAATCATCTGTATTGTATGCAAAATTTCCTCATCCCGCCCTGAGATAAGGTTTTGTAGGATCTTCAGTAATTATGTTCCAATCAAGTTTTATGTTAACAAAGTTTTGTTTATTTTCCTAACTCATGTGGAAAATGTTATTAAACTAAAATAATTGAAGACTTGCATTAAATTTTGACAAACAATTATGGCAAGAACTATTAGTATTCTTCTTTTTACAAATAGGAAAAGATAAGTTTTAGAGAACATAAAAATATTTTTGTTATGGAAGATTTCGCAAAATTGTTCCGTTTTCTTTCTTTCGTAAGTGTTGTTCCCTTGCTCTAATCACAACCACTGACAGATCGCTAACCACATGTGTCTGTCAAACGAAGGTAAAACTGCCCTTGTTTTCTTTGTGTGATTTATTCTGACGTTTAAGGGTAAATGTGGAAGCTCCAAAAGACATGACACCGCATACTTATTATTTAAACTTAGGCATAATGACAGAGTATAGTGCAATGGTATATGATGAGAAATGTAAACGAATCGAAATCAGAAGAAAAAATAATTGCAACATTTTTATGCTCTTTGCGGAAAATAGGCGAAAGGGGCTTTTTACTTCATACACCATTGGCTGTATAAGCGTACGTGAAGTTTGTACCGATGTATACAACATTCAGAAGGCTTTCAGACAGAATCAGCTCCTATTATACCGATTAATTCAGACTCATTTTCTGAACAGTTATGTGTAAGTTTATTGGTTCGTCTCTCCATCTGTCCTTCTTCTCTGCTTGTGTAGTATATTACCTAAAGCAATTTTGAAAGCATTTTGATTTTCATATCGAGGCCCAAGGACGAAGCGTATAAAAATGAATTGGAAATGGATCGAAGGCCATGCATACAGTGCCATGTAAACTGAGAACACCTCTGCTTTTCAAAACGAATAAAAAATTAGTTTCCTGCTCGTTACTCATTAACCTACACATCATCAACCTACACCTCATTAATCTACGCAAATTTGAACGTATATTCTAAAGACGCTGTGAATAGACATCCTGCATGTAGAGGAAAGAGGAAAAATTGATTATGTCTACCTACTATTATAGGGTATCAAAATTTCGTTTTTTTTCAATACCTTTGTAATGCATAGAAACAGGCTTCATAAAGTTTATAAATTCTTGGTCAGCCTCAGATTCGAAATGCACCTAAACGTGCCCGTCCGATACTCTGCCTATATATCCGTCTGCTCAAATGTGTAGTATCTGTGTGTAAACATTCCCCTTTTCAAAAATATGCAAAATAATTGGAAAACGATCCGAACTGGTCAAAGGACACGCCTTCAACGCCCACATGCCTACGCAAAAAAAATGTTGCTTTCCATGTTTTTTGGTTGGTCTTCATAGACCATACAAGTTTTCACTTTTGTTCTGAGTAGTAGAGAAAGTCAGCCGCGCCCACCCAATATTATAGAGTATGAAAATAATGGTGATGGATATACAAGACTCGATCACGACTGAATATAATTTTCCTATTTGTTATACCTTAAGTCAAACTATTCGATGCATTCGAAGTGCCTTTAGTATAACTAAATGCGCAAAGTCGATCTTCTGAGTCGCTTAAAATTGCGTAACTAAACCATTTATGGATTATTTAAAAGGCACCCTAAGTTCACTTATTATCTGTTCTTTATATAATGTTACATAAAGAACTTGCCATCTAACAAGAATATTCTACAAAAAATTTGAATGATTAATGAGAGAAGTTAGTAGAAGAATGCCCTCTACCTAAGAGGGCAGTAAAATCACTTGCAATTTGACTATATTGACAATGTTCGACGTAGACGAACGTAGATTGATGTCGAATTAATTTATCAATTTATTATTTATGTTGAATATCGAGGTGAATAAATAACATTCAGTAATCATTTACTTATTTGAAAACCGAAAATAATTTGAAACAATTTTTTTGTTTAATGAACTTTAGTTCCAATGCCATCTCAAAAGCAGTTCATTGTAATGACCTTTTTACATTAAAACACACTGGCATTTAACCATGACCGAGTTTCCATTACACATTATATTACTTGCGGTTTTTATAGTGTGCAACAATATACGATACGATATTAAAATGTTAATGAAAATTGTGATGAGTTCAACTTGAAAGAAAAGACGCTTATGACTGTGGAATAAAATCATTTTGAAGACAATAATAATAGCGAGACAAATGTGAAAGTCGGGAGAGGCGAAGGAAAGCTTGCTTTCCGATAAACAAAGTGCAAAAAGGTAATGCACTTAATGCATTCAGTGGGAGAAAAGTCTTAAGATTAATTTTTTTTTTTTATTTTTTTAATGAGTTATTAAAAGTCTACGAATAATTTTATTTTATTTATTTCCTTTCACAGAATAATCGCAATAACGATTTTTATGACATATCTCCGCGGCCTTTTGGTGCAACAAACCAACCGAATGGTGGGAGCTCATCATTAAATACCGGCTATACGCGAAGTAAATCGTTAAGACCGGGAAACAGTTTAACACAAAGTAATGGATTTGTCCCGCAAAGAGCAAATGTACCGCATCAGCAAACACAATTTTTAGCTCAATTTAACGAGCCAACGGTAAGTTACTCTTCATATACGTATATATGTGGCTATTGTTTTTTTTCTTTTTTTTTTTTAATTTATTGCGATAGTTAATTAACCGTAATATTGAACTCGATTTGCCAGAGGTCTAAATAACTTCTTAAAAACTCACATGACCAATTCGGCATAAACCGGTTAAATAATCAGTAAAAATATTTATTTTCATATGTGCCTAGAATTGAATGAGACAAGTGCTGCTAAGAAAGAAAACAAAACCCGAAATTAATAGCAAATCTGTGTTATTACCTTTTCATGTTATAAATATTTATGTTTCTCTTGTTAAGCGCATAACGCAGACAACACTACCTTACATAACAAGCTTCAAAGCCACAAAATTCAGCAAATTTCAGCAAATATTTATGATAACCGAATGTGGATATACCCACCTTTTATAAGACATCAAATAAAAAAAAAGCGTAGATTTGTCTGCGCGTATGTTGTGGGCAATTATAGCTTAATTTGAACAAACAAAAACCTTAATGCATTTTACACAAATTAATGTTCGTATAGAAATCTTGCTTGAATTTATTTTAAACTGTGACTTGAAAAATATTGATTGATGGAGAGAAGCATAAGTCATCATAAGTGGTCATGTTAAAAGTTACGCTTACATCAGTCCTGTTAACGATGGTATGAAACATGGGTGTAGTTCTGTCTTCGCTCTTACGGATATTGAAAAATTTGAAAGTGGACTTTGTCACTCCATCAGAGTCGTTTCCCCATTTATCTGTGGTTGGCCATTTAGCGCTTGAGAAAATGAAGATAGAGAGCTAACACCGAAATATCAAGTTGACGTTACGATCCTATAGAGAGCAGGTCAAGTCTAAAAGCGATCTTGAATCATTTACAGGTTCTCAAAAATCTTAGCAAAAATAGGCTTGAGCCCTCCAGAGACGCATAAAAATCTGTCGATGATTTTGACTATATTTTGTTTTTACGCTGAGCTTCAGACTGTTTTTGCCATTTGTAGAATTTGGCTATAAGGATCTATACAGCAACCAAACTCGCCTGTACCTTTATTTGCCTTAAGTTACAAACCAAATAACAAAACGAACATAACATGATTGTGGGAAAGCTTTTAATTTATACAAACGGCTATTAACGATGTTAGGAATGGGAGCACTTTTTGGTAGAAATAAAAAATATTTTATTGCATTGTGCTAACGGCAAACAAACTTCAATTAGTATTAAGGATCGTTTGGATTTTGTATTCTTTTCATTTTGGATATAAATGAAACCAAATGTTTGCTATTGTGGTAAATTGAAAGAGGTTGATTAATTTTGGGAATTGTTTCTTTATTGTTCTCGAAATCATTTTCTCTACTCATCGATCTGCGTCAATATGTGATGAGACAGATTTTCACAGCATAAACAGCCCGATCTTGGATGCATGAAAAGCATCTTTAATTTGTAGCAATTTTTGTATTAATTCCCTGTTATTGGTTTTTATACCCTACACCGCTTGTGGTACAGGGTATATCAAGTTAGTGTGGGCGTATGTAACGCGCAGAAGAGTTTAAGATAGATCCACCTTTTATTATATCGATCGATTCAGAATCACAATTTAAATTGATCTAAGCCTGTCTGTCCGTCTGTCTGTTTGATGTATGTTCATGCAAACTTGTGTTTTCGTCACAATTTCTAAGATATTTCGATGAAATTTGGTGCAGCGACGTGTTTTCAGCCAAGGGCGAACCCTATTGAAAACGGTTAGCATCAGTCCATTTTTTCGACCACTCCCCATATAACGACGTATTCTAAAAGTCATTATATGGAAAAAAATAGCAACTTGCAAAATTTCTCGGCAAAAGTGGCTAGATAGTAGTATTTCGGTATTCTAAATTTGTATGAACACTTTGGATCGGCTGGCGCAATGTTTGAACACCCTCTCATATAACGAAAACTGAAGTTCATACACCAAAGGGGTATAATTTTCAATGCTTCACGATGAAAATTATATCATAATAGTAATGTAACATAGAAAAATTAACTGTGCCGAATTTAGACCATCTCTGCCTATTTTTTGAACCCTATCCTAATAGCGATTTTCGCGAAAATTGATCCTTTGTAGAGCAGAAAAGTGCAAGCTTTAACAAGTGGTAATAGAAATTGACCCATAATATTATAGTAATTTCGTACAAAACTGAACTCCAGAAAATTTGGACCATCTATTTCTATTTTTGGTACCAGAAATACGTACATGAAAAATATGCCTTTATATAGAAACAAGATATGATTTTGGGCTCTCTAATAAATGTAAGAGTTGTGTTAGACAATGCGGTGAAGGGCATTTAATATTCTGCCTTGTCCCGCTATAATGTTCTGAGTTGTTATCTATAATTTTTTTCACAGCGACAATGTATAAAGACTAGTTTCAAATTTGACCTGTGATCGTAAGCTCGGCATAAATTGTGTTTAGCTTTCTCAAGCATTTTCAAAAGAAGATATTTACGGTATTACATCGCATTGGATAATTCTGAGACGTCTCCCTGAGCTGGCCGGTGGAATGGAGTAGAAGGGGGGGAGGTTAGGTACATCATGCATTCATGCTCCAATTTACAAAAACTGTTGATATGGAACTCTGCCAGCAGCAACGTGTGGACGTCTAGACCTTACCTAGTAAGCCCTCGATCGTGTACAGCGAAGAATTCGGATGGTTATGAGTAATGAGGCTGTGTCTAAGCATCGGTACAATGTGGGCTGCGTTGTGCTTATGTATAGGCAAAAGCATTTTAAAGTCGAACTTACTCCTCTCTTTCCTCTCTCCATACTTGCAGTAATACGAGATAACCACTGTATCTACATGTACAGGGGACATCCCTTGAGTGGCTGGTCGCAGAAAGAAAGAAAAAAAAACAATGCAATTATGGTGGTCATTGAAGAAAAACTAGCTGCAACAAGCTAAAAGGGAATCCAGAATAATTTTTCAAAGTTAGGGCACTCGATTACGTGTTGAAAGGCTTGTTTAGGACCATTTAGCAAAGATCTGCGCTACTTCTTTCGCCGCCGTGTATTGTTTCAAATGAGTAATTTCGTTCGATAACTTATTGAGCCATTCTGTGAATAGCCCCAATACGAAAATTGGTTGCTGAAGTAATATTTTACGGCGCCTGACACTCATATATCGCATTGAAATTTCGTGCCAAAGTGCAAAAGTTCGTACTGTTATGGCAGCGAACGTTGTCTCGTTGTCACCCTGCGATGTGCTCGGGCAAGCTCCGCACAGCGGAATCGGTTTTGCAAAGCGTTGGAAAAAAAATTTGATCCCGGTCGTAATCCGAGTATTAATCCGAGCCAACACAGGTTATGCGACAACAAGTCTTCAGATGCATAGCAAGAGATGTGCGTTTAAGTTGCTTTGAAGACATAAACATGTTTTACGACATTTTCTACGATCTAATATTTAGCAACTTGCAGCGGTAATAAACTTTTTCATTCAAATCGTACGATTTTTTTTATGAAATCTTGAATTTTGTGAATATTTTCGGCATGGAGCGCTCATCGTTTTATTTGCAAGCGCACCATTTGTGAAACTTCGTTGCAACGGTTTTCAATCAGAAATTCTTTTACATGATCAAAGTAGTAAATTATTATGATAAAATTAGTTTACAGTTATCAACAAATTCTCATCGTTAGTGCAATGAACTCAACATAGCTCCTTATGCAACATTTATATGCTGTGCATAAGAATTTGAATTTCTTTTGAGAACTTTTCGGTTTTATTGAAATGAAATAAATATAAAATTAAGAGAAAAAAAAAAGAAAAATAAAACATGTTTTTATGAAACAAGAGCTTAAAAAATCTCACACAACAATTGGATTTTGTTTGCTACAGTTTTGAAATGGTGAATATTCCCACGTAAAAAAAACGTAAAAACATAAAAAAATCAGGTTCGGTTTTGATTGTTTTCTTAATGTTCGCTGTTACAGTATCATTAACATTATCGCGAGTTGTGTTTGCATATAAATGTAGCCTTTTTTTCTTAGCTTTGTGGTGTAAACTTGTTGATATTTAATTAGTGGTTGAAAGGTACTAGAGCAGCAATAACGGCAACAATAGATTGAAATTCGTTTGTAATTTATGCAATTTTTTTCAATTTTAAAAATGCTTTTCATTAAATGAAACGACCATTCATACGTTGAGTATACTGATGTTTTGGTTTTTGAGAAGTTAAATCAATGTGATATCAGTACGTGTGTGTGTGTGGTTTGTTTTTGTAAATGTAAGACAGAAGCGGTGTTGTACGGCGTAAATTAAATGATTATCTTTTTCATCTTTTTCAGGCGGATAAAGGTACTTCTCCTAATCGTATACCCTTTACAAGTTTTGGTAGTTCAGGGTCGCGACCATTCGGCACAGGTGGCTTTACACCGAGTAATAATCGTAATAGACAATTAGGCACATCTTACAATTCGGACGTACCTGTAGGGCCTGTGACGCCCCAACAAATTCCTTTTCGTAATACCCGTAATCGGTTTCAACCCAATTCAGCCTCCAGTACGTCCTCGACCAGCACAACTTCGACAGAGTCTTCAACTAGTAAACGTTACAATCGTTTTGGCTCGTCAAGAACTCAGCAATTTTCCAACAATGGCTTTCGCTCGTCCACACAAAGTAGCATTCCAGAAAATAAACCTAGTGCTAACAGATCGTCTGTTTATAAGTCCAGAAGGCCCATATATACGAGTCGCGAGGTAAATGAACCTGTACAATCGGCAAAAGTACGTAAGTTATTTGGCGAAAAAATGGGACGAGTTAAATTGCCATTAAAGGACAAATTATTGAAACAACAAATATCAGCTTCGTCGTCACCTTTCAAAACGGCCATCAGTCAACTACATGCAAAAGAGTCTGAGCCTCTTAGCGTCGAATATGATGAAGAGTTGCATGAGGTCGAGGAGAATCATCTGGGTCGTGATAATAATGAGACCAGCTTGGAAAAGTTGCAATTGCACGAAGCCGAAGTTAAAACTGCGATAGAAAAGTCTTTAGAAGTAGCCAAAACAATTAATAAAGAAGAACAGGAAGATATTTCAGGTCAAAATTCTGCTTCGGAAAGTTTTGAAGCCGAGAGCAACAAGGAAGATAATGAGGAAAAAGAAGAATCTGAGGAATATGAGCAAAGTCAAGAGGACACAGGGAATGACAGTGAAACTTCACCTGCCAGAACAAACGAAAGTCTGGAAAAGCATGTTGAAAGCACTTCAATTGAAACCAGCACAGAAAGATCAACGGAAGATGATAGTTATGATTCGACTGAAAATATAGGAAAGTCGAATTTGAAAAATACTTTCCAACCAATCGCTGTACCTATAACAACTGAAAATTCTTCAGCAGATGATGCAGACAGCCTTCTAGTAACCACTACAAAGCCTCCTAGCGGTGGGAGAAAGCATAGTTTTACTGAGAACATTAAAGAAGGAAGTGCCGCAAAAGCTGACGACGAAGAGGACGAGGGTGACGAAGATGACGATGACGCAGACGAAGATGATATAGAAGAAGGTGAAGAGGAAGGTGACGAGGAATATGATGAAGAAGAAGACGAAGAAGAAAGCGGTGATGATGAAGTCGAAGTAGATGATCACACCGTTCGGGAGGGTTCAGCTAGCTTGCCTATTGATCATGAAAGTCCTGCGACTACCACAATGTGGACAGACGCTGAAATTTTGGATAGGGAAGTTGTGTCAGTTGTTACCACCAAAAGCGTTATTAACGGTTCTACATCTGTTCCGGCCCCGGTTACTTCGAAGTCAATTACATCTGTCCTTGAAGAAGAAACTATTGGGAACAAGTTGTTCGCAACTACTGAATCTTCGGTCGAATTAAACGAAACACCCATCACAGCAAAAACATTAGCAAATGCTGAGGAAAATCATACTGTACAACCTTCAGCACCAACTAGCCGTAGTGAAAATGGAGCCAGATTTTTGCCCTTCCCCGCTGTTCAGCCGGAAGGATCTAACAATTCTGCGGAGCAAGAAAACGTTGAAGAGATTGCTAAACCTGTGACCACCCCTGTCCCAGCAGAATCGTCTACCAGCCCGCCAGCCTCGTCCTCTACTGAAAGCATAATCGATAAACTGGATAGGGTACAATCTGAGCTGTCTAGCGGCTTGCTTGCAGGCAAATATCCGATTATAAGTCAAATGGATATTTCTACCCAAGCTACAACGTCCACATCAGGTTCGAAATTCGTACCAAATATACGCAAATTTCAACCAAAAACCACTGCTTCTCCTAAAGTCAAAATTCATCGATTTGAAGAAACTGAAATGGATGATTTGGCTGGATTGTTGCCAGTGGGCTTCAAACCGAAACCTTCATATAAAAACCGGAAAATCACCACCACAACAACAACAACGACAACAACCACTACCACCGCAAAACCAAAATTGGGTATTAAGGGAATAGAGTTCAAGAAACCTATACGCAACTCGACCATAAGTCGTTCCTTCAAGACGTCCTCGGTGCAAGCACAAGACGTCGGTCTGAGTGGCTTATTGTCCAAATCTTACAAGCCATCCGTTACAACAACAACGACTGCGGAAACTCCGAAAAATGTATTCGATAATCTCCTAAGTAAAATTAAATTTGATGAAAATCCTGATAAGTTGTTACCCAAAGATTATAAAGTGCCCACTACTAACAAGCCTGCGGTTACCTTAGTCAATGATTTATCTAAATTTCTACCACCTGGATATCGAGTGAACGATACGGTTGGAACCAGCACAACAAAACCTTTATTAACTCCGTCTTCAGAAACAACTCTTACAGCAAAGAATAATAATGATGGGATTTTAACCATCGAAAGTGATGACTTAAGCAAATATCTTCCACCTGGTTATAAATTGAGAACAACTAAGAAACCTTCTAAATTGGAACCGGAAACTATCGATATTTCTCAATTGTTGCCAAAGGGATATAAGCCGGATGGAGTTAAAGTTCAGAAATCGGATGACATTTTTATGAAAATAGAATTCAAAGATGCAGCTTCGTTATTACCGGCCGGTTTCAAATTAAATACTACCGAGAGTTTGAATAAACAACATCCAGCGTCTACGAGCACCAGCACCACAACGACTACAACTATTAAACCAGATGGAGCTTCTCCCTCTTCTCCTATCTCTTCAACCGTATCTTCATCGGCTACTACTGGTCTTAAAGTCGTATTTCCCAAAGGTATTCATAAGCGAATAGGAGCTCAACGGTTAACGACACCAAAATCTAATGATTACGTTGATTTGGGTCCTACTGCACCCTCTGTGGTAATAAAAAAAGGTCCGCCGACTAGAGCCACCACGGAATTTACAGGTTGGCCAACGCCCTCAACTACACCAATTTCTATCGAGAAACTATTAGAACAAGCTAGAACAGTTTCCATAAACTTTGAGGATCTTTTATCGTCAACTTCTAGCACTTCAACAACGACGACTACGACTACTACTACGACAACGACTACACCGAAACCCACAAGACCAGGTCACTGTACGCTGGACTGTGATTTGGCCGCAACAATCAGAATTATTGAAGGTGTTGCATGGAAGCCTGAATTATTGGATCATAATACGCTTGAATGGAAGAATTTAGCTCGAGAAGTAGAAGCTCAGGTAACAGAAGTAAAAAAGAAAAAAACTCTAACTGTCTCAAATAGTTTATATTTACTAGCGAAGGCTAAGAGAAATATTCGACTTGTCATGCTTCTTTTAAAGACAGAAAGACACCACAAAATGTATATGGACCTCTATTTGACTGTGTTCATCCGTTTATTGTTAAAATACTCCTACGCAAAGGAATGTTTGATTAAAAAAATATTTATATACTAAATTTGCCATTTAGGTCCCAAAATTTGCGAAGGACTGTTTAAAGATAAAAGTACAGTAGGTTTCACTTACATTTATCACAATTTTCACAATAAGACGTGACATGCATCGAAAAGCAGAGGCTCTGCTAAAAGAAGCATGAACGAGAGAATGCTGAATATCTAAACAAATTCCTTACTTTTACTTTATTCATGGCCGTTCCGTTGTCCGTATGTTCATGCTTAAGCATTCACTCGTTCGTAAAAGTTTGAAATAGAAAACTGAAACCGGGTACTTAGGAGCTTGATAGCTACAGATCGAGTTTGAAGAAAGGCATCAATGACATCAATTTATAATCAATTTGTAATATATATATATACATATAATTACAGCTTAACGAAGTCTACTCGAGTGCTCCACAACTTAGTAAATGGTACAAGAAAGTACGCATTGATAGTTTTAGTAAAGGCAGCGTTTTGGTCGATTATTACGTGGAATTGGCTAACATAACTAAAGATGTTAATACCTTACAAATCAAGAAGCTTTTCCATTCGGCGTTAACACCCAAACCATTGGTACCCGAAAATTCGGAATCCGAGAATGAAACGGATAGTGATGATGAGAGCGAGGAATACAAACAGGATTTGAAAGATGAGAAACTAGTCAAGGAAACCTTTTTAATGGGCAAATACGTTATCGATCCAGTAGCGACGGATTTTACAGGCAAGTTAAATATATAAAATAATTATTATAGAGATTAACCATTAACTCTATTTTTAGTTATACCAAAGTCCCTGACTCCCGGGGTGGAATATGCCGAAGAAGATCTATTAATACCGCAATGGGCTATAGTGATCATTGTGATAGGAGTGGGTTCTTTAGTCTTTGTAGTAGCTTTCGGAGTAACAGTGGTAAGAAGAAAATTAAGCTTGGCTGTTACACGATCTATATTTTAATCTTCCTATGCAGCTCCTTAATCGTCAGAAACGCTCTAAAAAGACTCCTATACCGCTGAGTAATGACATGTTAAACGAACTAAAAATCAATCATATGGGTGGTGTAGATAATTATGGTGTTGACGATTTCTATAATATAGATGACGCCTGGAATGATACTAAGGAATCTATTAAACCCAAGGTAAAGCGCTTTTCTTCTTTTTCACATTCCTTGTTCGAATTATTCATTTGGAATTTTCCATGTTAGCGTTTTACAAATTCTGTGCACGATAGTAGCGGTTCTAATATTTATGATAGTTGGCGTTCCAATCGTCACGGTGATTATTATTTTGATAATCAAAATTATGCACAGAAAGGTGATTCCTTAGAACGATCTCTTAAACATCATCCGCCTTCTTCTCACTATTCAGGCCATCAACACACACCAATTTACGGTCATCAGTATCCTGACGCATTTGCGGATGCTCATCAAATGTATACGTATAATAATCAGGTGAATAGTAGTAGAGCACGTTATCCAAGAGATTATGATCCAGATTTTTAACTTTAACTCTCGAGTTTTAAACTCGATTAGACTAATTTATTTAAACAAATGAATGTGAGGAAAAAATCCCTATAAGATATTTAATCCAATTATTTTCTGTACTTTTTAATACTTTTTTTTAACTTCAACTTTTCTATATACTCTCCCATACTCAGTAAGTATCCAGTCTTATTTCAAATTATCTTTCATCAAATACCTGCTTTACTGTATAATTAACATATTGGCAAATATTCGGCTTTTTTACTTTAATTTATATGTGATTTTTAAATATATTTATTAAAAACAAAAAAAAAAAAAAAAAATGCCAAATGAAATTTTTTTATATTCGGCTTGAAACGAATTTTTTTTTTTATATTCACCAGCTTTTTTGGGGTAGAAACTTTTAAATTTCCTGGTCATTCTTTAACAGGGACATATTTCAGATCCTATCTAGTATCCGAACTATAACATCTCAGGTTAATTGTATAAAAGTTAATCGAATATTTTCATTGAGATTGTGCCTGCTTTACTTCAGAGTTCCTTTTATGGGCTTTTTATGTTCAATTTTTGCAATGAATTTCTGATCAATATTTGTATCTCACTAAACAAACTACCAGACAGACATACAGCGCAGACTATTCAGAGACAAACCGAGTGTAACTTCAAAAATATTTTATAAGCCAAGACGCAGACACACAATGGTGGGTATAAAACGCTGATTGCTTTATATGTAAAATATATATATATTTATATATATATTTGTAATATATAAAAATATAAGTAAATTAATAATAATCTCGGTACATAACTAAGATTTTTAGAAAGTGTTTGAACTCTTGAATACTTTTATCATATATTTTTCAGAGAACAAATGAAGTCAAATTTAGCTCATTAATACATAATTTTAATTTATTTCTAAAGTTAATATTAATTTTTATTTTTATTTTCTTTTATAAATAAGTCGATGTACACATTTTCATTAAAATAAAAATTTAATTAAAAATAATTATGCGAAATGTGCTTGTTATACCTTATACAACTTGTGCTACAAACGCATGTTACGTTCGTGTGGATGTATGCAACATCCAGAAGGACATGAGGTAGATCAATTTTTTTTTATTATTGTGGTGGATCTAGAATTGCTTTCAATCAGTTCGGCCGTCCGTCCATCTTATTTTCTTGTGTTCAATCTACAAGCCGCAATTTCTGAAATATTTTTATAAATTATGGTGCATCGACGTGTTTTGGCACGAGAACGAACGCTAACGACAATGGTTGGGATTGTACCGCCTTTTTGACCCCTTCCCATATAACGCCTTATCTTCAAAAATCCTCATATCAATAACCGTATTAGGTGAAAAGGCTCGGCGTATTTAATGGTTCGCCGTAGCCCACTATTCCTAATTGTTATATTAACTTAGTGAGGTCGTACGTAACACGCTGAAGGGCTTAAGATGGACTCATCTTTTATTATAGCGATCAAATCAGAATCACCATCTCAATTGATCTAATCCTGTCTGTTTGTCTATCCATCCGATGTCTGTCTATAGTGCCGTGTTTTGGCCGAACGGCGAACGCTATTGAAAATGGTTAGGATCGGTCCACTTTGTCGACCACCCTATTCTGAAAAGTCGTTATATGGAAAAAATTGTAATTTTGCAATATTTCTCGGCAAAAGTGGTTGAGTAGTAGTATTTCGAAAACTGAAGTTCATACAACAAAAACGTATAATTTTCAATGCTTCAAGATGAAAATTATATCATAACAGTAATTTAACATAAAAACATTAACTGTGCCAAATTTGGGCCATCTCGGCTTATTTTTTGGACCCTACCCTATTTACGAAAATTGATCCTTTATAGAGCAGGAAAGTGTAAGTTTTAACAAGTGGCGCTGGAAAATGAGCCAGAATATTATGGTAGTTTCGTACAAAATTGAACTCTACAAAATTTAGCCATCTACGCCTATTTTTGTTCCTGCCTTATGTAAGGGTTAAACTTTCACTACGTTAGGTTGCGTTTTGGGCCCGCTTCCCCAGAAATACGCAAATGAAAAATGTGCCTTTATATAGAAACAAGATATGATTTTTGTGTTCTATAGTAAAATAAGAACTGTGTTTAAGAATGCGGTGAAGGGTATTTAACGGTCGGCCTTGTCCGACTATGAGGTTCTTACTTGTTCTTACATCACGAACGTGCTGCTTTCTGTTAAATAACATCACGAACGTCCTGCTTTCTGTTAAATAACAGCACCATCTGATTTATTTTTGAGATTTTTTATAACACTAGTATAATACTGCTTTACCAGCATAGCCTTAGCAAAAATTATTCATTGTCTTGGGTGTGTTTTGTGTTTGGGTTTGTGTCTAAACATTAAATTCTGTGACAGACTACAGAAAGTTGATTATAACACAATTTATCAAAATGAAAGCTTTGATAAATGGGTTGTTATTAATTTTCATACTATTGTGTACAACCCTGAAAACCATTTAATTCCATTTTCAAATATTTACTGATTTGATGCTAAAGAGTTTTCAACGAAATAGAAATCGTTACACTATTTTTTTTAGTTTAAAAATAAAATAAAAAAAGTAGGAAAATTATATTCGGCTGCGGTCGAATAGATAAACTCACCACCTTTATAGTAAAGTAGAATATGTAAACATATCTTATTGCAATTTATGAGTAAGGAGCAAAGGATCTAATTTTGTTTGCTTCTGAAAAAGAAGGTGTTGTCCTGTGGGTGTGTGCTTTGACCGATTTGGTCTACTTTCAATGTGGGAAATGATGCAAACGTTTTGACAAATGAAATACGTCCCCATACTTCGGTGGTAAGTACAAAAAGTAATTGCCGCATTTATTGCTGGAGCAATCTCTCGGCAGGTCAGAGAGGTCACATTAATGGCGCTAGTCTCTTGAAGCGAAGTCTAATTAGCTTGGATGATTTATAAATACTTATTGGCGGTTTTCTTCTTCTTATTTCAGAAAGTTTTTTATGTAATGGGTAATGAAATACATAAGCCATGTAACTACGTGTGGATTTTGCTTTTATAAGCTTTGTAGTCGAGGACTTTTTTTAACGGTGTAGCACCGTTTTCTCTTTTGTTATATAAAAGAGAAGGCAAACAAAAGCCTCCTATGATAAAAAAGATAAAAAAGCTAGTATGGATTCTTATGACGACTTTTATAGCTTTTCATTTGGATTCCAAATAAAATCGCGCATTTTATTTTCCAAGGTGTCCATGTCTTTCTACCTGTTGCTTATTTGCCTAAATGTCTTACTTACTTTTGCTGTCAGTTTTTGGCTATAAAGCTAAAGATAAGTTCTGCCTGTTATTTATACACTTTTCTTTTCTTTCTTCTTCTATCCTTTTCTTCCGCTACTTTTGTGGATACGATATGATCCAATTCAGTTCAAGAATTTCTTGATTCCTATCGGCAAACTCTTATCGTCAACGGCGGGACGTAAAAGCACTTTATATCATCATTTCACTTCGTTGCCTATGTTTGACTTGAGTCATCAAATCTACCGTTTGCTGCAAATTTTGCTCGCATTTTTGTTGTCTAATTATATCGCTTTTCAACAACTTCATCCAGGTCCTTTCGTATTCAAAACATTAACAGAAATCGCTTTATAGGTTTGTATGAATTTCCAATTTCTTCATAGATCTCTTTATTAGTGATTTCTGATATGAACTTTTATTTGTTTTGATTTGAGCAATGGGCATACGGACATAGTTCAATGGTACCTCATCTTTTCTTCTGTTTAGCAAGTTTATTTTATAACACAGCATTGTCATTAAAGAATCATCTTAACAATTTCCAAGATTACAGTGCGATTGTTCGGTTGTATGATTTCAATAAATTTCAGAGTTTTGCGAAAGTGTCATGTTCGTTCGCAATACATTCCTGTGATTATATCTTTATGTTTCAATTGGTTGATGAGAAAGGTAATCACTTGTTTATGTAGTCTATGAATATGTACGACTTGTAATCGTAAGGCCTAAGACTTAGTCTAGATAAACTTTTACATTTTAATAACAAGCCGTGCGTTAATACTTTTACCAATTACTGTAATATATTTATCTGCTGCTTTATCAAGAAAGAAAAAAGAACAGGAGTCGATCGAGGAAAACACCATCTTTTGGATATCCGTTTAAACCAAAATCCTCTTCTCGGTTTCCTTTTTTATAAGCTTCTTTACAATTATTGTATCCTACACAGCTTATGGTACAAGAACATATTAAGTTTGTGCGCATGTATGCAACAATCAGAAGAATTTGAGATGGACTTACCTTTTATTATACCGATCGATTCCGATCGATATGATAGATTATACCGACTTAGTATACTCACGTGTTCAGGCTCGAGGACGAATGCTAATGAAAATGGTTCGGACTGGATTGCTTGCACAATCATATAGACGGACAGACATGGCTCAATCTATTAGGAATTTCATGCTTATCAAGAGCACATATACTTTACAGGATCTCCGAAATTTACTTTTGGATGTTGCAGGCATTATGACAAAATCTTTCGGTGGCATGTGTAATAAGAGAAGATAAATTTCAATATATTAGAAAATCGATGTACTTATAAGAATAATCAAATATAAAACACAGGAAATTTCTACATCAAAAATAAGAAAACAAGTAAAAACACTATAGTGGGATAAGGACCGCCGTTAATTACCATGTATGACTTCGTTTAAAACAGTTATCCACATAACGACTTTTCAAAATAAGGCGTCATATGGGAAGCGATTGAAGACGTAATCAAATCCGAGCCATTTTTACTAGCATTCACTCTTTATCTGAAACACATGGGCATACCAAATTTCGTCAGTACCTCTCAAAAATAACGACCTGTAAATTGAAGACAAGGAAACAGTACGGTCAGATGGACAGACAAGCCTAAATCGATACAAAAAGTGATTTTTAATCGATCGGTATAATGAAACATGGGTCTATTTCAAGTCCTCCCGGGTGTCGCACATACTTGAATAAATATAGTACATCCTTAACGCAAGTGTATTAAAAGGCGATGACTGTGTATACCTCATGTGTGTTTTCTTCTAAGTCTAAGTGTCTCGGCCAAGGCGAAGTGCATTTGACTTTGATTGACTACAATGCCGAGTAGGATGAGCTTGTTGCAGAGCTTTCGATTTACTAGGGAACATCATGGATGCGAAATTCAATTTCGGAATGGCGGCTTCATTGTTAGTGGCTATCCGTACTCGAGAGTATTAAAGGACTTTTGAAAATTGTTTGACTAGCTGTTCTGCTATAAAGATGGTATCGTGCGTGGTTTAAAATATATTCGAGAAAATAAAAGCTGATCATGCACTTGCTATTCAACTTGCAAGAGATATGCCGCTATTTTAAGATTCTCTATACGTTTTGATGAAACTCCGTATAATCGTATTTACATGACAAGTCTTCAATCCTTATCACCTGCACATGTCATGAGATTCCTATTTTCTACGTTTCATAAGAATCTCAACTAACACATGAATGGTTGTAGGTTCAAATCTCAAGTGCCGCAGAGGTTTTAATAAAACCGATAGCCTTAGACACCAGTGCTTTAAGCCTTGAATCTCGGAATTATTTTGTCCGCCTAAAAAATCAATAATAATAATAATAAGCCTAACAAGCTTAAGCAGAGATATTCTTAGAGATTGTTCCAAATAAGTCGAAATTATTTGATTAATTTAGATTATGATAGATTATCCTATCATATCGTACCATGGATGAATGTCTCTTCGAATTGCATAGCGTTTCGCCTTAAGGCAAAAAACTTTTTGTAATTCTACAGTAACTAAGCGATTACTTGTCGCAGTTTTTTAAGTCACCCTTATAATCTTAACCCGTAGTAGTAATCTTGTTATATAATAATTTATACCAAATATCTATTTGAAGTTTTAAGAAACTAATATAGTACGAATCTTGATTGCCCGATACTGAAAGTAATGATATAAAATGCTCTTAATTTTATTTTCAATTATGCTGCCATTAGACAACTCTTCAAACCTACCAACTATCTACCCTCGATTTCACTTCTGTACCATTGCGAGTTTCACAAAATGAAAAATACGAAACGAACGAAAGGAAAAGCAAGTGATCACCTTTTAAACTTTTCTAAAACCTCATTACATCCATTGTGTAGATCCTTCAATTATACAAATGGAATAACTAAATTACTATACCCCCATCCTTTGGAAGAAACGGTAAATGAAAAAAAAAAAAAAACAATAACAACAACAAAGTAATATGAATTAAGAAAACTTTTGCATTTTCATTTTCGAGAAAGAGAAACTTACTAAATCATCATCGTCGTCGTCATAGTACTCATTATATGCAAATTTAGCTCGGGGAGGAGTGTAAGAGAAAGTTTGTTTTTGTCTTTCATAAAAACTAATACAAGATGAGAAAGAATAACAACTAAATAAAATTTTCGTTTGCTTTGTTAGGAGTAATTTTGCTGCTAAAATTCACAACAGGTGTTACATATAGAATAACATGCGAAACAGAAAATTTTCACACAAAAAACTTTTCGAAAAGAAATTGCAGAAGAAATCATTTCGCTAAGTGAACGAGCGAGATAGTAAGCGACTGAACGAAGGAATGGGCAAAGAAAAGGCAAAAGAAAAAACAAGAAACCTTAAGGTTAAAAACAGCCGTTGGCCATTATTAGAGACAAGAAGCAACCAAAGCTCAAGAAAGGACACTAGGAGGTTTTTCTTAAAGGAGCGATAAGAATACAATCAACAATTTGTGAAAATGGAAGCGTGAAATAAGCTCGAAAACGAAGGACTTGCAAGGATACGTACAGAGAGAAGACCATGCTAAAATACCGTATAGAAAAGCGCAACACTTGCTTTAGAAATTTCCATAATTTTAAGTTATAATTTTTTTAGTCAAACACCCGCTAGCCAGACAAATGAACGAACGAGCAAAGTGAACAATAACTTAAGCAGAAAATTTGCCTCTTAGGAAAGCATAAGACAAAAAAAAATCAAGCGGAGTAAATTGAAAAATTATGAAAAGTGCATAGAGTGCTAAAAAAGTTTCCCTCATTTTATTTTATATATGAAAGAAGGAAATATATATATATATATATATATATGTATACATATATACGTCCTTTTTTTGTGCTTTTTCTTTTTCAAATGATTTTTATTTTTGCGACTAATAAACATTACTTTTACAACCATAGAACTTTTTAAAAATATTTTAAGTTTTTGTCTTCTTCGGCATCAGATTAGAAAATTCTTTTTTTCTTAACTGATTTTTCTTCTATGTAATAGAATGGCACACTAATTGTTCTACTTCGTTCGTAACGCGGATAGGGGTTTGGTCTGTTTTTTTTTGTAGCCAAACGTGCATTTATATTATAGCAAACTGAACGAACGGGTTAACCAAAGTACTAATCTAATGCTTTCTAGTACTTTCTCTTATCTCTCGGGCAATTTTCGAATTCCGTCTTGAACAGATTGTCCCGTCTTTTGACCCATATCCAAATGAATCAACATTTTGCACGCAGTCCTCCGTTGAAACCGAAAGGATAACAATGAGGAGGATAGCACGTTCCTGGTTAGAACTGTAAACATTTCCCAAACCAGTTTTGCTGAATTTGTACTGAAAACTCTTTTCTTACGGTTGTATTTGGCTGGAACAAGCCATACATACCACACTCTGCCATGTCGATTACAATGAATGGAGCCACCATGGATATTCATTTTTAAGGTCGATGTTAATGGTTGGCCTATTCTGCATCGAGGTTACTTGAGCTTTGAAAATTGTTCATCATTCCTAACTGAAACTGTTCCTCATTCGTAATGATTTAGCAGCATTAGCCTGGAAATTGAACGGAAAAAGTAAAATTCCCTGCATTTTCACGCCCAACATAGCGCACCAAATATAGCTCTCGTGGATATTCGGCTTTATTGTCAATGTTTACGATTCGTCTGCTCTATATCATTGTATTTGGTTTTTGGATAATGTAATGCATCGGCTATTTATCAATGATGAAGGTTTAACAACATTATCTTTCGAACGAAGGAAGAAAACTAAAGTTTCAAGCAAATGGGGTTCTTTTTTTTTGGTACAGGACTCCACCTATCAAAGGGATTATGTTGTATACACTTTAGCATGAAAATTTATATGGTTTTAAATCGTCAATCAATCCTCAAAGAAAAATTGTAAATTAACAGTTGGTCAGGATATGAAAATTAAGCCTTTTCGTTTTCCTAAGGAACTTTACAATGGTGGTCGGCACATAGTTTGTATAGAACTCCGTATCTTTGCCACAAGGGTCCAATCGGCTCAAAATCCGAGCCAGAGATGCCTTGAGGGACCACGCATACCATTTCGGAACAGTAGCAGCAACATTACATTTGATAATCCCTTTAGGAGCTAAGGAACGGACCAATGTTTATGCAGAATTGTAATGCCTGCTGTCTGCTGTCTGCTTTAAAAATTTTCGTGGCCGCAAAAATCATTAATTAATTAGACAGAATTAAGTTTGACACAAAAATTGAAGGTCCTTGCACGCAGTTTGCATGCTAAGCATAGTCTAAATCGATCGAGGGGCACGCTTCCAGTCTATTAGAAACGGAAAGCAATTCTGCTTTCCACATGTATTCCACAAAAATGAAAATAATCCAACACGCCCATTCAATATAACAGAGTATGGAAATTTGATGTTTTCATTGCTTTTTTCAAGCTCTTTTAGGGCGAAGGAAGTGCATATAAAAGATTTGGTCATAGCCGAATGTTATATTCTTGTTGTTGTTGTGTTTTTGAAGATTTTTTATTTTTACATAATTCGAAAAAAAAAAACGAGTTTCTATATGGCGTGAGACACGTCATGGTATGCTTCGTTATAAAAACACGTGGTCCGAGATTGTGGTGTAATATCTGTTGTAACTCTCTGCTCACTTAATCTTTTCAATCATTTTAAAATAATGCCTTAGAGTGGTTTTTACATTTTAGATAGTCGGAGATGCTCTTAAGTCGATCTGTTGGCGGTTTTTGGCAGATGATTGCATCGATCTAAAGATAGTTGAATGATGTCAAAGTATTGCCAATCAGCCACTTTTAGTCGAAAGATGGCGCGGACGAGGTTTATGATTTTAAATGTTTTGTGTATGCCTTTTCAATAGCTGATGTCAATAAAATATGTCGTTCAAGATTGCGAATTGCCGTCAAAAAATAATTAACTTATGGCTTTTCACTTAATATTAAATATAAAGGTTGCAAGGGCATGGACCAACCGAGTTGCCTACCTAAGCAAGATACAATCCTTTTATTTTTTGCAAAATTTAATTTGATTCATTATTCATTCACTTAAAGTTTTCTAACATCGTTGCCTTTTATATAGGACTGGAGAATAATTATTTGCTTTCGGAATGGTTGAGAACACTTGAGCAGTCAAGACTCACCACCACGACTGTAAAATTCCCTTTCTAAGGCTTCCCTCTACATAGAGATAGATAGTGTGTGGGCCTGCGACCTCCGCAGAGCTTAAATTTAGACTGTAAAATCTTTAGCGTTGCTTTACGTCACCACATTCACGCTTGCCTTTGGATTTACCGTACAATTCCAGTTAACCAAATCCAAACTATCCTGTCTCAAGATATGTATGCGTCGGGGGAAACAATAGACATGGCTTGCTCCATGCATTCACAATATACAACTCGTCCTGTTCAGTTAGTTTATATTTTCTCCATAGCGGCAGTCTATGAGAAAAGAACTGCTCCTTTATAAAATAAACAAAACTTCTTTCGGTGCGCTCCGAGGCTATCTATAAAAAAACCTGTTACCTAGTTTTAGATACTCAAGCCTCAAACACTTCTCCGCCGGCCAATGGTTGTTACTCAGGATCACCACGCGGAGGTGAGAGTTTCGGCAATGCACCAATTAAATAATTTAGTAACCACTCTGCGTCTGCAATGGGAGAAATTATAATAAGTACTTATTCTCTAAGCTTGGTGAGCGAGTTTTCCGAGGCCCACGTATAAGATAAGCCAACTGCCATGTACGTGAATAACCCTAATCGGACCAGAGCCTTTGAGGCTCATTTGAACTTTGACTTTAAATCTCTTCATTGAATGTATTTTATATACATGTATATATGTATATATATATATATAGCTTGCGTGGTATAAATGGCATTATACCGGAACCGTAGAAAGTAACATTTAATGATTTCTCTGATTCAGGATCTTATCTGCGAGGCTCATCGTGGTGTCATTTATTATAAAAATACCTGGTCCGCACTTCTTGTTAGCGAGAAAGTAGTGCTTCCGAAAAGCTAACTGGCACAATTAAAAACATAATTTGCTTGTCCTATTGTTAACATTGAGCATTGAGCCCATGAAAGTAATACTCTAGAATAAATTTATTGTTATTATAAAGCAATACCATTTAGAACCATTTATAAATCGGTCAATTTTAAAAGTATGTTAGCTTTTCGGCAAGAACAAAAACCCAACGCCCAGTTAATTACCTTGGTCACAAAAACTTTTGCATCCGTTTGTTACCCGCTTCTTCTTCAGGAAGGGCTTCCTTAATCGCATGCCTACTCCATTGAAAACCAACCAAAGTCTTTTGGTTAGCAATTGTCATGCGTTTCTTTTCACCATCCGCATGCATTTATCCTCGATAGTGTAGATACGAATTCTCTATGTTGGTTGGCCTGTTGTACTTTGGCTGGTGCTTTGGATGAAAATTTGTAAAATACAAAGAGTATAGGTTTGTGAAGAAGTCTGTACAATGTCTGGGTTTTAAAAAAAAAAAGGGAAAGAAATGCAACGCAATTCTATAAGAACTTTCCGCCGCCCGTATACGTAAGGAGTTAACAAATGGCTTAATTTGTTTTTTTTATATACTCATATATAAATAAGTTGACGGTTTTCCAAATTTCATCCTTTCGCGTTTACTTACATTTTTTTTTTAGATATTTATGACAACGACTGTGAACGACAGTAAAGGACTAAAGTAAACTTTAGCGTAAGGAACCGTAATTGAATTTTTATATTAATATAAATTTTATGCGTTCAACTATGAATGGGTTTGTGTGTGTGCGTGTGTATGTGTGTGTGCATGTGTGTGTGCATGTGTGCGTAGGCGTGTGTGCGCA
This sequence comes from Glossina pallidipes, assembly GCA_000688715.1. NCBI lineage: Eukaryota > Metazoa > Arthropoda > Insecta > Diptera > Glossinidae > Glossina > Glossina pallidipes. The sequence goes on from KK499777.1 coordinate 463,530, forward strand.
ATTTTATTATCACTGAACTTTCAAATTTATTAACAACCCGCAGAACACTTACTTCGGCGAGGCACAGAGAATAGACATTAAACAAACAGATTTTAAGCTACAATGAATTTTTATGCAAATTGTTTAATGGAAAGTAGAAAACTTTGTCTTTGCCATACTTTCAATAATTTTTTTAATAAAATTTCATAAATTTTATTTTGAGCAAAAAAAAACAAACAAACAAAAAAGTAAAGAAGGGAATCAGCAAACAATACTACAAACTTAAATACATTAGATAAACGCTTTACATAACCTCTTGTGCGCCTTCTTAAATGTAATCACTTGAGGTATGCAAATTTTTACATGCCTTTTTCTCTTCTTGTATAGTTACGTAGGCATCGCACAGACAAACACATGCACATTGCTCGTATACATTGGCACTTTTATTTATATGCTAACGTACGAGATTTTACTTTGTGTGAGTAAGTGGTTGTTTGTGTATTAAGTTTTTCCGGTTTCCGTCATTATGCTAGAGAGCAGTACGGTAGAACAAAGATTTCTTGAGTATGAATGTATTGCCTGAAGTATAACAAAACAAACAATCTAAGTATATTTGCATAATTTGACAATTGTTTTTAAATTGCAATAACAATTTGCGTTAATTGTTATTCACTTGGCATATTGTTAGCTGTTTTTAGATGTACGATGGGTATGGGATTGTGAGAGCTTTTATATCTCAAATTTACAGTAAAGATTTATTTACGTAAATCACTGAAATAGAAACGGAACTTTCCCAACATATACGTATATTAACTGAGCAGCTTAAACTACAAAATTTTAAACCATTGAATTTTTCAAATAAGTTTAATTAGTCGGTCGTTCCATTATTAGTATTATCTTCAGAATTTTGCCACTTCTAATTTTCGGGCCTGTAACTAAAATGCACTACAATACAACTACAACTTATTCAATAACTTTATCGTTTTGCTTCATTCTGACTCTTTTTTTCTCTCTTGTGGTACACAAAACTTTTTCTATGAGAAAAGTTTCTTTGCAAAATTAATATTTTATCAAAACAGCATTAAACAAAATGAACAGAATAAAATATCTAAAAAGTTCATTACAAAAAAAATAAATAAAAATTGTAACAAAGGACCGGCTTAGCATCTTTTGTGCGAATAAAATTGCATTCATTGTGAATCGACTTTCGCAGGAAGAACAATGCAACGAATCGTTATATAATTGCGCCTTAAAACTTATGTATGAGTCATATTTGAATTTTGGTGGTATGCTAGCAAATTGAGTACTTCTCGATACATACCAAGTTGTTAAATCAAATATTGCGATAGCTTTGATAACATATTTCTCGTAGGGCAAATATAAAATTGTTTCTTCTTCACTCTTCAATGGACGGAATCAACAAACTTTGGAAAGAGACTGTGCTAGTGGAGTTTTAGTAATATGTTGAAAAATAATACTCGAGAATTGCAAATGGGTTTTTACCGAAAACCAAAATGCGTTGTTTTCAAAAGCCGTTTGTAGAGTATACCGATGTGTACACTGCTGTGGTTAGACATTCTATCAAACGTTTATTTTTAGCGATGTCAGGTCTTTATAAACTCCAAGACAATCACTCAGATATCGTTGCCGCCAAGTGGAATGGTCTAACATGTGAAAATTTAATATATTTGAACTTTCAGCTTATTATGTAATAAAACTATGCAAGTCAAAAAGATGAAAAGTTGGGAGTTCGAAGTGGGAAGGTTGTAAAGGATATGCGCAAATGCTTGGTAAGGTAACTAATTCGACGATTGTACTCAAGAAATACTCCCAAATAAATACAATAAATAAAATCCTTATAATAACAAACAGACGTTCGAAACTTTTTTTTATCGGACGAGCTGTAACGGTGACCTGTGCTATGCTAAACCCTTGGGCCTAATAATATAATCGATTTTCATGTCTTAGATATACCCAATCAAAAGCTTTGCAGGCGCCTTCTACTGCCGGCGACAATGGTTTTACAAACAAAAACACAAACTTTCCTGCTTCAGTCAAATTATATCCTTGTTCGAAAACCATAATCTCCTTACAAATTATATACACCGGCAAGCACACATCGTAACAATTGGTGTAATGTTCACCTATACACGCAAACACTTACCACAATCGCGGTTTCGTCTTATTCCATCAACCAACACTAGTTTCTGTTCAACGGTGTAAAAGTAAGTAGTTTTAGTAGTAGTTTTCCGAGATTTCCATATTATTTTATAGTAACTCTATATTATATTGCACCTCAGTTCCTCTAATTTAGTCATCCATTACCGGCTTAGTAAGTCATTTCCTATGCCTACTACGTTTTTCCTTAACTCGTATTTACACTTGCATTTACTTCTAACCCTTTGACTGCGGTAGATCCGAGCATACGACTGATTTCGTCGACGGCTGTGTTAAGGAAAAACAAAAGAGGACGTTTGGTCAATTAAATTTTGCAATAACTGAAGATACCATCAAAACTGTGCTTATATTTATAAAACATTAGCCGATATGTTTATTGAAATCAAGTAGTAGTAGAATTCAACATTTATTTAATCTGAAAACATCAAATTATTGCCTTTTAACCAAACATCCCTTGAAAGGATTGAGGAGGTTGCCCTTTGTTCCGAAGAAATTGACTGGTAATTGAAAATTGCACAGAGTAGTCAAATCTGTCGGTGACCTGTTAGCCAAAGATTGTATTTTAATTGGCAATCACTTGCTTGATCTATGTGACTTAATAACGTTTAATCTCTAACGTATGCGCCGATGAACGAAGACCGACAAGTCGACATGGAAGCCATCAAGGGAACTCACGCCGATGTAACGAACATAGTGACACTTACAAGGCTAAAACTCGCCTTCTACTTGGCTTCGGCTTCCGTGCCATGTACAATGGGGGAAAGGCAACGAAAGATATGATCTTCCATTCAAGCAGGCGTCAATAGGTGGCGGAACTAAAGTGCGCCATTTGCAAAACGCCCTCTTTACATTAGAATACTCATTATATGAATATGCATTTCTTTCTGTGTTTCTCGGTTTGTATGCCGTTAGCTCTATAATTTCATTTACTTTACCTGGAGAAAAATATTTTGTTTTTCATATGCATGTTTCATATACAATTTCATTAAAATGTCATTGTTTTAAACGTTTTAATATTGGACGTTTTCATCTACGCAATACTCACATTCGTTACTCAATTAAACAAAATTTAAAAGTTGCTCAATTGAATCGTTTAACGAATTTCTCTATCAGAAGAGAACGAGATATTCAAACAAAAATATACAAAACAAATTTTAGTAAAAAATATATGCGATATGCATGCGATATATATATTGCTATATAAATAAACGAAAAGCAGAAATTTTTTATTCTGAAATTCGTGCTGGGCCACTTGTTGGCTGAGCACGAAGACACACATGTATGTATGTATAAATACGTACATATATAATATATATGCATATATATATATATATATATATATATATGGATGTGCTTGCATTTAAGAGACAGCTAACGGATATTGTGAATTGGTATACGCACACACAAGGGGTTAATTAAATGTCAACGTTAATACTGCTTCCCTTCAAATTTTTTCGCACTTATTTCTGTTACACGCATTCACACTCGTTCACACTCCCATTTTTTCATTTTCTCTTTAATTGCAAATTACTACGAGTACATTGAAGCTCCCTGCAATATGCTGCAGCGCAGTCAGAGTGTTTTGCGAAAATTTCAACTAGCGCTCGAAGGAAACGTTTTAATGATCGTATGGTATTGCTTGGACTAAAGGGTTAAAATTTCCTCTCGGAAGTACAATTACAATTGCATACAATACGAGCATTCATGCCCTGCTGTCAGTAGACACCAGAAAACCCAGAACGACAAAGAAAATTATGTTCCTTTTTTCTCTTTTCTGTTTCCTTTTTCCTTCAGAATTGGCATCATGTGTTGGAAGATTTTGCCACCTACACTCCACACATATATAAACAACAATCCATATGACGTTTTTGTTATTAACTGCTGCCAATGCTCGTTGCATGTGTTGTGTACCCTTACGTACATATAAATTTTTCTGTCTTCACAAAGTTGTTAAGGCCTCTAGTAATAATAGTCGACGTCGTTGTGTTATCGTTTTCCTTCCACTTCCACTTTTGTTGTTCGCAACTTTGTAAGCGCGTTCGTATCAGAAAAACGTTTTAATTAAAACGGACACCTGCGTTAAGTTGCACTATATACATATGCATATGTGTGTGCATGTATGCAAGAATGTATTTTTACATGGATCTTAAAGTTAACACAGAAAAGACCGAAAAATAATAAAAGCAAAAGATTTAAAAGATTGTTGATTAATGGAAAGCAATACGCTCTTAAGAGGATAAAAATTGCCCTTAAAGTGGCGGAAAGCATGTATTAATTATCATCGAAGCACTAACTGGATAAGAGAATTTTGCAATATTAAGTACGACAAGAAATGTTTGAAAAGTTTCACTTAACTTTATGAGAATAAATTCAATTATGACCTTGACTGGCCGCTTTTCGTTGTGGTTTTTTTTTTTCGCGTATTTTTTTGCATTTTTTCAAGCAGCCTCGAGCACAACACCATGCTACACTTTGCTAACAATACGCGTGACCGATGCCATTGATATCTTGCAAAGCGCTTATAAATATAAATCTTACTTATACGGAGTATACTCCTTTCTTTTGTGTTCATCCCAAAGAGATAAATTAATTAATATTGAAAAATTCCTATAAATGTATTCCGAAATATGCACTGAAGATTCCCAAAAACGTGTATAGAGATTTTTGAAGCGAACGTTACTGCCATCATCGATGGATACCAAGTCAGTGTTCGCGGGTTCTAATCGCAAATGCCGTAAAGTGTTCTATGGCCGTAGTTGTAGTGAGCGCTTAATTAATAAAAGCGTAACACTTATCGATTAGGCACACACTCACTAGACTGCAGCTACTACCTCCCTATTTCTTTCTCTTTCTGACCGTCACCGTGTTACACGAACATTAGATATCCCCCGAGTGTTTGGTCATATTAAGAAGAAGAAGAAGATCTGCACAAGGTTTTGCATAGCATCTGCTTTAAATATTAGCTCATATCAAAATTTTAAGTTTTCCTCTTATCATGACAGAATTATTTTGAATGTTGTTTAAAACAATAATCAGGAAGACAATATGTTCGGTCGATGATCACGGATAAGCCCCGATCGTGCGAGAGTGAAGAGAAGTCAGAGAGTTTAAAACGCGTCCCTGTGCAACAATTAATGTGAACGCCTTTCAGTCTCCTCAATGAAACATTTTCTGAGTCTCAATTATTACTAAAACATAGTGTATCTACGGGAGTTAATGTTCCTTTTTTTCGGCTTCCAAGGATATCTAAAACGCGGGTGGTAGCGACTAGCAGAAGGTGACCATTGCGCATCGCTTTAAACTGAGCTAATTCCAAATGTGGGAAAGCCCGACCAATTTTTTTAAGTAACTATTTTCACTTAAGAAGCAAAAATTTGCGGGTTGACTGCACGTTGCCCAGTTATGCTCAACCGTGCTAGGAAAATCGTAATGTTTGCCAAGACTCCCTCAATTTCTCTTTCTCTCCTAATGGTTTTTTTAACACTCATCACCGTTTTGTCAAAAAAGCCTGAATCGATTCAAGCATCCATCCGTGTTGTGAACATTCTTATGGCCGTAAAAATGGAGCTATTGACTTTGAATTTGACAGAAACATTAAAAGCAGGTTGGTATTGAAAATGTCTCTCCATCTGTCCTTCTGCCCAACTATGTGGTATCCGTTAGCGAAAATGAAGAAACCGCCTATAAACTTGTGAAAGAATTCGAAAGGAGCCCAAGAATTTCAAAGGACACGCTTACAACGCCCACACACCTATGCGACAAAAACTTTTATATTGAAAAGAGAAAAGATCAGCCGCGCCCGCTCAATGTTGTAGAAAAGAATAATGAATTTTGCCTTTTTTAGAATAATGGATAAAGCGTTTAAAAGATTCGGCCACGACTGAATGTAACTTTCTTAGTTACGAGTATTTCTTTAAAGTTTTTAAACTTTCAATTGTCTACAATTTGTGACGGACCATATCAGCGTTTCTCTGCCGCTTAGGGTACTCGTTTACAAAAAAGTTAATGTTATATCATCAAATTGTACACTACTGTGTGGGAAACGTTAGGTCAACTGCTGGTTGCAAAAGAATTTTAATTTTCGCCAGCAAAGCACTATGGATCAATTTTAGTTTAAAAATCGGTTCATCGTATTATATTAATACATATGCCATAACTAATCTGAGGGAGGAAAAGCGTGCAGAAGTCAGCAAAAATAAACATATAACAACGAAAAAAAAAAAGAAGAGATTATCGCAACAATTTGATAATACGAAGACATTGGAAATATCATTACTTACCATGGTTTAGTAAACAAAGATATGGTAAGCGATATGAATATGATGAATGCATTCGCTGGCTCGGCAAATAGCTAATTAGTATAACCGCTTCTTGCTGTCAAACAACGTTGCATTAAAAAGGCCAACTCCTTCTTACAAAAACCATAACATGCAAAAAGCTTTGCTAGAAACGTCTTCGATGCGATAATTAATAAAAGTCTTCTGTCGCATAAAAGAAACTAAAAACTTTATGTCAAAGTTTTTTCTTTTATATTAACTCCGAACTTTTTCACTTCATTAATTAAGCGTAGTAGAGTTACTTATGTATAAACAAAATAAACTTTAAAATATGTTTGCTTATCTTTTACGATTATGTGTATGCTACACAGGCGGAAATGAAGTTGCAATCGAAGCCACAATTGAGAGAAATGTGTGAAAACAAGAAAGAAAAAATTGTTTTTTTCAATTGGAAAGGATTCCTTTTATTGTTAAACTGAAAAGAAGTTTTTTCGCAATCGATAATCTATCCATTTCGAATAATATTAGTTTGCTATTTTGCATGTAGCATGGAGAGAATAAATTTATGCTCTTAATAGGTTTGATATTATGAACTGATCTTTTAGTCGAACTCCCATCTTAGCGTCCTTTTGTAAATCCAAAAATATTTGTCCGATCGAAAATTTGATATGGAAAACTGAAACTTGTCATAGTTCTTAGTTCTGTTATATTTTAGGATAGATCCAGTCCAATGACAGCTGTAACAGCTGTCTTTTGAACTACTTGTTCCGATGAACTTGTTATTATCAAGCGCTGCGCCACGGTTATAAGCTTGTCTAAATTGTGTTCGAAGGCTAAGTCCCATACTTCTTTGTAATGTAGGATATTCAGAGGTGAACTGTGTACGACTAAGGTTTTTTTCTTATTCTAAATTGAAGGAACACTGTGTTGATATGTTCGAAATTCCAGCATGCATTACTTTTGTTCATGTAGTTATATGAAATGTTTTCGAAGGAATTCTTTTAGGTTTCTTTAGCATTTTTGCCTTTGACGCTGAGTTTTTAAGAAAACTTTACTTCCAGTAAGTTTAGCTCGTAAACGTCAACTCCTCCTTCTGAACATACGCATAAACGAACAATTAAATGTTCGAAGAAATTACGTGACTTTTGCCATCTCTGCCCACTTGTTCTCAGGCTACTTTTGTGACATATCGCTATTGTGGGGACCAAAAGATTGAAGCTACTAAAGCTGAAATTCCTTGGGAACTAGCCTCCCCCTTACGAAAAACATAAGCATTTTATGTCTCAAGTGGTAAGGATTAATAAATTGTGCTATATTCTCGAATAAGAAATTTTCACGTGGCAGCTTGAAAAACAAAAACTTCCTTTAAAATATAAAAATTTAACTTACGACGTTATGTAATGAATTATTTTAACAACGACAAAAATAGCACAAGAAAAATAATAATAAATGAATAAATAAAAGATTATTAAAGTGACAGAACAATTTTTTAAAATCTCAACATTCAACACGCAAAAGTAATAAAAAATGAAACCGGAAAAACGATAAAAGCCCGGCGGCCGTCTAAAACGCAAAAAATTATTAAATATGAGTTTGAATAAAATTAATAAAAAAGTATGCATTTATTTTTTTGATCAAGAGAATTAAAAAAAAAAAAACGAAACTACAACTAAAACTGCGCTTTCACTTTATTAGCGAAGTGAGCGAAGAACTTCACTTTCACCCTGAACTAGTCCTATTTGGTGCGGCGCACCTTGATTCTTCTCGATTCGTTGATTCATTGGAGAACAGAATTCAGCTTAAAAGGCAAAACAAAATTCCAAATTATTTAACAAAATTCCAAAATTCCACATTAATCCTCAAAAATGTGTTAGCCCTCCACAATACTTCAAAAGAAAGAAGACGTGGTAGACTTGAGAGCAGGGAAACATTAATATAATAATTAAAGTCAACAAATTGAGAAAAGAATCAACTATTGAGGGATAGACTGAGCTGGCAGATGACTTTATCAAGTCTCACGCAAAGTGCTTAGTCTTCACACTTAGCGTTTTCTACTTTGTTGTCAGTTCACTAAATGCCTTTCAACAAGAACAAGAAGAAAAAGGGTTTTGATTTGAATGCTATTGTATCCCGTAATATGAAAAAAACAAACAAACAAGTTAGTTATATAGGGTTGTGAACGAATCTGCTATACCCGTAACCGTTGCCCTATAAAAGAAGGAAATATATAAATTTCCATACTCCTTACGATTGGCCGATTTTTTTATATCGTGTGTCTGTTGTAGTTTATGAAGAAGAGAAAGCAAAGGTATTCTTAGATTGGTTTGCATAGACGTTGTAACGATGTTTGGTCGCTGTGGGCACTTTTTTTGTTCTGCTTGGGCTATTTTCAAACTCTTTTTTAAGTTTGCAGTCGATATTTTCATTTTTGCGCCAGATACTACAAAGTCTGGTGGCCGGACAAATGGAGAGACAAACAGACGGATATGCTTCGGCACATTCCGAATGCGTATGCTTGAAAACTTGTAGCTTACTACTGCGTGTTTTGACGGTATTGAAAAACAGTTTTATTTTAATGTACTGTAGTGTTGGTTAGACGTGGTCAATGTTTACCCGGTTTGTAGAGGTACTACACCATTGCCTCTAGAATGTACGTTTAAATTTTTGTAGATTTATCTGCTGTATATTAGTTTATAATTTGTGAGTAATGGGGAAAATCGAATTTCTTAATCGTTTCCAAAGAGAGACCGTGGCCTAGCGTGGCCTTCAACCGATTTGGCCTATTTTCAATACAAGCCGGCGTGCACGAAGTTCCAATGTTTCTGCCAAATTTGAAGTCGATTACTTCATGATTGCGGTCAGGAGTAAGTTCAAGACACACATTAGACAGAGCGACAGACGGACAGATGGACAGATAAACTTGCAGAAATCGATTGCGAATTTAATTCTGATCAAGAACATTTATACTTTGTGGCGTCTGCGAAGCTTCCTTTTTGGGCGTCGCAAACGTTTCAAGAAAAAGATTGTACCGCTCATCTTTCGGTGATGGGAATAAAAACGAGTCATGTACAAAATAGCATTGTTCTCATCGTTCCTCGTCGTTTACGTCGTTCTCAAAATTCTTGTGAATGTGTGAGAAAAGTTAGTTAATTTGCGTAGAGTTACTTAGTCTTGGAGCTATTTTTTGTTATTAAAAAAAAAAAGAAGAAAGTTTTAATCTTTGTAATCTTTAAAACAATTTTAGGGAAATTTATTTATTTTTTTTCATCCTTGTGTTTACACTTATTTTTCTTAAGAACTGATTAAAAATTCGTGCAGATTACGGTTTTAAAAACTATTTAAAAAGTTCCCTAAGCTCTCTGGGTGTAAAAGAATGTTAATTACATTTTGTACTTGCTTTTTATTTACCACAAATCATTTAGGTACGTTCCTAATGTAACGATGAAACGAGAATATCTTCACAGTGTAGATGTAATTTGGAAAGTCGAATATTTACGTTAAATACCACGCAGTCAGTCAAGCTATTTGTTCATTTTATAAATTCTGAAAGAGATTTTAATAACAGCAATAAGAATACTTTTTATTGTTGTTATGGAGTGGGATTTTTATTCTCTTAAAAAATATTCTTTTAAAAATAAATAATTGTTGACTTAAAAATCATTAAATCGATTTGCAATGAGCAAGTGTGCGAACAAAGAGAGAATTATTTCTTTATAACATAAGCATATTTTACGCGTTTGCACGTGTGTCACGTGTAACAAGTATTTTTCCAACTTTGCATGCTATATGGTTTTTAATAATAATAAGTATTAACGTTGTTAGCGTTGTTGTTATTGTTGTTGTTATTATTGTTTATCATCACCATCGTCATCGTCATCAAAAGCGTCATCGTAAGTGCGGCGAAGCGCCCACTTATGCATAAGTGAAGTCATTAATCCACATTCGAGGACTGAAGGAAAATTTTCCTTTCTCGATAATATTCATATGACGTGCGGTTATACAATATAAAGTGAAAGGGCAAGCATGGGGATAGAGCTGATTTTCACGTCACTTTTATGCATCATGAATTTTTTAATTTATATAAACTACGATGTCGTAGTATGCAATGTGTAACGAGAAATTGGTCGCGGCGCACATACATACACACATAAGTAAAAATTTATGCTAATATTATACAATTTTTGTACTGTTTGTATCTGCCAGCGAACGACGGCCATATATTAGTTTTCTCATACCATTTGCAACATTTGCAAATCGGTGTTAAAAACCCTTAAATAGTCGGAGGGGCAGTTGACTACTTGAAGGACTAGAAAATTGTTAGGGTCGTGCTAGGTAACCTTCGAGTTTTTTTTGTATCTTCAAGTTGTTAGGGAGGTGGAACTCGACGGGATGTTCCAGGCGCCAACTCATATTACTGTTCCCAAAAACCAATGATTAAACATTTCTTCGATAACGTTGTAAACCTGCAATTCAATAGTTTGTTGAAAAGTTTAAAATAAAAACAGTATAGTCGGCCAGGGCTCACCATTAAGTACCCTACACCCAGCCTACAATTATTCGCATGTATATGTATATGCCTTTGGTTTAATGTGAGTACCTGTCGTGAAACCTCACCTCACGATGTCCGTCGACATTCGGGTTAATCGTGCGGAGGGTCACACAATCCCTATGGACTAGGGCCTCAACTACGGCTGTGGAGTGTTTGGGGCTATCATTACCTCTAATTATTCGCCTTAGGAATGATCAAAGCCGCAACCACGATATTCCCCGAAGGGCCGTACCCGGCATTCAGGACTCATTACCACATCTAAGAACTTGCTCTATCAGAAGATCGGTAGCACGTGGGCCTCTGACCGCGAAAAGCGTAAAGTTAGACTATAAAGCCTTTAATATTACTTTACGTGACCGTAGTCACTCTTGCCTCTTGAATCATCCATATAATCCCGGTTAGCCAAAACCCGACTGTCCTTTCTTAAGTTTCTTAAGATATACTTGCGTCGCTTGCTACAACTGCTCTCGACTACTACATCAATTTGCTTTACGTAACCAGCAATACAAAAACAGTTGGTTTGTATTTCCTCCATAGGAATAGTCTATGAGAAACGAGGTGATCAAAACAAAGCTTTTTCCAGTGTACCCCTAAGCTATCTACGAGAAAAGGCTTCTACGGGCAGTGTTCAAAAAAGTGGTCGAATCTAAACCATTTTCAATAACGTTTGCCCTTGGGCCAAAACAACTCAATGTACCAAACTTCATCACAATATTTCAAAAATTTCGGCCTGTAGGTTGAATTTTTATACAGCTTCATTTAATTTTTCTTGTTTCACTTATTAATTTTATAGTTCTATTAGAATTTTATCTTTTTATTTTAAGTTTTTTTTTTTTTAAGATAAAGGTGACGATCATAAAATATTCGGTCACACTCGAATATAAATTCCTTACTTGTTACCTTTGATTTTCTTAATCTTAATGTCCCTGTTAGGAAGAATTTGTTTGTGTTTACTTTATGAAAACGTATAAGAACCATAATACGCAAAATAAGTTGTTAGTGTGGAAAGGTGTGCGTGGCCGAATTATCGCGATTGTGAATTTGCTGGCAAGTTGTTGTATAGAAGCAATACAATGTTACCTAGGTTAGGTTAATAAGGAAAGTAACATAAGCATACCTTATACTACTTACGGTATAGAGTATATTCAGCTTGTGCCGATGAATATGATACGCAGGAAGACTTAAATTAGACCAATCCTTTGTTAAACCGATTTACTCATGTCTGTCCGCACGTCTGTTTGCCTGTTTGATGGCTGCCCAGGTATTTTGTGGTCAATCTACATGTGGCAATTTTTAATTTGGTGAACCAATTTTTTTGTGACCCGAGCATGACTCGATCGCACCGCTTTTACGACCACTCTTCATGTAACGTCTTATTATGAAAAACATGTTATATGAGAAAAAAACGAAAATTCAAAATTTCGTGACAAAAATCGCTGAATAACTGTATCGCGATTTACTAAATTCATGTGAAAAATATGTCTCGGATAGTATAAGTTTTTGAACTTTTGAACTTTTGAAAGCTCGGTCGCAACACTCGATTGACATAAAACTTAATTTTTTCAAATATGGTACCAGGTCTACTTTATGGATCTCATCCCATTTAAGTGCACTCACGAAAAGTAAACGTAGGTAGAGAAATCTAATTCTTACGGAATGTAAGTGAAAAACAATAAGATCTTTAGTAAAACTAATTTTTGAAAAATTTAGATCGGCTTGGTTTACGTTTCGGGTCCGCTCCGATGAAAAATATACTTTTAGCTGGAAAGAAAGAATAATTTTTGGTACCTTATGACGAAAATAAATGAAGAATGATGTTAGTCGGAATATTGTAGGGTATTTATTTACCTATGGTCAACTTGTACCGACCGTTGCGTTTTTATTTACACGACATTAGGTGATTGTTACCGTAATGCATTTCTTTGACTTTTAATATTGAACACAAACGCGAATGGTCTAATGCTGTAGCGGCAAACAATCTGTGGCAAGTACTGACTGAAAATTACTAAATAGAGTAAGTCAACTAAAGTGGAAATTTAGTTAAGGTAAAAACTAATTGGCGAAGGAAAGGTTTTCGGTCGTATTTTAGCGAAATCTGCGAAATGTGTCTAACAGTTAACTTTATGTTTAATTAACGGGAACTTATAGTTAATTTTCTCTTTCGGTAAAGGTACAAATCTTTTCACTCAAAGAGAACGTGCGTTGTCAGCTTATCTTAAAGAACATAAAAGGTAAATAAAGTCTCAGCTAACATTAGTTCTATTATCGCTATTGCCAGTTCACGTTAGTTATGCATGCTTCACTTTAGGAGGATTTCTAACAAAAATTAAGTGTTTGCAATTTCCGTTTACCGTGTGTGCGTTTGTTCTTGAGAAGCATTCACGGAAACACCTGCTTACGTTATTTGCCAACATTAAGTATGTGTTGGTTTTATTTTATTTATTTTTTTTGCTTATGTGTTTTCCTTTTCATGTTTTATGTTTTATTTTCTTTAATTTTGTTCCACAATTACGAACCGTTACATTTTCAAGTTTCGCAAGCGTTCGCTGGTTGTTGAAATAAAATACAAAAATTGTATGTTAAATTTTTAAATATTATTTTAGCACTCATTTTCTACTTTCATTTTTTCTTTTTTCATTTTTTTTTATATGGCATTGTGCGAGTTCTGCAATAAGCAAAAAGAAAAAAGAAAGAATTGTTTAAATGCATTTAAATAAGCAAATAAGGGGACCAACGCAAGTGGCCATAAGATATAAGAGAAAAGTACACTACATAGCACACAAGACAATGACTTTAACCTAAAAGCTAAGCATACGGAAAAAAGCATAGATAAGCAAAACGCAAACAAGAAAAAGAAACACAGCAACAAAGTATGCAAATGTCTTTTTGTTTCCGTTTCCTTTAACAATGTAAAGTGCATTTCGGCCAAAGTTGTTTTTTTTTTCTTTTTTTCATTTTTTTCGTGTAGCTACGAAGAGAATTGACTTATGTTGATTAAATCACGGCGTTGGTAACAATAAGATAAACATATCGAAGACTATGCACTGCGTGTACACTGAGTGCATCACGACATTTAAATAAGTTTGTCCGATTGTGCGTTTGTATATCTGTTCGCTTTTTGTCCTTTATTCCAAAAATTTAGATAAAATATTGAAAAAATTCATATGCGATCTTAGTGTCCTATCTTCACGTAATTAACTTGAGTCGAGATACAAATTTTAATTACATCGTAGCTATAGAGAATGCCCAGTTGATAAAGGCATAACACTTATCGACAGGCTGCGGTCACCTTCTCCCGATTTCTTTCTTTTCTCCTCACCTATTTCTGACCACCACCACGTTACGCGAGTAGCGAATATCCCCTGAGTGGTTGGTCATATAAAAGAAAGGCCATCTAAGCGCGTGCGGTGTAAGGAACCAATTGAGATTTTGGGTAAATTTTGTCAGCTGGCTTGTGTGTCCAACCTTTTGCCAATAATTCAGATTATCAACCGTCGCTGAAGCGTACAAATAAACATATAAAAGAATTTTTATTAGGCCCTTTAAGATAAACTTGACAATGGCCTGTCCACAAAGTCGGTTGTAATAGCCCACTAGTAAACCAGTTTCGAAATAATATATAATATGACAATATAACCATATAACGAAACATATAGTAATACGATAATAATCTATTAGTTATTATAAAAAGTTCAACATATTTAGAACTGGATAACAGACACCTACAGTTTCCTCGATAATATACACCTACCAACAAGTAAGATTTTACGAACACCATCTGCAGTGTTAATGCAAATGTGATCTTGAATAGTCCATTGACAATATCCATGCGAGCACATGTACTTACATGTTACGTTGCTAATGTTCTTGGTGGGTCTCCATAATTCGTTCAAAAGTGTATAAATTTTTGTTTACTGTTTGCCCTGTTTCCGTTTAATATTCGCAAGACCTCTGTGTATAAAGGACAAAAAAGCGAAAGGAGAAATGTGAAAATTTCAAGAATATAAATGAAAAAGGAAGGGAATAAAATTTTGTGTAATCATTAAGCGAAATTCCGGTCTTTCTCCGTTATTTGATATAGTATTCTATGTTCTTTTTGATCCAACTTTTGTTTATTGTGTCAAAAATCCCAATTATTTGTACATATATATGTATATATATATATATATATTTATGAATAAGATTATGATGAATAAACAATCCCTAAGCTGAACTAAGTCGTTCCTATCGTAAGATGGATTGGAACATGTGTGTGGGATGGATTAATAATTCTCGGGACTAAGTGAGAAAATAACGATTTTCTTTTTTTATGCAAAATTCGACTTATTCATGGACATAACCTCCTTGAACCACGATATACTACAATCAGACCCACGTTTCTCTATCACTTCGGTGTCTTTTTTACCGAAGCATTTGTCAAGACGTCTATAATACAGCTTAGTATCGGGGACGATCTCATTATTTCATTCAAATCTTTTTACTTGGGGCATTCTTTTGAGATTTGCAAGTCGACTGTAGTCGCTGGAGGCAAGGTCTCGAAAATACGTTGGATAGGGCAGCAGTTCGGACTTCTATTCATGATAGTTGGCCGTTGTACCCATCGACTTGTGTGCATTTGTTCCACTATGTCGAGGTAAACAAAATATTTCATCAATGTCTTCAATTTCAGGCAAAGTAATGAATACTCTGCCTTTTGATATCTTCAGCATGTCAGCTATCTCTGGCATTACTCAGCATTATTCGCGTGGGCGCGATCTCGTTTAAAAAAAGGAAAAAGCTGGCTATAGCTTTTTTCAGACCAATCCTTTTCATCCAACACGCTAAATAGGAGCCATTGAATTACATTGAAAATGATAACATTAAATATTACTCGAAATAATGGAACTGATATGATATTTTGACGGAGAAGCTCACTATATAAAAGTATTGTAGATTACTTATTAGAGAGCGCATCTTCAGTCTCGGGAATTACTGACCGACAAGTTATTTGTTCTAAAGGTTCTTAAGAAATTCTGTAAGCCCCTTATAAATTTGACTGGGAAATTCAAAAGGTCAATTTAGGTCGAATGGTGTTACTTATGAAATCAGCTTAGAAATCTAGTAAAAAAATGAGAGGAACACTTAAGTTTTCAAAGAATCTTTTTGAACTCGCAGGTCTTCTGAGCAACATGACAATATTTTTACCATATTTTTGCTATCGTATTGTTTCCCAGTGCAACTTCGGTCTGGCAATACGAAAAAACTTTGCTTAGTGTTGTAAAATTTATTGGAGATTCTTTCAGTAGTTCGAAGCAATTAATTACTCCGAATTATTTTTGGTAGATCAAAATCTACTTTTGACCAATTTTAAACAATCCTTTATGTAAAAGCTAAACCAAAGTATTCGTTAATCCAGCGTTTTCGATGATAATTTCGAATAAATAATAGAGAGGACTTTTAACTTAAGAAAGCCAGATCACAATGCCAAGTGAGAGGGTTTGTAGAAATGTAGCCCTCTGTCATCAATTGAGCACTGTCGGCGACTGATGTCTCGTATTGCTGGTGGCGTTGAAAGTGGTCTTTCTACTAGGCTGTGATCTTTTTGAATCTGGTTATTTAGCCATCAAGTAGCGCAGAACGCTCAAGGAGCAATGGTTACTAAAAAGCCAAATATATGAAATATCTAGAATATATATTTCTTCTTACCTACTGTTTGAAATTCCGAAACGTGAATTTCAAAGCACCAAAGAATTAATAATATAACTACACAAGAATATATTAACTAAGGAAATTATATTCGGCTACGCGTGAATCTTTTATACCCGTCGTCGTTATGCTAAAAAAAAAAAAAAATAGAATTAATTTTTTTTTCTTTATAATATTAGGTGGGTATGGCTGACTTTTTCTAATTTTCTAGAATAAAACTTTTTTCTTAGTGTATAGGCGTGGCCTTTAACCAGTTTAGGCCATTTTCAAATTACTTTGCAAATTTTTAGGCGATATCTTTGTTTTTGCGGACGATACAATTTGGAAGTTGGATAAACGAACAGATAAACGATAGAACTGACGGAAATGGTTAGACGCGTGGTGTCGTTAATTCGTTATTATTCAATAATATTGACGCTACAAACGCTCATAATAATAATATTATTCCGTAACAAAGACGCAATCGTCTGTAATTAATTTATTTTTACTAAAGAAAATCTAATTTTTACTACATTTTCAGTAAATTCGTATGGCAGCGATTTTCTTCCTATTGGATCTTTCCGATCGTATGCAAATGTTTAGTAACAATTGATTCATCAACGGCTGAGTGGTTGAGAGTTTAAGTTAGGCTTTTATCCAGAAAGTCTTGCAAGTCTTGCAAAAGTCTTCGTAATTTTTTTGTCGACCAAGTCAGGTTTCGTCATTTATATCAAAGTCACCACTTCTAAAGTGTTGAAAGCAAAAGCGAAATTTGGAATATGCTTGGGGAGCACCACCATAAGTTTCTAAAAGTGTTTGATGATGGGTTTCGCCAGCAGATTTCTCCAGATCAAATTAACAACATAAGTCAAGAATGGCGAGAATGCAATTTTGAGTGACTGAATATTTCAAGAATACGAATATAAATGGAAAATTGTTACTTTATGTAGAGAAAGATGAAAGTCATCGAATTTAACCATCGTGTACATTGATACTTTCCATTACATTATCGTTTGCGCCAATAGATGTTATTGATCAAAATACATACAAGCACTTATTACAACTCTGAGAAGATGTATTTACAGAAACTTATATTAAATTTGCTTTCAACACTTTTTTCGGCTTCTCTCTTTCAATATCACGATTCAACTGTCTTAAGCAAATGGAATGAAAACAATCAGGCAATCAGTCATTTTTGTTCATTCTTTTACCTTTTGAATTTCCTGCGAGTCATTGTTAGTCTTTCCATCAATCGTCAGCTACGTAGCATTTCTTTACTTCATGAATCTGGCAAGCGAAACAACGCAAATTTTTATTGCTTTAAAAATTTCAATGATTTTCGTTTTCTAGGAAATCAGGTAGATTTCATATACTCTTATCAAATATGTGATTTTCGCAGCAATACAGTTAGACATGAATAGAACAGCATAGTAAATATTGAGATAGAGATAGACGCATGTTTTTCCCCGGGCCCAACAAAGAGTTCGAATTCGTTGGGCTGCGTTTCCAAATTATAAAAATCTCCTCTCTCTCTGTTATGTTTGTTAGAAGTTTTGAGTGATGAAAGTTTGTGTTAGGATGTATTTGCTTATCCATTTTAAAAGGTTTTGCATTCTTCCTGGGGTTATGTGTATATGTATCTCTTCAAGGCTTACATTCTTTTTTATTTAACTTAATATGTGCAAAATAGTCAAGGATGTAAATGCTATGGTTTACCTCCTTATTACATTGGTGCTGTGTAAGCCCTCGGTGGAGAGACAGATTGCTACTACTAAGGCACCTATAAAATATTTATTTAATTTGAAAAGCGTTTAAGAATGAACGACGATTTCTGTCATATCAAAAATATCAATAACAAATTGATATATATTTGTTTTCTTTATTCCTCGTCACAGCCCTCGGGGTGACTTTAAAGTTTAATGAAAACTAAAATCAGAAATTTATTATTTATTTAAAATAAAATCGACCCAAAAAAGAAAAACGAAAAAACTGATTTCAAACTTATTCGACTTAATGTTCTTTGAAATTTTATCACTTAAAATTATTGCAAAAAATTTACTTGCATTTGACAGAAGTGGTTTTGTCTTGGTGATAGTACATAGCAACGTATATTTGAAATTACAATTTAATTAAATAAAAATGTTTGACTTCATTTGTGTGAACTGATCAAACAGTACATGCAGTAAGTATGCGTGTAAATATATAATTTTGTATAGCTGCATATGTATGTAAACATTACATGAACTTAAGTCAACATGAACAGAAATGAGGGGAGCCTGCATATGCGTATAAATTTATATGCTCTATGTATGTATGCGTAGATGTAGACAAAAGGCAAAACAAAATCTTTGCATGTCATACAATTCCCGCCGGTAAAGTTTGTATGCAATTTTTCTATACTCGACTGTATGTACATGCGATAGTATGTGTGTGTCAACTAAAGCTGCATTTCAAATTTTACATGCAAATTTAAATGTCAACAAAATGTCAGTTTAACCCATAAACCTTTTTTCCTGAAACCGGTAAAATACACAGATGCATACACAAACAAACGACAGCAGTTATAACAAACACAAATACTCGTAGTTTACTAAATGTTAAGTAAACGTATCCACATATGCACTTAAGTATTTACTCTCTCTTTCGCATAGTGTAGTTACATACATAAATCCTAAAACCAAATACCGTCAATGAATGTATGCCTGGTTGTGTGTTTATGCCCACAAGCATGTGACGGTTATTTTCTTTACTTTTTCTCCCTTTTTTTTTTGGGGTAAAGAAAATTTATGTTAAAATTTAAACACATCCAACCATTTTCCACACAACGTTGTTAAACAATTTCAGACTAAGCGCATAAGAACTATTCTACCCATCCATATACATAAAGACGAAAGCGAGTAAGGAAGAAATGTTTTTGGTTACCTATGGTTGGGTTTTTAAACATTTTCATTAATACAATATACGCTCACATGCATTTATATAACTTCTTATTCACTGGTTTTGTGTTGAGCTAAATCGATTTGGGTATAGCAGTTTACTTTTATTCTCTTCTTTTCTCCTTAGCGTTTTGCGAATTAGATGAGAAGTTAACTTTGTTTTTATAGTTACGATTTTGAAAGCTTCCTTACTAGAAGTCAGGTTTAGTTTTGCTAAAAGTGACATAAGATTTTCAAAATATTTTGGGCCCATAAGCCCGATAATATTGGAAATATTGTGTTGAAATTTTGAATTTATTAAGAACCGGTAAGTTTAGCTACGGCGGTTAAGCAAAATCTCTTTTCAGGTAAAGTAATGCTATTTTAATATCATTAACGAAACAAGGGCTTTTGCTTTCTTTGTAGAACAAGACGATCTTTTTCAAAACTATACCAAGTTTCCGCAATCATTAAAGGAATGTTTAAAGAACGTTTATAAGAAGATAATCTTTCAAGGTTTACGGAAAATCTACGGTGTTTTCGCTAAGCAATCTACTAATGATTAATGAGATAGAGTTTTTTTGTGTTTGCACACTTGGTTTATAAATAACTTTGTCTCTTATACATGGAAGGGTAACTTAAGCACAAATATATCCGCATAAGTGGCCGAGTAGGCATGAGTCTCGACTAGAAATTCAATGATTGAAGGTTCAAATCTCAAGTGCGGTAGAGTTTTTAATAATTATAATAATAGTAATAATAACAATATTAATAAAAATAAAGCCGAAAGCCTTATATGCTAGTGCTTTAAGACTTTAGTCTTAGAATTTATTCTCTGGCTAAATTTATATAGTAATAATAATAATAATAATAATAATAATAATAATAATAATAATAATAATAATAATAATAATAATAAGTACAAATGTATGAGAGAATGGGACAAGATGTTCGTAATAAGAATATTTTACTTGGTATATAAGATTCGTCCGGAGTAGCAACGCCAATCGGAGAACGATCGAAAGTAGGACGTGAAGTATGTCGTGTTACAACTTTGACTTATCTTGTCTTTCCGCAAAGCTCTTTCTTGTCTGTTCTCCGCGTTGGAGATAAGATGTAAGGTCCGTCACAAGTAAGCGAAAATAATCCTCCATCATCAATAGTAATTTTGCATCGTGGCAAAACGTGACCAGAAGCAGTAAAATCGTATGTGAATGTAACATAAAACAGCAGCCGTCTTCCGATCAAATTAAGTGTATTAAGTATACCACGAGTTAAAGAAATTAACTTTGAAAACTGCATCGGTATTATAAGGCACTTTGTATTTCCTCCTTTTAATTCTATGTCTATAAAACAAACATCAGATGATAACTTCAAACTTGCATTTAATTCCCGAATCGATTTTATTTTACGTTGTCAACAAACGTCAAACTGTAACGTCATATAAATTGACTACAATTGCGCTAACTCCTGGATTAGCTTTATATAGAAAAGTTTTCGTGACAACGTCAATGAAGAATTAGTTCTAAAGGTAATAAAAAATAAAATAAGGCTAATGGACGCCGGGAACATGCAGGCGAGTTCCACTTCGAAATCGAAGAGAAATCTAGTCTTTACAAAGTAAAGACACATTAATTCCGTTTGCGTTCTTAAAAATACAAAGATCGGTTGTCTACCAAATGTGTGATGGACTCGAGATCGCATCTGAAAGTGGTTCTTATAACTAGTGAATTTTTGCTTTACTCAAGGGATGCGCCTTTCAGAATTAGTTATGGGATTTTGAGCAAAATTTTCTTACTTACCCGATTTAGGGAAGAGTATCGCCGAGTCGACTATGGTTAGATGCAGAAAATATTTTATCTTGTTTTATAGGTTACCTTGGTTACATTTGTGGCCTACCTTTTTCTCGTTGTTTCTTGTTTCGTATTTACGGTTGAAGTTTGTGTTTTTGTAGAGCCAAAGAGGAATTGTCTCAATTTCTATGTAGTTCAAGTGCTTTATTACCTTGGTTGTGTGCTTACAGATATTTTGTTTTCTACTTTCTCCTCAAATTTTTTGCGCTTAAATATTTTAATAAACAACAAGAGAAAAAAACTTTTGAAAATCAAGTTCAGGTTTGTTCACCGATTTTTTTTTTCTGCTTTAAATGCATTAAAAGATATTTTAGCAAAGGATTTATATTTTATTCATAGGATTAAGGCTTGTGATGTGTGAATGCAATTAAAATAAAAAATTGAAATATATTTTCACTTTAAGGCGGCTGAAGATTAAAGTGAATTAGGAATTTCAACATGACAGAATCTATGGGGTATAGGTTTCGGTAGATATAGGGTGTCCCGAATTTAACTAAGAAGTTAATGCGACAGGAAGTACAGATTTATAATTAAAAATTTTAATTCTTTTTTTTTGTGCATAAAGAGTATGTAGCATTTAGTGTACACTTCATAGGGCTTCCGATTTTTATTAATAATAAAATGATACCATTACAGTGATTTTAGGTTTTAAGGGTTTTCCTAAGCCTGAACTTTCTAAGTATATGAGCAATTTTAGTGTTTGTTTATTTGTTACCTTTTAGTTTGCACACAACCCTCCATCAATTTAAGATGCAACTGTAAATAAGCAATTGTAGGTTACGAGGCATTGCAGGCAGAGAAGGGAGGAAATGATGTTTGTGCACATTCAACTTCAATATTTTCATCTTGCAGCAAACCTTCCACCTGAACGAAGTGTATAAAAGTCGCAAGGAGTTTTGCTTACTGCAGAAGTTTTCATAGATTAGTCCACTATTAGTAACATGATAAAAGCCAGTTTTCGACTTTCTGTCGCGAATTTGGCCGTTCGGCCAAATAATTTCTAATAACAGACGGATAGTCAGAGTAGTGGAGTCCTTGATGCGCATTTCTGTATGTTACTAACACAAGAATAAATTTATTATTCTATTCTTTGATTATGACGAGCAAGCAATGCAGCCAAACTTTCGAGGTAAACAATAACGAACAACTTACTGAATTCATGCTCAATGTCTTTCAACAAAAATTGTGAGAATTAAATAATAATCTGGCGTACGTCTCTGAGGTTTCATTTCATTATGCTCCGTTCGTTCGTTACATTAATGTGGGTACAATGGCATCCATGTTAATATCCATAAGGAGAATGGCGGAAGGATGCAACCATTGGTTATGTAATTAAAAAATGTTTGTAGTTTAATACTGCAGCAGATGTGGAAAATTTTCGATATAAGAGATAAGGTCACGAACGATGGAAGGTAACGTCACTAAAGAAGAAAACGCTTCTTTTTTTTTTTAGGTCGTTTGTGTTTTAATTCTTTCTGGCATTGAAACTTGTCAAAAGTTTATCGCTTACTTATGAGATGCCGTCGGTTTATCCAATTTTTTCGGTTGGCATTCATTCAGTGATAACAACCTTACAGGCGGTTGTGGCAACTTTTCCTTTATTTCAAACTATGGCCATACGCAACTAATTCAATGTCTGACGAAAAAACTCGAACCGGCGTACATACTTGATGTTCTTACGCCAATTAAACATATAAAGTGCCAAGAATCACTTGAATACTGAAACTATAGTCAAGAGTGTTGACAGTGACGATGATCAGAATTTATTACAAATGTGCCCCTCCTCTCAAGAGTTGGTGACATCTGAGCATATTGCTAGACTCCGAAACGTGTTTGCAACAAATGATGATAACGAAGCACATTGAAAAGCGCATCGAAAAGATGATTAGATAAATAAAAGAGTGCAACGTGTTTTTTCAAACGTCATCATAACGACTGCTAGATACACATAATAAAATTTTTTTTTCTAAAACATATGGTAGAAAAGGATAAATAAATTTGAATATTTTTTCGCGTGTAAAAATTCGAACAAATAAATATATAAATGAATGAAACAAATTTGAATATGCAGAAGGTTTAAAGTCTGAATTTCGTTTATTGTGTTAAGCTAAATATGGTTGTTGTTGCCATGATTTTAATTGTTATCGAAACGAGTCTATTTATATTTGTATTTGTATTTCCATGTTGAGTATATATGTCGATAATTTGAAAAAGTTTATTTAATATAAAACGTGATTCAATTAAACAGTCGTAACAAACACGTACTGTGCATAACGTTAAATAACGTGTGCATGTATGTATATATATATATGAGTGACTAAAAATAAACGAGCATGGATATAGAAACGTCAGCTAACAGCGTCGAATTGCGTGTGTGTACTACGGGATAGTAGTATAAACTGCTGTAAATATTTATTTGTACGAATGTAAGAGACCTTCAGTTTTATATAACATGCGTTCGTAATAGAGAAAAGCCTGAAAATGACATACGATCAGGGTTTTGGAACGATAAACAAAAATAGTTCAAAAGACTTCTAATTAACAGTGAATACAGAGTAGAGTGTTATCTGAAGAGAACGCTACAATGTAAACTTTTTCATCATTTATTGTAAATATATATATATAAAAATATTATATATATTCTATACATAACATATATGCAACCATGTGCATACATTTATTATTATATATTTTAACGGAAATTCTATTAAAACTTGCATTGTGTGCACAGTCAAGCCGCTTAAGTTCGGAATAACAAGCATCTAAGATTGGTGGGGTCAAAATTTAACTATAGGCTAAAAATACCCTAAAGCTCTATTCTACATATATTGTCACCTGATAAAAGTGGGCGTGCTATTTACTTTTGTAGAAAAGAAAATTTCCCAAAATGTTCCAGCAAAGGATTGCAATACTTTGTCTGTTACTGCCATAGAATAAAGATACCTGATGCAGCTGGTCATTGTCGAAAAACCAACGAAAACTCCTCCGAAACTTCTTACCAGAGGTAAGAGGACTAAAATATCGAAATGTAATCAGATAATCGCGCTTTGTTTTCAAAAGATTTTAAAGCAGAGAATATGTTTAATTTAATTGCATTATGACATGCGAAGAAACCAGATGAGGTTTTGTGAAGCGTTGTCTTAGGCTGCTGTAGAGCCGACTGTAGAAGGGTCGCAACGGTATTAAAATAGGGTCTTCAATTCTCAGTGCGATTTGATTACTTTTGTTCATAGTCGCAGTCCGTAGAGAATAAAATCGAGTTATCGAAATCGTCTTAGAGTTTATTCTCTGGCCAAATTTATTATATTAATAATAATAATAATAATAATAATAATAGATTTTAATTATTAGCATATAGTGGGATCGGTACCTTTTCACGCTCTTGATTTGTCATGGAAACCATATAGGGATTCTTCGTAATTCCTTTCTGGCAGTTTCTTAACGTAACAAAGCACGTGAAAATTAAAAACGTCATAGAAAGTTTGTCGTGTTACAACTTTTTAGTTCTGGTTTTCCACAAACATATAACAACATATGTACACACATTTTACGCTATAAATGTGAAGCAGAAAGTGCTCTTCCGAATCTGTTTTAAAAATAACAAACTACAAAACAACGCTTTACTAAAGTGACGAATAATAAACGTACCGGATATGTGCTTGCGGTTGATATTGTTAATGCTTTGTTTCTCTATTTTCTTTCCGTTTATTCCGTTGGCTATTGAAATGTTTTTGCGTGCATATTTTTTTATATGATAATTTTTAGAAATTCGCGTATTTTTTTTTTTCAAACGAATTTTTATTTATGTGTGGGAAAATCAACAGATTTTGTACCAGAAATCGCCAGAATACAAAATTGGAAAAAAAATAGAATGAAAAGAGGAAAAGAGGAAAAAAGTTGACGTACTAGTGTGCTTGTATGATTTGCTCGTAAAATTTTGTTATACATAACATCCGGCGTATTGTTATTGTTCATTTAAATATGCTAAAAGGCTAATGTTGTTTCCTCTTCTCGGTGGTAAACAAGCGAATACACACAGTTTGGTTAACTTTTCGTTCGAAAAAATGTTTTCATGTATTACTAGCAATTGGTTAGACGTCTATAAAGTTCTTAGATTTGCATAAATGAAACTTTGTTGAAAAAATGTTTTCGTTTTCATTATTTGTCATTATGCCTTTGGTAAGTTCGACAATATTTTTTTCGAGGATTAATGCTTGAATGGAAATTCATAGGCGTATAAAGAGGTGTAATATTTCAGCTAGTATGGGGGCGTAGCATAAACTTAAACTGATTAAATGATCTATTGGCTTTTAATTCAACGCATGCGGCGAGATCAAAATGGGCCGGGAAGGTGTAGTGTAATGATGATCAGTTAATAAGTTTGTATCAAATATTAGGTCGAAGGTCGTAAATCTATGGCAACACATTTCTCAGGACACTTTGCATGGTTGCAGCAAAGACAAACAAATTACAATCGTCTTGGAAAAGAGTCCATTTGACTTCTTGCTCACTACTGTGGCTAAAATCAATATGCTCTAGAATCAGTACAAACGCGGGCACAAAGAAAAGTTCTTTTCATATATCGGAATAAACTCAGTATCGCTTTTCTTATAAGCAAAAGAGATGCGTTGTAATGATCCCCTTGTAAGGCGTAAAAAAATAAATAGCGATAACCTTCACTTTTTTTCGTTGCAAACGCGGTGGAGAAACGGTTGAAAAGATATTGACGTCTTTCACCCGGAACAAGGAAACCGTTCGTAAAAGAATTGCAGCATTCTTAGGATCTCTTCATTACTCTTCACTTCTAGAATTATTGTAGCATTTAAATGAATTCACTGTTGGGTAAACTCCTTTATACAATTGAAAACAAGTAAGAACGTTAGATTCGGGCAAGGTCGACCATAAGATACCTTACGCCTCTTTGCCTAATATAGTCATTCAATTATTTTCGTGATTGACATCAAAAATTGCACATTGTGCTTATGCGAAGTCATACTTTTCGCGGAAGTCCTTATATTGGAGAATGGTCAAATCGTCAATGAACGTGGTCCAAATTTTAGCAACTGAATTTATATGACAAGGATGTTATTATTTTTCAGTTGTTTTCGACATAAAAAACACAAATTAGAGTTTATCATCGTAGAAGTGCTTACTTTTCATGAGAGCCCCCATATATAGGGGATCTAAAAAATAGATGCATGTGATCTATATTTCCTAAAGCTAATTTACTAGGGACGATTTTTTATCATAGCATGTTAAAAATAAGATCTTTTTAGCATATAAAGGACTATCATTTCATGACAATCTTTAAATGCGATGATATCCATAAAATTGAGCTACTTGTTCGAAATCTGATGCAGTTAAGTTTCATATCAGATTATATGGACGAACTACTTCTCATGATAAAATATTAAATATTAGACATTTTTGCCTTATAAGGGCTTATTTTTCGTTAGAATCCTCATATTGGGTGGGATCAAAGAAATAGACCTACATAGTCCAAATTCGGTAAGACTAATCTTTATATCAAATTATTATTATGAATTACTCCAAATCAAGCTTTTTGTCAGTTTTCGAAAGGCAAGGGGTTCAAAAAAATGTTCACACTAATTTACAACTCCGAAATGCTATCACTCATTGTCTTCTTTCGCCAAATTCTGAATATTAAATATTTTTTTACCTAACGGCTATCAAAATGAGGCGTTATAGGAGAAGTGATCAAAAAGTTGTTTAAAATAAGGTATTATTTGAAGAGCAGTCGAAAAACGACTTCAAAATAAGGCGGTATACCAGAAGTGGCCGCAATAGAGTCCAATTTAAACCTTTTCAGTAGCGTTCGGCTCTGGTCCAAAACACGTCACTTTACCAAATTTAAACAAAATATCCCAAAAATTGTGACGTGCAGGGCCAGCACAATAAGCCATGGGCAGCCATAAGATGGACAGGCGGACAGACAGACTTAGTCCAATTCAGAATGACTTCAGAATCATTTTCAGAATTGACCGATATAATAAATAATGGGCTCACCTCAAATCTCTTGTATACATCCGTACAACTTAATACACCACAGGTTGCATGTAGCAGCATTTCACTTAATAAACGTTAAAAACTGTGTTCGAAAATGAACTTCGCAAAGAGAAGATGCGTTTTTGACTTAAAATCACTCAATGTTACATTGCGGGGCTAAGAATTTCTTAACCTACCCTCGTATCGTGTTTACTCAATTTAATAATAATTTTTATTTATTTTTTTTTTTTTAAATTTTATGAATATTTTTAACGTTAATTTGACTAATTGAATTGCTTCCACTTGAGGCTATTGTTTATTTTTTTCAAGTTTTCAAAGTTTTTCTTTTATTGAACATTCAAGTGGAGGTTCATATGTACATTTACAGAAGTACCAATGATGCGAGCCGCGATGCATGCGGATTATTGGCGAAAAAGCGGTTTTATCAAATGCAGTCAGAAATTTAATAGCTTTGTAAAGTTACAGCTTAAGTGGAGTGAAAACATTTTGTGGATAAAGGGAGTTTTTATGTTTTTTTTTTGTTAGTTAAAGCAACGTAAATGAACAAATGAGCAAATTTTGTGGAAATTGCTCCAAAATGAAAAGAGTTGTTCAAGTCTATTTATTCGTTAAGTGTCCAAACATAATAAAAGCGAGAGAAAGTAAAAAGTTTGTTGCCTCGTAGTCGCCATTGTTTTCAATTTAGTTCAAATGGCAGAAGACGCTTTTATGCTTAATAGTTACAAAGTAATTTCCAGACGGGTTAGAGAAATTTCAGTCTCTGTATTTTCGTCGATTCATTGATTTACCAAAAGCACAAGTTCTCATAAACAATGTATTCGTGTCTGAAGGAATGATCGTAGGGAGATGGATGTCACATTAAACGATGCGAGTCCTCAGATGAAGTCATTTGTTGCAGAATTTGAGGAAGGCTGTGTTTGTGTTAAAGAATTTAAAGAAAAGCAATTTTTCGGTCAGGTATCTATTTTAAATGAGCAAGGACCTCCAAAAGTGTTTATTAATCAAAATACAGGACAACAAAGCATTTCTTAATAATTGAAAAGTGAAGAAATAGCTGACATCCTAGAGGCACCGAAAGACAGTGTAAGCATAACAATTTAGAGATTTGGAAAGAAATCAGTAAAGTGTTGCCGATTCCGGACGCTGTTTACGTCTGCTTAATAACAAAAGAAAGCGTTTTTTCGTGCGGTGGACTTGTAGGAAATCAAATGTCCACACAGGTGTCTTCCCCTTCTTTGTTTAAAATGAACACTTTTTGCCTCTTCTTGAGGTAACCTGAGGACGTACTATTTTATCTTTTATTGTAATCCACTACTAACGACTATTTTTTATTGCATTACATGGCTATCAAGTATCAACTGCTAGACTAAATTAAATTTGTAGATTTTAGTCTTAGAATTATTAATATTAACAATAACAATAACCTTCACAAACGTAATATGGGTCGACCAAGTCGCTCCTGAGTGCTGAGCCTAAAAAAAGTACGCGAATAGTCGGAGAACTATTGTAAAAATTTTACATTGTTCCGCTCACCGAGTTATGAGTTGCAGTGAGTTCACATGATGCTGCTCCGGTTATTTTCGAAAAGTTGCCACAATTCGACTATGCTTTTTGAAAGCAATGTACAAGACAAGAAGCACAAACCCAATTCGCAAGTTGAAGCAGCAAAAGTTCTAATGGAAACAAAATTTATAAATAACGTTTTTCTCTGCATAGAGAATTTCAGCAAAAGTATCGTCCTTTTGGCTGAAAAAACTAAACTTCGCTTAGAGAATTATGTTTACGTTGGTATCATTTGAAATTATCGCGAGGAAACTGGCGATTTAAAAGCAGCCATAAATCGTGGTCTGTGTCACATAGCAGTCAGATAACAACTATGGAAATGAAGTTGAAAACGAAGAAACTCTTTTAGAACAAATCGAGAAAGAATCCAGAATTTTTGAAAATAAAGAAAATGAAAATAAACGAAATTAAGAAGAGCAACAAGCAAACGATAATCATCAGACAGGTCATAGAAGTGCATCCAAAAAAGGTTATTAGGAAACGCCATAAAATCTAATAGAAAGAAAAACAGCAATGCAGATAATGTAATCGAATCTGATGGTACTGCATGCTCGGCGATGAAGTGTTGCGGAAAGAAAGTGAAAATGTGGACGAATCACAATTAAGAAAAAACGTAGCTAAAATTAATTCTAAAAGTTTAAAGAAACCTACTCAAAGGGACAGCGATGCCCAGGCAACTATCAGTGAATCGCCTACAAAAAACGAGCTAGTAATAGGAATTAAATCAAGAAATGAATTATTTTAAAAATTTCCTACTAACAACTTTTTAAATGTTTAGACGAATAATAAGAGACTGTAAGATTCTTAACTATGTTTATATTTATCGTTAGCATTGAAAAGAAAATCTTCCTCTGTGTGTTCGTTCGGAAGATAAGATTTTATAATTCATCAGCACTTTCAGTCTGGCGTGGTGGTTCCTGCCAAAGATACTTGGTGGTATCTGCCCACACCTCCATTAGCCCACCCTCAATAACATATTGCAGTTCTTTCGCAGGCAATACCCAGCTTGGCACAATCCATCAGTTTTATCAATCTATAAATCAATAATCCGTCCCTATGCAGCCAAAGCTGTGTATTGATTGAAGGGACAGTACTGAATGGACTATTACAACTTAAGTAACTGCTACAAGAGAGATCAAATATCGTTGAATCATCAATAAATCACCACGAGATCTGCATCATCAAGTTTCTCTAATTTTATCAATTAGAGTCATTTCTCTTTTATGTAATAAAAAACCAATACTAATGCAAAACATGAACAATTAAGCTTCTAACAAAAAGGGTCTGTTTTTGTTTCTGCAAAGACGAGGACCTGTTTTTTTGAATTTTAAAAACAGATATCTTGAAATGTCTTCTCGGAATCGGACTACGAGGTTCCGATATCTGATTCTGAAGATGATGAGAAACACTTAAAGGCTACTTATAATGGCCAAGAAGCCTCAATTTTTGTGGTCGATGCCAATTCATATATGAAGCAGTCGTCCCGTTTAACAGATGCCTTAAGCATTATACGCAGTGTTTTTCTTTCTGGATCATTGTTTAATGATAAAGATGTTATTGGTTCGGTGTTTGCCAATACCAACGAAAGTGCTCAGCCGTGTGAAACGAACTGCTTGGAGGACATTGAAATGCTGGACAATGGTGCTGTGTTTTCTGCGGTACGTCAGCTCCTAAAGGTGTAGTTGATCATTATTTAGCTCGTTTATAAATCATGCTGGAAGGTTTTGTTCAATCGTTCAAAAATTTTGAAGATATTTTGATGAAATTTAGTATCCCGATGGGTTTTGATCAAAGGACGATCGCTGTTAAAAACTGGATCGGATCGGACAACGTATTCGATCACTTCCCACATAACACCTTAGTTTGAAAGGTCGTTACATAACTCTACTAAGCGAAATGATGTAAGGTTGTAATTAGAATAACGATAGCCAAGGAAATTATTCAGCATATGTTGTTGTGTTAAAGAGAAAGTTATTTTTGAAAAATAATAAAAAAATGCTGAATCTTTGTTTACTGTATTAACAGCTCTCCAGCATAAAATTGCTTTATCTATTGTATAATGATAAACTGGTAAAAGAAGCACAAAATCTTGAAAATGACTAAAAGAAAAGTATAGTAATAAAAATTCTTCAAATGCTCTTGGGAAAGTACAAAAGTGGAAAGTAGTTTCTATGAGAAATGACTAAAAATCCTATCGGATTATAAAAAAAAAAAAAAAAAAAATTATAATAATAATATTATCTCATCGTTTTTTCCTTATTCCTATTGTGTGAACAGAGAATTTTAAAAACAAAATTTTCTTGCATTAAAAGAGATGATATAAATTGTTATAATTAAACAAAACTTAAAAATGCTTTGGGGCGAATTTTTGTAACCCAATAAGCAAAGAAAACTGTATTTCAATGTACGCATAAGACATATTTCATACATTTCATATAAGTAAATAAGAGATAATCCCTGAATGTCTTCCTAATACGTGAACTTACTAATGGATGAATATGCATATATTCGATACCAGGTTAATGTTGTCAAATCTATATTCGAATGATAAGGAGCGGAGTTGCATTGTTGGCACTTTTTAAGATAAATTTTTGGATCAAAGATTTGGAAATCTGCAATGGATTCACATATTTGTTAGTCTAAGGTATTTCAAAATATTTACATGGAGCTTGAATAAGTCGCTTTCACTTTCGTAAGCCAAAATACTCTTATTTCTCTTTATACATTTACTTCAATATCTTATAATCTTTGATTTTGGAACAGGTCTTTAATCGACAGTCAATAAGAAACGAGTTAGTAGTCATGGATTTGGGATTAAAACTTAATCGTCATAGATCCGATGTCAGATGTTACAAAAGTCTCAGTGAGCTGAGTATATCTCTATCATTTTCATTGTATTTGTAAAACATATAGTATTTTATAAGAAAATATTAAAATTGAATAATCTTTTGCGATCATTGGCAAGAGGCTTTAACTAAGAAAAGATTTTATGTGAAAGAAAAATTTAAATAAAACAAAAAATTCTTTTTTTCATAAAATTATAAATTGGTTTCGAATTTTGTATTAAAAGTATTGTTCTTCTTTTGTTCTCTGTGTAAGTAAATATTTGTATATTAACTCCTTTAAAACAAACAAACATGCATGCGTAGTTTACTTACACTACTTGTACAATTAAGTGAGAATGAAATAAATCTGAAATAAAAATATTTTTAAAAATTTATTTATTTATTTATTTTTTTAAAGACTATTTCTTTAAGCTATTTATTTACATACATAAAATAAATGTATTTATTTTAGTTTACTTGTTTCACATATCATTGACCAATATCGATCGTACTGACCATAACAATTTATAATAATAAACTATTGAACAACCGATTTCACTCTTCTATGCTTGCATATCCCTCAGGAATATTCGCATATTCGCCTGTGTAACACAAATGCAAATATTCCGAATGTTATAGTGATATACAAGCATACACTTGAAAGAATTTCTTTAGAAAAACCTTTCTTCTGTAATATGACAAATTATCTGGAAAAATATAATGATTGCAGAAATATGAGTCGTATCTACACATCGAAATTGTTGTCATAGTTCGAGTTAGAAGCATTTGAGGCTTTATTCTTTTGCATACTACGAACAAACGGAGATGTACACCAGTTGTAATCTCTTTGTAACAGAGACAAATATAGTACGGTATAAGGGATTTGCGGTCTAAGGAAATTCGAATGCAATTTTCTAATTAAATTCATTGACAAAAATAATTTTTTAAGCAGATACGTCTTCGGCCTGAGTAGCCGGGTAAATAAGAATAGCGATTACCAAGTCAATCTTCACGCGTTCCTATCTAAGTGCGGTAGGCTTTACCTTGGCTGTGATCGCCCTTTTCTCTTTCTCTGAGATTGCCTATTTGGAAAAAAAAACAAAAAAAAAGAAGAAGAAAAAGGCTATAGGCGGCCCTGAGCCACCATAATATACCCTGTAACGCTCTACAGTTATCTATAAAAAACAAGTAAAAACATTATTGTCGTGGAAGGCCGGCAATTATATACACTGCATCACTTCACTCGTTTGGCAATAATACCGCAAATGTTACACATTATTTTCATGTACAGGCTTACCTTTCATGAAAGCCGCGGTTCCCGAAAGACGATGTCCAAATTCGGTATGGTTGATTTCTATGTCAATTTATTATTACGAACTAATTTTCCTCGTGAAATATTAAAAATTATCCCTTTTTACTATATAAAGATTCAGTTTTTGTAGGAAAGATTATATGAAAGAGGATCAAAAAATTGGTCCAGACGAACCAAACTCTTTATTTCAATTTTTCCAATTTAGAATGTCCAAATACTATTGCAGAGCAAGCTTTCGTCGAGAAATTTTACAAATTGCAATTTTTGAAAATAGGGCGTTGTATGGGCCGTGATCAGAAAAGCGATCTGATTCGATGATTTTCAAAAGCGGTCTTTTTTTGGGACAAATCATGTCCGTGTATCAAATTTTTTCAAAGAATTGCAAAATTTACGGCCTGTAGGTTGAACACAAGAAAACACGAAGGGCAGGTAAGCTTAGATTAAATCAGAAATTGATTTGATCGATTTAGAATCACATTCTCAGTCGATCGCTTAAAACAAACGTTGGATCTATTTTTAGTCCTTCTGAGTGTTGCATACATCAGTACTAACTTAATACAATTTTGTACCACAAGTGGTGCAGGGTATAAAAATTAGGAACTTAATGCATAAAAGCTCAAATATTTTCAGAAGATTTTTGGTTAATCATAATCAGTAAACTCTCTCCCTGGAGCTTGGGATGCAATGATCATCATATCCTTTCTACGGTACATAAAATAATATATAGGTCGCTTATAGAACTTTCTGGTAATCAATGGTGTACCCTTGGCGCGACAAGGCTGACTTTGCACCTTGCCAGATAAAGTTTTCTTAAAAAAATACTGCGATCAAAGTTAACCCACGAACCGAAAGTCAAAAACAACAAACAAAGAGGAGAAATTATTTATTTTCTTTGATTGTGAACCACATTTCAAGTGAATCTAATGAGGGAAAACAGGAAATATTTGAAGTCTAGTCTTTCTCCCTTCTAATCGCTACTTCAAGGAAAGGATGTCGAACGGATAGGCAAGATCAGAGGACAATTTTCTAAAAGCTCTGCTTATATTCTTACATTTAAACCCAACCCACGAATTTTTAACGAGTTAAAGCCTCTCTATGCTCGACTTGTGCATGATCCTTAGAAAAAATATGCCAAAATTAGAAAGCACCCTACTCGGTCAATTCTTTCCGCCTTCTGCACTTAAAAGACCCTAAAAACTGCTTCATTACTTATCATACATACTTTAATGATGCGTTTAGAACAGTGAACTCTGAAGTTTTTTTATGGCTTAAAAACATAGATGCACTTACTGTCTCTTATTTACACGAAGGTGTGGAATTTCTACGTCATCTCAACATGAAAATTATTTATTATTTGTGGCAAATTGAAAAATCTACCCAAATCGATAGGTATTCCGATATTCGTTCTGGCATGCTTACTTTTCTAGCAGTGTATTTATGTTTTGTGTAAATACAATGGAAACCCCATTTCTTTTGTTGCATAAAAATGGAATGGTTTTGTGTGTGTAAGCTTCAAAAAAACTAAATAAATGAAATTTTTATATCAACAAATAATAATGCAAATAAAAAAGAAAGAAATTTTAATCGGTCTGAAACGAACGAAATTTTCTATACCTACCCCCTACGGGATAAAATTAAATTGAAATTGATTAACGAACTACGAACTAGGCTGAGCTGATTCCGAACTGATTCTTATTTTAAGAGAAGATTATCTACAGTTAATAAGAGCCCAAGAGGGCTTATGATTCAAGCGGTTTCAGTTTAGGTTACTTCAAGAAAGATAGCCATATTTAAGGGGAGTCCGTTTAAGTTAACAGGAATAAAATCCAACCATAATTGAATATTAAGAGACCCGAATGTTTTCGAAAGCATCCATTATCTCAAACATATGCAATCAACCCAAGTCAGCAGCAATATCCTTAAATTTTTTTATTGACCTTCAGTAAAATCCGTGTTAAGAGTCTGGAAGGTGAATGTTCGCCTAAAGGAAATCACATAATCCAAGGCACGAGTCCATTAGAACTATTTCATGAGAGCAAATACGTTTAGTGTTACCTATGGAATAACGCAACTAATGTTCTCTCTTGCCATTGAAGATCCGTATATATTGAACGGAAACATATATAAAATAGATAATATTAAAAAAAGAAAAAAGAAAATTTGCAATATCCTCGGGTTACAATTTTTACAATGGTCTGAAAAAACATCACACATAAGTGATGTGAAAAAATAATTCCTCATTTTTTGCATTTTCTCTCTATTGCTTCACGTCCAGTATCACTTAACTGTTTATTCACCATATTTTTACGGTATTTGTCATACATAAATTTTTGTATTAGCATGTATTGTGCATATACGGTTGTTGGGAGTTTAATACCTACCAGCAACCATCGTTAGTAGCAGTGTACCATACTTAGGTTGTAATAAAATTAGAATTATTTTCAAGTGTGGTATTCTCAAGCTGATTACAGGAGGTAGAATATAAACATTGAATTAAAAATTCCAGTGGAGAAAGACTTCCCAGGAAGAAGACTTGTTTTGAATTATTCTAATTGCAGTTAAGTCAGAATCACTCTTTAAAAAAAAAACAAGATATTTGTGGTTTGGTTTTTATTATTATAATTCGATTGCATCTTAACTATACAAAGGCCTGACCATCAAACGAAGCTCGTTAAAGTTTCATAGCATTTAGATGATTTGTTTAGGACTTATAGCGAGATCAAGTGATACTGTTTTTGTTTTGTCGAAACAATAAAAAAATTCCAGTTTCCTGCGTTGATAACACTCTGTTTTTTTTGGGTTAGAACAATTGTCTTTTATTAATTTAAAAAAAATTCGGAAAAGTATTCTCTTTATCGAAAACTGCAACTGCAAGGGACAACTGAAATTCTATAGATATCAAAAGGCAACGTATTAGCCCTTTTGGATGGAAATTTGGTTTCGGGAAAGCCGCTTTCCGAACTATTACTGCACTTCGCAGTGGAACAAATGCGTAAATGTCGCAAAAATAATGAATTCTCTTATAAGCGATGAACAGCGAATGCAATACAACAGGTTTGGTTCGATTTTCAAAAAGTGGTTAGAAATTGAGTAGAAAAAAGCACTCTTTCAGAGAGACTGTGCACTATGTCAGATGTTGACGACAAAATTTGATGAATTGAAGTTCAATTTGCTTTTCCCACCCTGTTCCTAGGATATGTTTGAAAATCTTTAAAACGGTACCCTATGCGGAAAAATTTAGATCAAATGATCACCACATTGATAACCGTTAGCGGGATGTTGGCTGTAAATGAAATATAGAGCACAAGCTAAAGTTGGAGACGTAGGTCGTTGTTTCCCAGGGTGGTATAGGAAGACATATTCAAGTTCAGTTTTCGCTAACGCTATAGAAACAGTTTATGTTATGTGTGTTAGATAGTTCGCAAGGCAAACGGTCAAACTAGTTTAAATAATAATTTTACTCCTTGTACACGTAGGGTATTCGGGCGGGACTTTACAGCATTTGTGACTCATTACTAGAAACTCTTTTATGTCTAGGTTCTTATTCTAACCATGCTAAACCTTTGGAAATCACATCAACGCAACTTCTTTTTCCTTCGATGGTTATCTTTATGTGCCTTTATAACGCTATCATTGGATTTTGGTGTACAGGCCTTTAAAGATTTTTAAAGATTTATGTACGGGCTCGGTACAACACATAACACAACACAGTAATCATTGATTGCACTATGGATTTGTTTCGTTCAGATCCATACGCTGATTGAACCAATAATACTAAATGGAAGACTTTTGTTTTATGTAAAAGTTAAAGTCTTCGAATTTCAAAATTATATGCGCCTGCTGGATTGTATAACAATCCTGGATGTTACTGAACTCGACGGAAAGCATGGTCCTTCCATAAGATAATTTATGTGAATTTGGGACTGAATTTGCTAGATTATTTTGTCATAGAAAAGGGGAAGAGATTTAAATCTTAAATTTCAAATTTATTTATTTTACGCTTTTGGTTGATTAGGCTTTTAATTTAAATTTTAATTTAAAAAAACACCGAGAAGGATTCTGTAATTCATGAACCATGATATGAACTAGGGGTTAAACGAAAAAAAACGAAGATTTAAATTGTCCGAAGAAATCTGTTCACGCCAACTGTCCACTGAAGAACAATAAATACAAGACCCGATGTCGCATTAGCAAGAAAAACGGTGGCTTCCTTCAACGCGAGTCGCCCTTTTCACGGTTAGAAAATGTTGAATTTGCCAACCTTGCCGAACATAAGCTGGTTTGCGGTTTTCAGCTGAGATGCGTCCATCCCATTGTCAGTCGCTGTCTGTTTAATTCGAACTTACGGCCACCTCACTACAGCCCTACCCGAACAGAGAACCTATGAGTTCAAAACGAACGACTATTTTGCGACCTCGTAGCATTTACGTTTCAATTATACATATCTATATTACACTTTAGTAGATAAATATGGCATATCATGGCACTAACCCCATCAAAATGGCAATGCTTTTTTCTCTGTGATTGGTTATCCTTTCCGCCAGTTGCCAGCAACGTCGGCAAGCAAAGAGACGTAGCAGTATTTGGTTTTAGTATTTTTAAAATTTGATTTCTTAGAAAATCGGTTAATTAAAACTTGAGTGTAATATGAAATCGGTTTACAACCTGTTCGTTTAATATTAAGCTACTTTATCGAGAAATAGCGGCCGTGTGGGTGTTTGTAATGTTTGCTAGCGATTGCAAATTAAGTTTAGTTTTCTTTTGTTCGCTATCCGATAACTTCGCCCAAAGGCTGCAAAAATTAAGTGAAACCCCAATTGATGCTACATGAGTGTGCCGTGTGCTTCAGCAGTTTGATAAGTTCTTAGACTGAAATTGATTATTATTTATAATACTTTAGTTCTTACAACAAATTTCACGAGATCAGATACTTTTCTTTAATGAGAAATACCTTCGTTCTACCCCGTCTTTACAACAAACTCAATCAAATTTCAAGCATCAATGACAACATGAAAATCCAAATTATATTTTTTCTTTTGTTTTTACTTGTTTTTCTTAAAAGAATCATTTTCCAATCGCCACATCATTTTTAATAATTTTACAAAGTCGTTGTGCAAGCTGTGTGAAGTATTCACAGTTTTTTTTTTTTATGTTTTGTTTGGTAATAAAATATTTGGCGGAAATAGCGGAATATTCCTGGCTCTGCACACATAAATGAATGCGACACTGAGTCTTTGTCGAAAACCCCATTTCTAGAGATGGTGCACTTAATAATCAACTTGTTAGACTCTTTGTTTAGCGAATGCATAAATATTCATCTTATTGTTCCGTAAAGAAATTTAGTTATGCAGTTTTAAGAAGCGCTGATTGCACTGACGATTCTTTTTGTTCTAAGTTGACGTTCAGGTAAATCGATCGTTTCATTATTATTATTCTATATGCAAAAGCCTTTAGGGTATAAATTTCAATTTATTTAAACAAATTTTTAATTAAACGTTCATTCCAACCGTAATGTTTAGTTTGAGAAATTCTTCCATTACATGAAAATTGAATATAGACAGCCAACCGTATGCGCAAGATAACAAATAACGAATGGAGAGGGGCTACGGAGGGCAAAATCGGAGAATTGTAGTGAAGCATTCCCGTGATCCGTAGTATTGACCCTATTTCTCTTTGTATTTTTCATAAACAGTTAACTGCCGGTTTAGCATTTTTATCTGGCAGAGCGCATAAAAGTAACACGCACAGAAACCAAGGAGCGAGAATGGAAAGTAAAGCATATCTAACGAAAGATACGCAAATGCTTAAATATGCAAACAATTTAGTTATGAAAATAAAATTAAACGGAGAGCAATGTAAACTTTGCTTAAAAAAATATTTTAAGAATGAAATGAAACTACATTGAATGTGATGGGCATCCTGGCTATTTTTTTGTTCTTTTTTTAAAAATTAAATTAAGAAGAAAATCAAATTAAGAAAATTGAAGTAAGAAAATTAAATTTTTTTTGCCATACAATGAAAAATTTTGTTTAATCTTTGTGAGCAGAAACTCAATTAAATCCCCTTTGAATAAAAATAAATGAAATTATATTTTTATTTATTTATTTTTTTCTTGAAATTTTGACAAATTTATCAAAATGAAAAGTTCTTTAAACTATTGCTTAGAGGATTGTGAGTTTCGTTTTTTATGCCATCTGTCACCGAGAGTTCTGTTTTAGAAGTCGGAACGACGTCATCAGCTTCAAGGTCTTTGTAAAAACCAGAATTTGATTAGTAATCTAATTGCAGAAGTCTTTCGGGCAAGAGAGTTGCCCCAGTTGGCATTGCAATAATTATATGTATATATATATGCATAGCCTGAACATAAATATGAATATAAAAATGGATACAAATGTAATTATTTGTAATTATATATAAGTATATATAAATGTATAAGTACATATATAAGTACGTATATAAGTATATAAATATATATATATAAGTATATATGTATGTATATATATATTGTTACGGAAATCCCCAATCCAATTCATTCCAACTAATTGATTTTCCCAAATAACAAATTCCCTAGAGAGAGATAACCCAAATGCATATTCGCGGCGCGCCAGCTGCCGGCCGAGGAAAACGATTAGCGAAAAAGCAGGTTAACAGATTAAACATGAAGCCAATTAACTTTGGTAATAGTAATATGTAAAAATCTACATAAATAGACTTTTTGGGGAAGACAGAGTCAGTCGGACAAGAACATTTGAGTCGAAAAAGAATATTACAGTTGAGAAGTCGAGAGTATTGCCAAAGTAAAATGTAAGTGGGCCTACTCTGAAACAAATTGATTGTAAATAAAAGAGTGACTTGTAGTCACTTGTAGTGAAAACGTGCAAGTATATTTCTCTTAAAAAGAATATCCACGATCTAGTGATACGAACCGTATTCGAGAAAAGCGAATTTCGTAACAACATATATATGTAGATCGAAGAGTTGATTGCAGAGAAAACTGACATTTTGGAAAATAGTGATTGGCAGCCTTTGTTTACAGATGGTTCTAACACAGTGATGATCTATCCACAGCTTATGCAGTAGTAGATGTCACAGGGCAAGTCCAAATTAATTATATCCTACAAACATTTACAACCGAAGGTAAAGCTATTCTTCCGGCTACAAACCTTACTCGTAAAGCTGAACTTAAAACGGTTGCCAGTACAGATAGTTTGTCTGAAAAGAAAACTGATAAAAAGATCTACAGTTCATTACACTACACTACTCCCTTGTTAATCCTAACCTTGTTCCACCTCTATATCCAATCAACGTCGGACAATTCAAGGTTAAAACATTTGTAAGAATCCAATTCGGGACACATCATCTATTAGAACAGATCAATAGATCCTTATAAAGTCTGTTTCCCCTATCTGCGATTGTGGACAAGTTTTTACCGTCAAACATATAATTGAGAACGCCAAAGCCCTTCTAGTACTCGAAGATTAATCTTCGGAGCATTTTGAAAATACCTGGAGAACTCAATATCAACAGAATATTTGACTTTGTCAAAGCTGCTAGGTCGACCTTCTAATCTGCCCTAAAAAAAAAAGAAAAGCCAATAGTGTTCGTTTCTAACGCTCATCCTATTACTATTATTATTATTATTAATTTAGCCGGAGAATAAATTCTGAGATTAAAACCTTAAAGCGTTAGCGTCGAAGGCTATCGGCTATATTGAAAACTCCACCGCACTTGAGATTTGAACCCACGACCGTTGAGCTGTTAGTGAAGACTCTTTGCCAACTCGATCGCTCAGGCGGAAAGTGCTCATCCTGGTATATTAGGTGTCCTTAATATACGGCATCTATTCGAAAAATGAGCTGTGTTCCTTCTGCGTCCGAACCGTTTCTAGCTCTAACTTCTAGCTTAACTTTGCTAAGGCCGTCTTCCATCGCACTTCCACTCCCGAGTTCAGAGACATTTCTTCACCTAATCTTAGTGGATTAGAATTCCCCTAACCTGCATAAAAACGCCACTTACGGCTTATAAGCTTAATAAGATAAATGGTTCTTCTTATGTAAGTTATGCTCGCCTTCTACTAATCCTAAGCACCCTCCCCTCCTCGTATTATCAAACTTCGCTTGAAATCAAAAGATTCTGTACCCCTCAGATTTGTACATTAATTACGAACCATAAATTCTTCTCTATGAGTAAACAAATAAGTGGCAATATTTCAGCAAAAATTTACTGTTTCTCATAAATCTTCCATTTTTGGTTTAATTGCACACATTCGAATGAAATTTTCTGTTGTGTTCAATAAACAACCGGAGGTGAGAAAATATAAATATTTAAAAAAATATTATTTTGCATCTAGGAAAAGCAGCAGAGAAGCAAGCAATAATAGGTCAACAAGAAACAGGAACATACCTTTACTTCCAATTTAATATTTTGTGAAAAGTTTCCCCTTTGTAACAAAACCTAATTGTTTATGCTAACTGTTTATAATGTGTCTATAGAAATGCGCCTTGCAGACTTATACACCTTTAGAAATCAAACAATTGGCATTATTTTGAAACAATTTCCTGAAAAACTCTAGCAATGAATATTTTATGTTGAAGAAATTTATTATATCTTACTGCTTTTACGATATAAGTATACTAAGTTTGGGCGGGTATGTGCAACGTCTGGAAGGACTTGAGATAGACCATCTTTTATTAAACCAATCGATTCAATATCACTTTCTAAACCGATTAACGCTCGTATGTGCGTCCGTCTTCTTTGTTTTCCTGTATTCAGGCTACAGCCCGCAGGTTTTTCGATATTTTGGGGAAATTTGATACCCTGAGATGTTTTTTACAAAGGATAATGATACAGATTGGACAACTTTTTCAACCACTTCCGATATAGCGCCTTATGTTCAAAGGTCGTTGCATGAAAGTCGCGTAATGTAGGAAAATAAGCTATACCCACCTAACAGCGTTAATTATTCGGCATATTGTGAGGACTAAAGTGTCTACTTCATTTTGGTCCCGCAATTACATCAAATTACTTTTTATGCGGCCAATTGTGTTAACTTTTATTTTTTCTTTATTTACAATTAGCTAAATACCGTAAGCCCAGGATTGTTTATTATATATTTACTTAAATAAGGACAGACATGGAAAACAAGAAGGCTATTTTCAATCGATAGGACCCATAATTATGTTCGAACAGATGCGAAATGAAGATTGTACTGCCTCTTCCGTCTGAATCCAAATGCCATATGAGTAACAACGTGAATAGATAAAATTAGTTCATAAGGGATTGCTGCCAGGTAATAGTCTGATAGGAAAGCATTAGATTTAGATCGACCGAGACATTGTACCGTTGACAACTTGAATTCCAATGTTAATTGCTATGAAACAAAAAACCGATGGGTTATAGAGGAAAGACACTCCATCCTCCAGGATCGGTTTTCGTTAAATTTTTAACTCAGTTAATAAATATAGTTATACATATAGAATAGTAAATTTCTAATGAAACATGCCGCGTTTATTGTAATGAAATTGAAAGCTTTGGCATAGAAACGGGACGTCTGGAGCAGACTGCTGAATCATATCCAGGGCACAGTAGTATATGTTGAAAGTTCATTGATTCGACTTCATAAAAATTGATTGCTTAAGAGTTGACAACGCGTTTTGTTTTTATTTGTATTAGTTTAACAATCTCTTTTGTAATGTGAGCATATTTTTTCTTGTCCAGCAGCGAGTTGTAATTTACACCCACGCGTCAGAATCTCAGTAGGTCGGTTATTAGTGCTTACTTTTCATTACTGCAATAAATTACACATCATTACTATTATTGTTAGTGCTTAAGTTTACCTTGAAATTGATGACGCCTGCATTAAAATACCAATAACTGTGGAAAGATTTTTCTCTCGTTGAATGAATAATCAAAATCTTACGGGTAGTTAAAACTTTCACCTCTGCGGCTTCGTATTAAACGATAAAGAGGATATTACGCCGTTTGCAAAAAAAATTTGTGAGCTTTTGAATTCTTGTGTTTGTCGCACTTATAAAAAAAGTGTCGCATGTTGCTTAACAAAATAACTATTTTTTGATCAAAATGTATTTCGCTCTCACGCCACATTTCATTTTGACAATTACGACGAATAACACAGCGCTCTCTTCATTTTCCACAGGCATAGCCCCAGAAAAGGAGTTTAGTTTCTTTGACGATTTTCCTTACGCCTTCACTTGACTTGGTCCACTTACCTATCTTGAATTTGTAATTTAAAATTTGGAAACCAAAAAGAGTCAGATTGTGGCATGTGAGGCGAGAGCGATATTTGTTCGTTCACTTTGAAACCAGCAGTGCCATGGCACCTTTCACGACTAAAGCAACTGCGCTTTTTATATTAAATATCTGAGATTAACAAGGAAAATTCCATGCACCAGTTTCTTAATTTCGTCTATGTTGTAGTTCTCCGCATATGCTAATGATGGAGTAGAGCAAACCAAGACCTTTCACGTTAGGCGCTTCACGTACAGAGTGCGGGAAAGCAACTTACGATAACTTTTAGTTATGTAAGAAAGAAAACCGCTTATA
This sequence comes from Glossina pallidipes, assembly GCA_000688715.1. Taxonomy (NCBI): domain Eukaryota; kingdom Metazoa; phylum Arthropoda; class Insecta; order Diptera; family Glossinidae; genus Glossina; species Glossina pallidipes. The sequence continues at coordinate 507,235 of KK499777.1, forward strand.
TCTCTCAAGATATTTAAGGCCTCGGAGATTTACATCTACACCCAGTCACTTTTCTGTATGGCACTGTTTCTTTCGTCAAATATCGAAGGAACTGTGAAATTTTCTTAATCGACTGACTAAACGAACTTAACGAAACTTCCGAAATAGACAAAAAAAAAATTAAGACGAAGCTAAAATATTGCTTTAGTTTCGGCAATGACTCTTGGAAGTATTCCCCAAGAAAGTTCGACAAAGGTATTCATTCATTAAGATCGTTCGCAGGTTCCGTTTACATGGGGTCCCGATACGCTATCATATATACGATCATTGATAGAATAATTGACTTTTCATATATAACTCGTTTTCCATTTATTGAATAAATTTGGTACTATCATCACTTACCGTATATTGTGTTATGATGTGAATTAATTCTGGGAAAATTTACTTATTATGATTAGAATTTGTATCGGTTGCATATCGAATTCTAGTGTCAGTTATATTTTAATGAACTTCTGGCGAAAAATTTATTAAAATCTGTTCCAATCTTTTAATTTTTTTTCAAATTCAATTTTAGTACATTTGATACCCATAAGTAGACCAGCCTTTAAGCAATGCAGCTATTATGCCTTGATGATTATGCTATGTTTTTACGGCCTTCTAGCGGTTTCTGCGTTTCTGTGTGAAAAAGCACATTGCATGCATGAAGGCTTCAAATATCTGTATTTGCTTTACCTTTACTTAAAAAGCAAACAATCTCTAAAAATATAGCAACTACAGCAATTGTTACTTTCAGAGATATTGCTTATCATTATGATCCCAGCATTTATGCAGCGTAGAGCTAATAAGAAATAAACGTAAGTAATTAATGAACATATTTTTAACATTTGCATAAATTCGGTATAAAAATAAAGCGGGGGATTTTCTTAATTAAACATAACCTCCTAAAAATAGGCTAAATTCATTTACTTATTAACCTTAATACGCAAATAAGAGCTGAAATATTCGGCAGGAACTAATTGACGTGAAAAATTTGCAAACTCATCGTCAAAAAACCAACATCATTATTTTCTTGATTTCAACGGTTAAATTAAACCACATGTACAACAATGCACACTAGGGGATGTACAAACATATATAATTACTTTTGTTACATAATTATAACTAAATTACAAATGAAAATTGCGCTTAACTAAGAATGCTAGTGATAATATTTCCACCTGTTCTAAATTGTTCGCATCTTCTTCGTTTTAGTTTTTTTTTTTTTTTTTTTTTTTTTTAAGCCTGAAAATATATAATTAGACACTTAATTATAATATTTGCTATAGTACGAGTTTAGAAAACAGAAGAAGAATACAAGGGAGTGAAAATTAAACCTAAAAGCTGTTTATAATGATGATGTGTTAACCACGTTAGTCTCCCCCTCTCTTATGTTGACATTTTTTTCATCAGTGGCGTCATCAAAATCAACATCCTCATCACCATTGTTTGTAATCGTCATCATTATCATCATTCATAATTATCATTATTGTTACGGTATCATTCGCTTCCACTATGGAGTGGTGTGTGCATCAGCCTGCGTAAGTGGAGCACAATCATAGTAATTGTCTTCGCCGGTTGTTTTAGCATCGTTTCTAATTTCTACGTATTTATACATTTATGCGTCTACTTGTGTGTCTATGTATGCCCGCACGCTCTGCTCCTTTTATATGTAACTTTCACAGAAACTTTATCATCGCCGACAAGGTTTACCAATTAAATATTTTCATACTTCTCGTCATGTTTTTTTTTTTCATTTTTCGATTTTTCCCATTCATAACAGCCATCGCTAATGTTAGTTAGAATGTCGACCCTGAGTACGAAACAGAGATTGTTGATTTAAAACTTTGATTATGTGTATGTTTAATTTACTAACAGAGAGAGAAGGGACACGTATGCATGCATATTCACTTCAAAGCTGCACATCATGTGTATAAACTTGTATATAATTTATGTAGCGTGATTAACTGTTTATTTTGTTGTTACCATAGAGTTAATGGTATGCTTTCATCCTTCAAGGTAAAAAGCTTTCAAACTTAATTTTCTAATACCTTGGAACTACTCAGGCACATGGCGACACAGCAATGATTTTCTAAAATTTTGTCTTTTTGTTGTGGAAATAATAGCGTGAGAGGATGTAAAAATTTGCAAAAATTCTTTGAAATCAAATTTTAACTAAATTAAGTCATTAAATGATTATATAAATACACACAAACAAGTGGAAACACTGCACGTCCCAAATTAAATTCCCTACGTCATGCCAAAGTTATTCAAATAACCACTTTTCAATATAAGACGTTATATAGGCAGAAATCGAAAAAGTGGCCCGATCCGAACAATTTTCAATATCGTTCGTCCTTAAGTTAAAGCATATCGGTGTAACGAATTTTGTCAGAACGTCTCAAAAAATTGTGATCCGTAAGTTGAATAGAAGAATAGAGGAGGGACAGACGGGCAGACAACCTTATAAGGTCTATCCCAAGTCCTTGTGGGTATTATCGATATCTACACAATCTGAAGATACTTTTGTACTGCAAGTGATGTGCGAGATGAAAACAAGTGTGACATTTTTGTGTAACCATCAACTATAAAATGAAATAAATTTCTAAAACTGTATACACAGATATCAAATTTAGAAAGGTTAGCAAGACTGTTATAAAAGCTAATTCAGTTGAATGCTTTGGAGAACTGATAACGACAACAACGTAAACTTAAATGTGTAAACTTTATTTGGTGCACTAGTCACCAGCATTAGACATTAAAGTTCCCGGCATAGCAGAATTATTAATAGTTTGTTATTGTGCTTATTATTATACTCTACAACACTTGTAGTACAAACTGTACTAAGTTTGTGCGGACTTATGCGACACTCAAAGGGGTCTAAGAGTTAAGTCTATCTGTCCGTCGATCGGTCTGATGTCAGTCTACGTCGCAATTTTTAAGATACTTTAATGAATGAATTACACCGATGTGTTTTGATTCACGGGCGATCGCTACTGAAAATAGTTCTGACCGGTCCACTTTTCCCTTTTTTTTTTTAACCCTCTCTCATACAACTATTCCTACGAAAACTGCATTTTTATAAAGTAAAGTGAAGAAAATTTGTTCGTGGTAGTAATTTGGCAGAAAAATTAATTGGACCAGATTTGAAGCACAAGGACCTGTTTCTTCGGTCTCACTCTGTTTCTTCCAGATTTCTCGTAACAATTTTTAAAGTTTTGTTATGAAAACATTGGCCCATAGTAACAATTTAACAAAATAATTAACGATAGGGAATTTGGATCTCATAGAGCTATTTTTCGGACCCTGTATTTAGGTGTTATCACGGAAAGCAAGCCCTTATATGGAGAGGAGGTATAATTTCTAGTTTTTTATGACGGAAACTGAAAACTAATACAATTTTCAGGAAGCAAAATAAGTTTGCAAGATTTGAATCGCATCATGTGATGTTTCGAGCATCCTCCAATAAGGGGCCTTTCAGGAAAGACATGCTTTTTCATTAAAATAATGTGGATATTTTGTCCTATTATTTCCAAAACGAGTGATTCACTGTATTAGGCAAAGTGGTGTAGTGTATTCTCTGGTCGGCCCTGCCTGGCCATAATGTCCGTATTTTTTCTGGTATTAAGTTTAATAAAAACAAAAAGAAGGAAAACATTCTCTTTATTCCCTGGTTTTTTATATTAATAAAGTAAACTATGGCCTATTCTTAGGCAAGGGTTATACCACTTGCTTCGTTACTTTGAAATCACAACAAGACTCGTCTCTGTTTCATAGAATTTTGTTTAAGCTAAAGCATTTTATGCAATTTGAAAATCATTTAGGCTTTTATCACATGATAGCCACAACTTAACATAACTAAACAAATCGCAATTGAGTCCCTTTTAAAAGTTAAAGCTTCATTCAATTTCCAAATAGGGTCAAGATAATAAGATGTGTTTAAAATTCATTTAAGTAAAATATTAATATATAGCAGAGATTTGAAAAATGTTGTTTTTTTTATAAAAAAGTTTTTATTTTTATTTCATTTAAATAATTCGGAATGCAATGCTTAAGAGAAATCTTTTCAAGTAATTTGATGTCGGATTTTTTATTGCTTCTTTCTTTAGCAATTAAAGCGATTTAACTAACCAAATTTCCTGATAAAACCAACCGCAGTTCTATTCGTTTTCATTAAATGTACACAAGTTGTGCATATTTGCACATTGGTATGTTTGCGATGTCGAACTAGTATTGTAACAATTCATGTGACATTTTTAATTACGAAACTTTTTCTTGAGGTCCTTCATTCGATGTGTGGCTGAGTATTTCCTATTCACTAACAAAGAGTGTATTAACTTTGTCAGACACTATATGTGATGCTCACAATATAGGTTCCGAACTAATTAGAGTAGTAGTACAGTGAAAAGTAACGATTTGAATGAAACGATTCAGAGAATACTATAAAGATTAGATGAAAGAAGAGTTTCCTTATAGAAATCAAACAGAATGGGTTCGCAAATTCGTTCGCTCAGTTAGTGAATGAAGAGGGTTTGAAGAAGAATTTGCAACTCGGCAGAAAATTCATATACTGGAGTGTGCTGCAGTTCAAATAATTTACCGATTATGCAGAAGTCATTCGACTTTCGAAATTTATTCGAATTTGTTCTTCTTAAGCAGTCACATAGAATGAGTTTGACCTGTTAGTGGTATACGTCTTCTTTACTTGTTGCGATTTTTTTGTTTCTCATTTCAAGTTAAAAGAAAAATTTATTTCAAAACACTTTTATTAAATTGTATCAAAGCATAGACGTGCTGAAACCTTTGCTTCTTTACGGAGTCCATGATGTACATAACTAGTCCCTTAAAAGTTCTTTATATTGAGAACTGAATAGTTATTGCTAAAGAAGCGTTTACAGTTCACCATCCATAACCTAGTGAGGGATGTCTCTCTGATATGCCTAAGAGCGGTGTCGGAAGCATTACTCTTTATCCTACGAAATATACTCTGCTATGCGGGTCGTCAAAATGTTGTTCCTATGCAGTCAGTTCTGATGATACTACTGTAGTAGCGGGTAGTAGAAAGTTTGCTCCTAATAACTATGATCAATTTCCCTTCACATTATCTGCAGGATCGGCAAGTGTCATGGTGGCTGTGGTTATCTTGAAGATTCGGAGTAACGTTAAACAATGGGGTGCTAAGTAGGCCTGCACGCCTGACCAAAGTTGCGAGAAAAATGACTTATACACATCTGTTTCTCACCGTAGTACCTTAGGAGGGCCGCCTTCTACCTAATTGAATTGGCATACTTTTTATTGGACCCCGATTATCACAGGTATCTGCGTAAAATCTTCAATACCTATGTATAAGGTAATGATTGGTTATTTCGAGACAATTCTTTTTATAAAGATCAATTTTAAACGGAAGAGACCATCTGCTTGCTTCTAAAGTACGTAGACATTGTTTGTCCGTATTTTTGCTATGGTTATGTTTTTAGTTTATTTTATGCCTAGGATTTACGAATATATTTCGACATTGCGACTGGGCAGTAACCACAAACGATAAAGGCCTTCTTACTTATCACAATGTTGGTAATGCGGAGGAGTAGTTACAATAAATCACTTCACTGTCAGTTTAGGGATAAAACACGTCTGCTAAGTCGCGTTAACCACAAATAGAAAAATGACTTGTAACGTCTCTATGGTGTGGCTCACATTACCGGTGCCACAGATCGCAAAAAATTATACTTGGATATCAAAGAGTAAATAATTGATTTTTCGAATTTTTTCTCCCAAAAAGTTTCCGTTTCTAAATTATACATGTTAGACTCTATCCGAAAGTGCTTGTGGGCAGTTTTCGATGTGACTCTTCCTTTTGAAGCTTAAGACTGTGAATCTTTGCTTGCCATTTCTTAACTTTATAATCACATTTGCAACTTCTTGCGAAATTGTCTTGGGCTTTTGTATGTTTTGCGACAAAAGAAATAAAAAAACTTGCTTTAATTGATGAATTATCATTTAATGTCCGAGAACAAGCGCAAAAACCAAGTCTCGTTAACTGAAAATGTTCTTTTTCGACCTTTTCAGAGATGTTGTATGCGGACTTTATTGTATTTTTTATGGAATTAAAGTATATGGGAATAAAGTATATATTCATAACTTTGTTTTAAGTCAAAAAAAAAAACTTGAAATCTTAGTTAATAAAGATTTTTGCTTCTTATGAAATGTATTTTTTGAGGCTCTATCTATAAATGCAGTTTTTAATCGGAGAAACCTCAATTCTCGATAAGGTACATGTACAGTCTAAGCAACGGTTTATTTGTCCGATTTATCGATAAATGTTATAACCCCAGGAAATTTATACGAGCAATCAGATTTTATAAAAAATTCATAAAGCAGCAGACTGGAAAACGAATGTTCGTACGGAGAGTTAACGGCCTGATGTGCGAAAGTCTTAAGTCAAAGTTGACTCTTAACTTACCATGCGATTATCCACAAATCTGATAGATGGAAAATTTTTATCCCCCCTTTACCTTTCAGATAAACAAATTATAGGTACAGCATGATTCGGTGTAAACTGTATTTTAATTTCCACTTTTTTTGCCTCAGTTTTCTTTCTATTCATTCTTTTTTTTTTGAGAGTTTGATTTTTTGACATATTTTTGTGCGACAACTATGAGTTTGACCAGTTCGTTACGTTGAGGCTTTGTTCTTTTATATATTTGTCTCCATCGACATGTGTTTTCAATGCACTCTAGAGACAGACTATGCAACCGCAAAAGGATTGTTTTTTACGTATGGATGATGGCACAGTTTTTTGCCGGTACATACATGGACATGTATGAGCAATAGTGGTCGCATAGGAAAATGCTTACTGTGGAAAACGGAATAGTAACAAATTATCAGGCTTTTAGCGTGTTTAGAGTTGTTAAGATGACCTAAAAACATCTACAACGCACTTTTGCCACATTTTTTAAACAAATTGCTTTTTATCGATTTCCATCTTTCGTTATTTTGCAAAAAAGTCGAAACTTAAGTGTACACATCTCCGATATGTATATATTGAAGCCTTAAAAATTCTGTTGGTGTTTCATTTACTTTTTCATTTCAAATAGATTTTGTTTCGGTTTTAATTCAACATAGTCAAGGATTATTAGAGATAACAGGAAATATATTGCAGTCTACCTATGCGTACGCATCGAGCGTATATGCGGTTTTTTTCCCCTCCTTTTCTCGCTCTGTCACTTACCGCTCTCTCTTTCTATCTGTGTTTCTCTTCCTCTCTCTCTCTCTCTGTCGCTCTGTTATCACATTATTTAATAGCACTTAATGGAAATAATATTTAATGCCAAACACACATTCATTGCGTTATTAGGCACATAATAATATCTGATATAAATTATTCTATATGTATGCGGTATGTGGGCATTAATGCGAGCACATGCATTTGTATATGCAGATTACAAACAAATAAGTGTCCGCAGATTTCTCTCCATCTAATAACCGCTAAATAAACACTTTACAAATAATTTGCATTTAAATTTGACAAATTATGAAATGTTGTGCATCGTAAATTAGAAATTATTAAACTTTAATAAGTATTGATGGGGTTTTTTGGTTTCGCTTACATTTATTTATATGCATATTATTTATGTATATATGTTAGAAATAATGCCTAAAAATTACAATTTATGAATATATATACCTAATATATTAGTTGCATTTCGGCCAGGTTTAAAAAAACGGAATGTGAAAAATATCAAGAAGACCACACACAAATCGCAGTAACTTTTGCCCAATCTTTATTTATACCGTAATTATGCATTTTCCATACCATATACCATAATGTATGCAATATGTCATGCCACACAATATACGATAATTATAACTTTCGCATTTCGAGGTTACTGACTTAGAAAAGCGAATGTTTACAAGTATATAGGGTAGGAGGACGTTTGCATCGTGCCACTGTAACTAAGTTTTACTTTTTTTTTTCTTTCCAAATCTTCTCTTTTCCTTTATTTGCTTTCCTTATTTTTTCTTTTTTTTCTTTACATTTCCTTTGGTTTCTTCACCGTCTCGTCTTTTCTGTTCTATTCCTTTCCCTTCTTTCCTTTTCTGCTTCCTCTCGTTCTCCTCCTTTCTCCCCTTCTTTTCGCGGCACTTTTTCTTTACTTCTTTTCCCTTCTCCTCCGCTTCTCTTATTGTTTTTCTTTCCTTTAATTATCCTCTCTTTTCTTTTCTATTTTTCAGGATTTTTTCTTTTCTCTTCTCCTATTTGCCCATGCGTAATCCTTTTTCATCGTGTCCTATCTTGTCCTCCCTCTTATGTGCCCATCTTTCGCTTCCATACCTTCACTACTCCTCTTTGCTTTTCACATTCCTTTCCGGGTCCCTTCTTATTCATCCTTTCTACTATCTTCTTCCTAATTTCTTTCGGAATTTTTTCCTTCGCCATTAACACCGAAGTTACACAAAGTTGAAAACTAATCTAAAGAATCGACTGGAATACCTTTACTTCAGTCCTGAATCGACTGAAGAACTTCTCTTTTAGTATGAGTTTTTGTGAAGACTTAGAAGCGAACAACACTAACACTGAGGCAATACTAAAAATTCCCTATTAAGTTTACAGTAGAACATGCATAACTAATGCATAACTACATAACTATTTCAATCAAATGAAAAGTTTGCGTTTACTTAAAACAAAAAAAAGAAGTGATTGTTTAGTGATGAGAATACTGGACACATACCTTTACGTAAATTGTTAACAACAAATTAGATAACAGACGAATCAACACTGAGCAATGGAGTCAATTTTCATTTAGTTTGTTCTTTTTGTTGATGATAAAAAAAAATGTTGGTTATATCGGTAACCGCAAAAATATTCAACCGTGCGGAATTTAATCAATTCAATATTAACTAAAAAAAAGAATAAGAAAGAAAAAAGACAACGTTACAATTTATAAAAATAGAAAAAGAGACCGTCAACATGTAAGCCACTGATGACAGCTGCCAGTCATTTTACATATAAAAATATTTTGCAAAAATGTTGTTGACAATACAGTGAGCGTTACATTGTTATCAAAGGCAACAGCTTGTTGTTGAGAAGAGGTACAGAAGTAGTTACGTAAGTTATAATGAAATTTCACTATTAACTTTAGAAAATTCATTCTAAATATAAATTTAAAAATGTTTACATTTTTCCAATTTTTTTTTTTTATTTGCACTAAAAATTTTGTATACATTCGTTCATTATAAGAGCAGAAATTCCCTAACAGCATAGAATGCGGAATATATGTGTTCGCGATGCCCTCTTATATAATACTTCTTTTATAAGAGGTAGGTTTTAATTAGGGCAATTTTATTAGGTTAATTCGAGTAAGGGCAGTTAGGCACACAAATCATTCGTGGCATAGTTTTTGCGCACAAATATAATAGGATTGCATGACGTATTTAAAGGTGTAATGATTGAAACAAAGATGCTACAAACGGCCTTATGGCGTTGAACAAAAACATATTGGAACAGCTAAAGGAAGCGAAAAGGCCATACTTCTCTCTGGATCAACCACAGACAAAAGACATATATTCAGATATATAACAGCGCGCGAGGAGATTCACTTTTGTATAAGACTCGTTCACAGTATGACGTAAACTGAGAACAACCCTGTTCTTAAAAACTACAACAACAAAACTTTGCATATACTAGGATAAGCAGATGGGAGGTACAGAAGATTCGGCCATAGCCAAATATAATTTTTTTACATCTTTATTATATACATCATGAGTTGCATACCCAGTTGTACAGTGCAGACGAATTTAGCTATTCGCAGCCATAGTTAATTTTTGGCTCCATATTAGTCATGGAAATGATTAATCGTTTCTGATGTGCGGACAGTTGCTGGATATCCAGAATATGGTTCATTATTGATCTTATTTTTGAGCGACTCATTTTTTTGTTTTTGCATATGAGGGAAAATTGGCTTGAAAGCCACCCTCTAAGCACAAGCTTTCTTCAAATTGAACGTAAAAACAGTGCTCCATTTTCAAGCTTCCATGTTTTTTTTTCGTTGGTTAAGAAAATTTTTAAATAAGAAGTATAAGTCTACCGTAACTAACTGTCGGGACTAACCTATTTTATGGATCAATTTGGATTTTTACGGCGCATTCATACGAAGGACGCAGGATAACGATGTATTTTTGCTACCAAAAAAGTCCTTCTTTTACCACATTTAAAACTTTTTGTCCGATCTAGTATGTAACTTACAACACGCACGAAGAAGGTAGCCAGGCTTGTGTGTCTTTTTGTTTTGTGCAAAAACTGCGCTACTTTGAAATTACTTTGTTTATTTACTAAGACATTTTTGACACTTGAAGAATGAAAATGGCTATAAAAATTGAACAAAAATTGAAAATATAAGAATGAACTCATCCGTTATGGTATAAAGAAAATATATGGTAAATAAATTGTACTTGAGTTGATGAATACTAGAAGGAGATGCATATATATATATTTACATATATACTGTTGAGATATAACATGAAGTGTACGTACATAGTTGGAAAGAAAATTACAATATACGAAGTATGCAGCTTTCTGATATATCTTAAAGGATGCTCTAAAGATTACTAGAAAATTTCATTGTGAATTTCCGCATTTGTAAGCGCCCAACATCCTGCTCTGTAGCACAACCCATATATATAAGATACTACATTAATCATAAACAATTAAAAACACCATAGTAGGACCATCATTAAACGCCCTACGTTATTTCGCTGAATACGAATTATATAACGATCTTTCAAAGTAATGTATTATATGATAAGTGGTCGAAGAAGTGGCGCGATTCGAACCATATGCAATAGTGTTGAACACAAGAAAATTACATGGACGGACGGACAGGCAAGCTAATAAAAGATGGGTTTACCTAAATTTCTTCTGGACATTTCATAAATCCGCATAAACTTAATATACCCTATGTGGTGTAGGGCATACAAATTTTTGAAAAATAATGCCACCCCAGATTTCAATATATGCTAACCGGTTAGCTTTGTATGAAGAACAATATTTTATGAAAAAAGTCGAAAATTTCGTGTTGTAACAAATATATATGTCATGATCCGTTCATCCGCCCTTATTGGATTTCCTTATAAAATTGTATCAATATGAATATGTATTTGTCATAATAATTTATATGAGAATGTGTGTATGTGATTTTATCAAGTCATTTCGTTACAATCTAATTCCGTTTTACATGTATTCTATGTATGACGAGTATATTCGTCATCGCTAAACGATGCAATTTAAATGCACATTGTCCAAAAAGGTTCGATACCGTTAATTGGTTAAAGTACATATGACAAGTTTTCGAAATGACGCAATCCGTATTATGTGGCTATTTGTGCATGCAACCCTGCCAAAAATTCGAATTTCAATTTCCTTTCAATTACGAGATCATCCGCTAAACAAATAAAGCTGATGCAAGTTAATCTGCTTACTGCTTTTTTTAAGCGGTCGTATCGTCGACGGATAGAGTACAATTCACATTACTTAGTTGATATCATAAATTAAATGAAAGAAAGTAAAGAGCATGAGAAGGAGGCGCTGAGTAGGCAAAGGATTGCGACTAAAAACTCAACGGCTGCGGTTTCAAGTATCCATGGCGGTGGAGTTTTCAATAGAGCATATGATCTTGGTTTGCAGATTTATTTACAAAATATATAAATAATACGAAATGAAGATAAATCCGTTCCTTATGTGTGCGGTACACTTTTATTGGTCGTCTCCTGTAATACGTTCATCCGAACCATTACAATCTTATCTAACGTATTAAAAAATTCAAGTTCAATGAAACTACTATTTGCAATTTAAAAAACGCATCAAATTAAGCGCTAAGTTCCATACATTCGAACTTCGACAACTTACAACGCGGAGACAATGTACACTTCGCCCTTCTCTTAAATTTTCGATCATCAACTACCGATTCACACAGCAGTGTTCTTCACACCCCTCATTTTAGGTTAGCGTTATAAACAAATGTCTGCAAAAGCTTCTCAACCTTCATGCGAACGACGGCTAGAACACCGGTACACAATACCAACATGGCAATGCGCTACCCAAATACATAAATTTACCATGTTCTGCACACAAGTGCCAAGTTTGGCATTACTGACGTTACAATTGGTCACTGCTACTGCGGACTACTCGAACCGGGCAATGTAGTTTGGCAGCCATTCCAAAGTCATTGTAATGATAGAAATGCAAATGAAGGCAAAGGGCAATGAAATTCGAAAGGCAAGATGGACCAAATTTATCGGCCTGTGAAGCCAAGTAGGTATGAACCGCGATCACCACTTTCATGTGCGATTTCTTGGGTCGTACTTAGAGTGAGTGCCCAGTCAGTAAAGGCAAAACACTTATCGATTGAGCACACGTCCACTAAACTGCGGCTACGGCCTCTCTATTTCTTTCTGTTTCCTCTCTTCTTATATATATTAAAAAAAGAGAAGAAACTTTGCATTAACCAATCGGCACAAGTTATTTCTTTTTATCCATTGATAATCTGACGACATTTATTGTGACCAGCGGCACTTTCGCACGGCAGTTATAGTTGTGTATAACCAGTTAGCTTGGAATGCACAAAAATGAATCATTTTAAGAGGCTTCTTACTTTTTTCATTATGCAGGCTGCCCGATAACTTTATCTTGCTTTCCAATAATCATATCAGTAAATCGTTTTAAAGGTTTCATAATATTTTACTTAAATAAAGTTCAATTTTCTTCTGTACCACAGACTATTTTATGCTGAATATTCAAAGGTTCCAATTTTTATTGTGTGCTTAAAATTAGAGGTCCCAACACTTCTTCTATTATATTAAAAGCAATTTGAGAAAAGTCATGGTTTTTTCTGCTTCGAAACCCCATATAACTCCTAAAATGAGGAATTTCGTGTAAAGTGTTATGTTGAATATAAAATTCACACTATTAAAAACGTAATAATTGCTTTTTAAAAAAATTGAAAAAGTCCTTAATAATGATATTTAAGAATTGCTTAAGAATAACAGTTTTTCCTTGCATACATACGTGAGAGAAATTTTACATGTAATTATTGTTGAATAAGATATCAAAGGAGCTACTATGCAACGTTGAATATTGTTATGTTATTGTTTTTTATGACTTAAAAAATTTTTAAAAATATTTCTTTCATATTTTCCTCTTCAAAACTTTCGAATTACTTGCACACTTACCGCATACGGGGTTTTCATCTGCTTGCGTGTATATATATGCTTTTGCTTTTCAAGCAGATGAATTCATTTCTCTTAAATCTTTTGCTAAGAAATTTATTTCATTTGTTGTACATAAAATTTAATTAAATGTGTGTAAACTTTTTAAACAAATATTTTCATATAATTTCTTAAGAAAACATATTTGAATCCATTAAATGTAGTCAGAAATTGTCGGAATATTTAAACGAATTAAGTTAAAACATTTAAGAGAAGAATAATTTATGCTTTCACATGTTATAACACTTTGTCTCTTTCTCTCAAAAACGCATGAAAATTTTATTGCTCATCTGTAATCTATTTATACTGTACGTCGCTTTTGCTACTTTTGGTACATACTTTGATAGACCATCAAACCATCTAACACCAAAAAAAAAAAGAGCAAGCATCTTACACCAAAAAATATGGAATAAGTTTGCTAAGATTTAAGAATTAAACCCAAAAAAAAACAAGAACAAGTATCTTACACCAACTTGAACAAGAACAAGCATCTTACACCAAATGGAACAAGAGCAAGCATCTTACACCAACTTAAACAAGAACAAGCAACTTACACTAAGTTGAACAAGAACAAGCATCTTACACCAAGTGGAACAGGAACAAGCATTTGACACCAAGTTAAACAAGAACAAGCATCTTACACCAAGAAAATAAACGTTTGATTTTCTCAAACTTATATATCTATTTATTTATATCTAGTGAAATAGGATGAGAGCAAATGAATTAGTAGAAATTATACCACGTGAATGAAAAATAAAAACGCTTTTTATTTGCAAGCAATGGCGAAATGATGATATTTCACAAACAATATATTCCATGCTTCGAACGTTGCTTTAAGTTCTGCGGTCGACTCTGTGCTCTAAGCGCGGTGATCCCCTTTTTTATGAGCTTTAAGCCAATTGTTAATTCTTAGTAACGTTTGCATTCTTTGGGGTTTCCTTCGTTTTTTGCTCACTCATACCCAAATGCTGAGATTGCAACAAAAATTCTCCCGACATACTGCAGCTAATAAGAAAAAGCAATGGTTATAAAATTTTAAGAGATAAATCAGTTTTTTAATATGCAATCCAACCTCTGCGAAATGTTCAAATTTTTTGGCAGCGAGCCAATCATGGACCCATTTTCGTACTTCTTCAGCATTTTAGAAAACGCATGCCACCTAAGCCATGCTGCATTGATCTGAACAAATGGTGAAAAGAAGGCGTCTTGTCTGGTGCGGCATAGTTACTAGTGTAGTATCGACACATTTTAGATCCTTAAGTTCATTCAACGGAATGAACTGTATTCGAAATTGAGTTCAGTCAGTGCATTTTTTCAAACTCTTCAGGCATGATCGTACTTTGACAAAATCGTTGAGTGATAAAAATGTCCGATTGTAGACGATGAATATTAATTAAATGAATATGGAAAATTGAGGTTAGATGGGACAATTTTCTAAAACTCATCACACAAAAATCTTACAAAAATAAAACAAAAATTCTATATATAGTAAAATGGGGCAACTAATAGTGTTTTATGATGAAAATTGATGGAGAAGAGTGACTTAGTGTTGACCTACTAATGAGCTTTAATTAGTCGCAACAAAAGTAGTGGTGCAGGGTTTTCAATGGTCGGTTCCTTTAGAGCTAAAGCTCGTTTCGAACGTTTCTATTCACTTTAAAGAAGTTCATACGGAACTTCGAATAATCGTGATATATAATGCTGAAAAAGCATCGCTGCGTAATAACGTATAAATGGGTCAAAATTCTTATAAATCTTCCGGAAATGAAAACTATAAAAGGCTGAGCTTCTCTTCGAAATCATATTTAGTTTTAATCTAATTTGCGCTCATAACGACTTCTAATAATAGAAAATATGAGCAATTGCCGTTACATGAAACGAAATTACCTCCCCCGACATGGGGGTGCTAGCTCTGCGAGTACTAAGATTTACTCCAGAAATAATTGCATTTACATCTCGCACTTCGTTTAATGTCTTGTAGGATTAAGCAAGTAATAACGTGCTTTCGTTCTTTCAGTAACGCGTTACAAACTTCTTTGTCCTCCTGCTTCATACTAATCTGTTTCGATCTTATAAACTCATTTCCAGTTTAGCTAAACGGTCTTCATTATTAGCATGCCTAGAAGTAATTCGTTTCAGCTTGTGATTAACTGCAATAATACCTTGAGATGAACACAGATATGACTTCACATCTGCATTTTCCTTACCCTGAGAACAAACTTAAAACATGTCTGCTTTTCATAGGGGTCGGTGCACGATGAAAGAGGAAGTAGTGATCTGTTTTTCCTCAAAGCAACTGATTTCGCACGGACTCATCTGTCTTTCGCTGTAATGACCGATAAGGCGGTCGATGTAGATTTACATTCAATCTGATATTAGCTTATTGACGGCTTACAAACAATCCTAGATACGTACTTATACAACTTGAAACTACGCGGGGCAGCAAGGCATGTGCCGATTTTAAGCTTGGCGCCAGTCTTTAAAAAAGAATTCTTTAAAAAATTATTGCTTTGTAGTTTCAGCTAAACGTTTTTGAGAAGAATATCCAAAAATTATTTCAAATTTAGCATTTTTAAAAAATCTTTTCAATTTGTTAAATTCAGCGAATTAGTCTAACCCTAAGCCCAGATTATTTATTTTATACCAGATAGGTAGATGCGCAAGTCTAAGCGTAGATTACTTACTTTATAAAATTTCTTGTTCATTTAACAAAATGACCTTTTTTAGGCATCGTTTTTTTTAGAAGCTATTTTTTTTTTACTGTAATACGGTAAACAGTATTGTAGTAGCGTTGCTTGTCTACGGTCCATTGTATTTGCAAATTACTAGTGAACCAATTTTCCAATCAATTTGCATTCAGTTAAATATGAATCAGACGAAAATGAACAAATACTATCGTTATGATATATATTCAACCGCGTATGTGGATGAAATCAATTTAATTGAAATTGTAATTTAATTTAGTTTAACAGCCACTATTGTTTCAATCGAGGAGGAAAAGAAAAAAGGAAGAATGCGAAATATATGAGAATATTTTTGCATAAATGCTGCTTTTAAATTCATTTCTTGTTTGTCGTTCTAAGGATACCCGCGCACGTATCGCTGAAGAGTATAATAATTTTATCAATTTATACGTAGCATCTAAAAGTATGCTATATCAAAACATTATCCCCTTTGGTCGGTTTGAACGGTTTTCGCCGGTGCTCTCCACGCGACTGATAGCCGATTTAATTCTAGATTGTACGATTAATGCCCATGTTTTCTTTATTGTTATATATCGCATTCAAAAATTCTTTTTATTTCACTTAAACGGCGCCAAACAGTGCTATCAGTCATCAACACGTTGTCGATAAAAGCAAGCGTATGATGCATCAACTTCAAAAAGAGCCTTGGATAAGTAGATAAACGTTAACGCGAGATAGTAGATAGCCTGCTTTCTGGTATCTTTTACTTTCTCGTTTTCGAAAACTATTTTTGAGGACTCTTTTCAAGTTTTCCGTAACAACTCCCGCTTTTGTACGATCGTGTTTAAGTTCTGTGTACCTTGATACCTTTAGTGGTATTTTATTGCCATAGTGCAGAACCTCCAAAATGCATATCAAGCCACTATACATGGCACTACAGTATTTTCTCCATCGAATAGCAATGTTTGATCAACACATGAAATTCTTTTTATATTCACAGCAGAAGGATGAACGATGTACCCAGTTTGTCAAAGCGTTTGCAATGCCTAGAAAGTAGCTTCAGAGATCCCACAAAGCATACGTATTCGTGATCGGCATCAAATTAAGCGTGTTCCTTTATTCATCTGTCTAGTTGTCCATCTGTCAGCCTGCGTAATGTTTGTTATTAGCATTCTCCTGGCCGAAAGAGTGAAGGTATCAGCTTCAAAATTGATAGAAACATTTGTAATTTTTGCACGTATGTTGGTACTGAAAATGGATCAAATCGTTAGAAGGTCACGCTTACAATACCGCTTACACTGAATACATCTCTATTCTTCAAAAGGAATAAAAAATTTATATTTTACTCATTACTCCTAAAGTATAGCAGATAAGTGAATAAGCGGGTGATGTTGTGGTACATCTACAAAAATGCAAAAAACCGCGTATTGTAAACTATGAAAATTTAGTTCTTTTCGTTTTTTTTTTATGGCCACTGTGATGGGTATAAAGAGATTCGGTTACGACCGAATATAACTTTCTTAGTTGTTGTCCATTGTTTTAAAAATTACAAAACTGGGGTCACTGCAACCACCGTAACGTGTAAGCCAATTGCCAGACTGTCGTGAAATCTTGACACATATGGCTTGAACGATGGTGCTATGTGTAAATCATTTCGGCCTGGCAACAATGTTGCTATAGATGTGTTACATCGGAGATTTATGGGGTGATGCTGGTCGATAAGAGTTCAATTCAGAATTTAAAGAATTCTGTTTACTTCAGCTTCCTCTTATTTGATAATTATTGCTTGAAAGAAATTTAATTCTCTGGGAAGCAAATCTATATCATCGTTTCATCCCTCCTTGAATTGCTCAAAATACTGATTGCTTAGCTAACCACGATTCAACATAGAGAACGAACACGATTTTCGTAGATGAAATCCTTAAATTCCGCTGACAGGATATCAGTAATGCGAGTAAAAGTGTCATAAGGTTCTTTCCAAATATTATGATGTGTATTTTGTGTGGCTTGTTTTTCGCATGAACAAACAAAATTCGTTTAAATGAAATAAATTATAGAGTTTGTTCGCCTTTGGTTGCGCCATCATAATTTATTGTGTTGTTTTTTTCCGTTTGCGACTTGATGACGACATTATCTGAAGAATCTTCTCTTTTTATTCTTTCTTATAATTTTTCTTGTTTTTTTTTTTTTTAAACGATTAAATTATCTTTTAAAAAAGCGCTTAAGGTGATATTTGTTATTTAAGATGTATTTATATAATAAATAAATTTATTGAAGTTGATGTTATCCACAAAAAATATTTAGCATATTTTGTAATAACAAATAGTAAAGTGGTAGACTAACACGTTAGTTCGTATATCGAAAATGAATAAAAATTGTATGATATTTTTCTTATTTTTCTTTTTATCTCTGAAAAATATCAAAAATACATTAATAATATTAAACTTTTGGCAATAGTGATAATGTTATTTTCTTTACAATACCTACAGCAACAAAGGGTCTCTTAACTATATTAAACACTTTGCAGCAATACGTAAGAAACGTGAATGATAAGAGAAGAAATAAAGATTTTTAATAACACAATTTTAGATCGTAATTTGATCTGATCAAAAGAATCGATATGTCCAGTTCTCTTGGGTTTCCCCTTGAGAAAAGACCAGCTAACAAGATGGAAGACAAGCATACGTTGATGCTCTTAGCCATTGTTTAAATGTTAACTTTATAATATGCGCAATCCCCACAAGCTTTAAAACGCTTATGAAAATGCCAAGAATTTCAATATATTTCCAATAATTATTTACAAAGAAGATTGCATCTGACGTGCATCACGTGAAATTTTGCAATGCCATTAATGTGCTTGCAGTTAAGGCATAATTGTGAACGAGTATCTATGATTCGCCATAAAATGAAGAAAGTTTTCAAATTATATTTATTGATATTTGTTGGTGTAGATGTACAAAATCAGATTTTCCAACATCTCTTCAATTGTGTATATATTGTGAAAATTTGATACATTTTTCTATGGATACGGAATAATACATTCGCATATATACATTTGTAGTGGTTCCAAGCAAAAATCTTTTATACATACAGTAAGTAAATCTAATACGTACAGATGATGTGTCTTATCTGTTAGACGTACCGACAAACACATATAAATTTAAATGCACGTTAAAGCTTTTCATGTAATATATTGCATATCTTATGGAGCTGCATGAAAATTCTATTCAATTTGTTGAATATTTTAAAATAATTGCTTTAAGGGGAGAATAATACGCGCAGATTTATTATACATACGATGCTTATTGGAATTGAATTTTTGATTGAACATTACAAAATACGTTATGTGTTAAAAACTTATGTTTTTAAGAAAGCGTAACATGAAAGTAGATGTTAATATTTGGTTTAGTTAATAGATTATGTTGGACGAGGACGCTTTTCAATGATTATTCGATTCGATTTCTATGCGCAATCAAATTTATCGAGCGATTACTTCGTTAAAAAATTGCAAGTTAAATTAAAAACAAAAAAAAAAAAACATTATAGCCTTACACCATTTCGCTTAGTAGAAGTATTCAACTAACGAGTTTTCCGAATAAGATTTTATGTGGAAAGTGATCGAATACGTTGTCCGATCCGATCCAGTTTTTAATAGCGATCGTTCTTTGACCAAAAATCTTCGGGATACTAAATTTCATCATGATATCTTAAAAATTGCAACCAAAAAGCGAAATGGACGAAGGGACAGACAGGGTTACAGCGATTCAGAAAATGATTACTCAGTATAGTAACAGAGGGACCTATCTCGAGTCCCTCTGAGTGTCATATAAATTCGCATAAACATAATTTACTTTTGTAATTTATACACTTGGCATAGGTTAAAATCCAGAAACAAGTGACCGAATAATATTTTTTGCAAATCTTTTTCTTTTAACGTTATCTTCGGTTCGTTAGCACACATGCAATGTTATCGAAAAATCAGCAGCGATGGTAACGGATTGCGTAAATGACTAACCTTTGCGTCTTGCGAGGTGCGAAGAAAAGGAACAAATTATCAGGACCTATAAATTTAAAAACTTCCCTTACCTGATGCCTTAGACGCCAATGTGTGATATGAAATACATTTGTATGAAATACATTTTCCAGTAGATCCAGTGTTGCTTTCAAATGGTTATAACATTTGTAACAAAAATTTTTTAAGGAAATCTATTATATTTAACGCTTTCTCATAATAACACCTCATTCTTTTGCTATCAATTCGTCTTTTCAGAAACCCTTTACCCTTGGTGGTCACAAAGCAGTAAATTTTGCAGAAAATCATTTGCTTTTCCAATGTTTTCGATATTTCTTCAAATTGTTGAGAATGATATAAACAGATAATTGTAGGGCGTAGCAAAATTAAAAAAGGCCCAAAAGTTTGATTTTCTAAACATAGGTATTTGAAACTAGATATGTGCTCTTCTTAACTATTGATTTTTCGAAAAGCATGCATCGTAACTCAAACTGTCTTCATTCGAATTTTTTACATTGTTTTTAAAGTGATACTCTGAGGAGAAATATGTAGGAGGATTTCGGAAAGTTAGTTTAATCACTATTTGTTAATAAAATACTTCTTTTTTTATCAACAAATGGACTAATATACACTCATCATCCAAAAGTCAACATTATCCGTCGAAACCATTGCCTACTCTTCAGCTATAACCATCGAGACCAGGTTAGTTGTTTTTTGGAATCATATTTAGACTAGCCACACTGCGTGCGCAGATCTCCCTAATTGAAACCTACCTCGGGAAGATAGCTAGGTACCGCCATATTTTTCAAAATTAAACTACTTTTTAACACTTAAACAAATACTGAAGAATTTTTTTGGCTATTGTTGTTGTGTTTTTACTTTCTTCTATCAAAAAGAACTGCTCAGAAAAACGCTTGTTTCTAAGTTGACGCAGTGTCATTATCTGCTACCGTCTGTAAGTCCTACACTGACTGTTAGTGTCGTCCCTTAAGCGTTAGAATTGACGCTTAAACAGCTAGTATCAGCTATTAGTGTAACACCTACGAACAGAAATGTTTTCATAAAAGTTGTAAGACTTTCCACTCTAAACTATACTGAGCAAGTGAACAGCATCTTAGAAAAGAATTTTTAAACTTGAGCGAAAGCCGCCTAATGACAAAGATATATTAGATGCGCGCGTGTAACTTAGGATTCTTCTTCTAGAAACATAGTTTTATCGACTTTTGATTCGAACTTTAATTCATGCAATTCCTGCCGTTGAGACCATGGCCATGTGATACGGTACATTGTCTATCTGAACTTGCATAGTCTTTTCTTCTTCACTTTTAGATTCGTTTTTTGGTAAGTTCCCCCTGTGTTCCTATTAAACATGCGATATTCTTTTCTTCTTCCATTTTGCAAGATAGTCGGTGAATATAATAACATGCGCATCTCAAAAGGCTATGTCTGCAATCACGTCGGCTTGATATTATGTTTTTGTTCGTTTTGTACGGCTTTTAACGGCTCTTAACGGCTCTCATAGTCGGTTTAGGTTTTTGTTCAATTGTGAGCAAAGACTATGTCCAATTGGGAAACAGTCCTAGTTTTTATGCTAAATGGCGAACACACTGCCTTTTGATATCTCTAGGATTTCACCGATCTCTTGCAACTTTGCATTTCTTTCCTGACCTCTCCTTCCGGGTGTCCAATGAGTTCAGCGTCATCGGTATTGGTGCGAACTGATTTTCGATCAGCAAACCACCCATAAATTGTTGTTCTCGAAGAAAGAAGAATTGTCTGAAGACTCTTCGAGCCAATTCCAGCATGATTTATAAACAACGTAAAAAATGATCAACTACGCCTTTAGGAGCTGACCGAAAAAAACACATCACCATTGTTCAGCATTTCAATGTTCTCTAAGCAGTTCGTTTCACATGGCTGAGGACTTTCGTTGGTATTGGCAAATACAGAACCCATAACAACTTTTTCATTAAACAATGATCCAGAAAGAAAAACACTGCGTATAATGCTTAAGGCATCTGTTAAGCGGGACGACTACTTCGTATATAAATGGCATCGACACAAAAATTGAGGCTTCTTGGCCATTATAAGTAGCCTTTAAGTTATGTTCATCATCTTCAAAATCAGATATCGAAACCACGTAGTCCGATTCCGAGAAGACATACCCAGATATTTGTTTATAAAATTCAAATATTAACAATTATGAATTTCTTTTCTTACATAATTTAAAATTTTTTTCCTCGAACGTCAAGTTCTTGTAAAAACAGCTGAAAAAGAAAAAACAGGTCCTCGTCTTTGCAGAAACAAAAACAGATGTTTTTTGTTAGAATTGTTCATGTTTTGTATTAGTATTGGTTTTTTTTTTTTTGTATATAAAAAAGGAATGCCTGTAAATGATAAAACCAGAGCAACTTGATGATGTATGTCTCGTGGTGATTTATAGACGATTCAACGATATTTGATCTCTCTTGCAGCAGTTACTTAAGTTGTAATAGTCCATTCAGTACTGTCTCTTCTGGGGCTCAATCAATATACAGCTTTGGCTGAATAGGGACGGATTATTGATTTATAGATTGATAAAACTGATGGATTGTGCCAAGCTGGGTATTGTCTGCGAAAGAGCTGCAATATGTTATTGAGGGTGGGTTAATGGAGGTTTGGGCAGGTGTAAATCAAACAATTGTATACAGACAGTTTCGTTTCAAATGGGAACCACCACGCCAGACTGAAAGTGCTGATGAATTATACAATGTTATCTTCCGAACGAACACACAGAAGAAGATTTTCTTTTGAATGCTAACGATAAATAAAAACATAGTTAAGAATTTTGCAGTTTCTTATTGTTCTTGTAGCCACTTAAAAAGTTGTTAGTGGGAAATTTTTAAAATAATTCATTTCTCGATTTAATTCCTACTACTAGCTCGTTTTTTGTAGGCGATTCACTGACGGTTTCCGGGGCTTCGCTATCTCTTTGGGTACGTTTTTTTTACACTTTTAGAATTCATTTTAGCTACGTTTTTTCTTAATTGTGATTCGCCAACATTTTCACTGTCTTTCCGCAACACTTCATAATCATCGGGTGTTTTTATTGGCAAGCAAGGAGTACCATCAGATTCGATTACATTATCTGCATTGCTGTTCTTCTTTCTATTAGATTTTATGGCGTTTTCTAATAACCTTTTTTGGATGCACTACTATGACCTGTCTGATGATTATCATTTGTTTCTTGCTCTTTTTCGTTTCGTTTCGTTTACTTTCATTTTCTTTATTTTCAAAAACTCTGGATTCTTTCTCAATTTGTTCTAAAAGAGTTTCTTCGTCTTTGACTTCATTTCCATAGTTGTTATCTGACTGCTATGTGACACAGAGTACGATCTATGGCTGATTTTAAATTGCAAGTTTTCTCGCGATAATTTCGAGTGATACCAACATAAACAAAATTTTCTAAGTGAAGATAATTTTTTTAGCCAAAAGGACGATACTTTTGCTGAAATTCTCTATGCACAGAGTAACTTTAGATATAAATTTTGTTTCCCTTAGAACTTTTGCTGGTCCAACTTGCGGATTAAGTTTGTGCTGCCCATCCGTATCGAATGCATTGCTGATGTGTTGCTTATGTAGAGTGAAGAGAAAGAAAGACCATTTTAATTAAAGAGATCTGATCTGATCTATTAATAATAATTAATATCTTTAAACATTTAAAATGTCAATCCTTTAATTTCACATGTCGTCTATTATAAAACCTCTTCTTTGACATTCATCGTTATGTGCACTGTTATGCATGTGTTCGTTATCCTGAGTTGCGTTAATTGAAAGTTTCTATATTTGGCGAGGTTAGTTAGGTAAAATTACACGCTAATAGCTTAATTATATAATTAAGTGGAACTTTTGTTTTATTTTTATTCTCTCAACTTTTTTGTGTTTTTCTTCACAGTCGGTTGGTTTTCTATCTTTCATTTCTTTCAAATTATTCAGCATTCAGTTAACAATTCAAATGCATGCATGTGTGCACATTCAGTGAAACTGAACATAATGCTATCTATCCAACAGTCCAATGTTTAGAAGGTCCTTTCAGATCTTTCTCTCTCTTTTCCTTTTTCCATGTTTGCTTGCCTTTGTTCATCATGTTTATCTCTATATGTAAAAGTTTAAGCTTTTGTTCTAAACATAGATATATCTCCTGGTTTTTTTTTTGTTTTATGAATTTTTTATTCGTAGAGTGTGCAGTGTTGTAATTGTCGGTTAGTTACTTGGGCGAATGGATTAGAGTTTAAGCTGTTATATGTCGCTTTGTGTATTTATGTATTTGTGTGTATATGGTTTAAATAATATTGTGTATACACAGCAATTTTGAAAGTGCACGTGTGGTAAATATTTTATCACGTGTTCATGCCACTATATCACGTTTGTTACCTGAGAACACACAATTGACATTAACTGACTGGCATTCATGCCATTTACGAGACAAAGTTGAGTTGACTAATTGCTTTCCGTTATTAGTCAAGACTAGCAATGTTAGCAGCAGCGGCAACAACACCGGCAATGGATGTTGCCTGCACAATGGCCGATGCATACAATCGTTTAAAGAAGCTCAATATTGTTACTGTGCCACAAAACATTATAAGTTTAAACAAAGCATGCAATATTTCGGTTGATAAGTTGACAACACAACCAAACCAACCAACGACATCGACAAAAAGGCTAACAAAAAGCGCACGCACATACATATACATATACCGACAAAAAGCGTACAAGAATCTAAATTTAAACTAATAACAACAACAACAACAATAACAAAAACAAGAACAACAATATCACAACAACAATAACAGTCAACGAGTAGCTTCGGTGCATATCTCTCTTGTCTTGGCAGTTATATCCTTATTTGTAAATTTACAATGACTGACTCTTTAACTAAAGAATATCGGAAAATAAAAGCACACAAAAACAGGAATTGAGTCAACACAAAATGATATTAAATATGCATTTGTGTGCTATAATGTATAGTGCTACATACTGCCACTGCATACATCCATACACACATACATACATATCGAATGTTGCATGCATACGGGTGTATAGATGGAAACCACTAATACTATTGCAGGCACGGGGCTGCCTGTTGTAGGTTTGAAGAAGTGAAGGCTAATATAGCATAATAATGAATTTTATTTCCATTCTTTTGCTGCTGTATATGGTTTATACCATATTCTCTACTATTTTAGTACATTTTCTTTTAATATTGGCAAACAAACCCGTATAAGAGTTCAATGACAATACTAAGAAACTTAAAATATTGATTATACTTTAAAGATGTTTTCAAGTATTATGAAAATCATTTCGATAGCTTTATGAAATTTTCTTCATATGCTGCTTTCTTTGTCTCTGACAGATAGATGACTTTACAGTTATCTGCGACAATGTGAAGTTATAGTTTTATACGAAATTTCTACTTTGCTTTTTTTTTTTTTCATTCAATACAAACAAAATGTAGCTATACAAAGAAGTTTTAAATGATAAATTCAAACTTTTTGTTAGATTTCTTTGAAATTTTTGGAAGAAAACTTCTTTTCTCTCGGTAGAATAAGGCACGTAAAGTCATATGGGCGTAATGGGTAGAATATAATTAAATGTGTAACATGTTTGTGTTAAATTAATTATTCGTCTCCTATGATCAAGAGAGATATAAAGTAAACTGGAACAATTTAATCACACAAGTCTAACTGTTAGCAGTTAAACAAATTGTAAAAATTAGTTAGTTTTACATTAGCATTGACATCAAATTAGATGAGATATTTTATTTTAATTTGCAATAAGTGCATGGATTGCGTTATGAGAACTTAAGAAAAAAAACAAAAAGTTTCCAGATACGTAGGTAACTGTTTAATATACATCTTTCATAAGACACTCCCGTGCACTTGTGCTCCATCACTTCTTGCACTACGAAATTCACTCTGGGAAGGATAATATTGATTCTAGTTACTTGGCGGACGTGGGAACAGTAAAGCGTGGTATATACGTACACATCTGTACACATTTATAATCAATCCATCTATCAACTTATGGCTCAAATAAGAAAGAAACTCGTGTTCACATTGAGTATTTTTACTCAACTCAGCGAGTCATCTGTTTTTGAAACGCTCACTGACAGAAGAGGAAGAACACAGTTGAACACAATAAAACATAGTGGAACACAACATACACAACACAACATACACAACATACAACAATTTCTAATATGAGCGCATTTTGTATTGTTTACAATGACTCCAAGCTTAGTTTTCAGTGAAAAATGAAAATAATTTGCGAACATTTTCGTTCGATGATTTTTTACGATTTTCGAAGAGAGGTGTGCTTTGATGAACTTTCATTTTCCATTTTCCATTTTTCCGGTGCTTCAACAGACGTATAGGCGACGAATGATGGATCTGTGCCTACGAGCCGGACAGAAAACAACAGTCGACTTTATAGGTGTTTCGAAACGAACCAAAACCAGCAAATGTTCACACTCGAAGTACTTTGAAGCAAATGGACCACAAAAACTCATACAACAATAGTGTCTTGAGAAAAGCATAAAATGATCAATTGTGAACAGTGCAAAACAATACGGACAAACCGGAAGTCTTTGATTGAATAAGAAAAACAAACAAACGCCGTCGAATCATTCGTCATCTTGATAAGGCGAGCTCGTAAACATCTCTTCGAACGACCGAGTATTTGAGCACTCAAAAAACCGAGTTACTCCGTCATCTATCGTACAGTTCTTGGCTTCTTTTGTTGTTCTCCGAAGAGGAAACTGCGTGGACAAAGCTGTTCATGGGCCAGGGGAAGAAGCCATTGATACGTGCATGGTTCAGTGGAGCCTCAATCGGAATGAAAAAAATACTAGGACCAGTGCTTCGGACTGATGCGAAAGGATATAAATGATAAAGGCTGGAAATATAAATAGAGTCGTCCGCCTGCCACCGACGGGGCTTCAACTGGCACCGCAATGATAGCGAGTACAAATTTGAAATATAGTAAAGTTTTCAATAAAGCGGATAGCCTTAGATGCTAGTGCTTTAAGGCTTTAGCTTTACAATTTATTTCTCCGACTAAATCTATAATAATAATAACAATAATAATAAGAGTCTCATGTACTTTATAAAATTTACTACACATAACAGTCACATGCTTAGTCTAAAAGAAAGGTACCTCCGGCGACCCATATCAAAAACGTTCTTGATCGTGACGATGAATTCAGAGCCATTAGTTAAAGGTCGAAATATTGTAATGTATAGCGACTTGATTTGTTTCTTTTACCGTCGATTACATTTTTTCTTAATTAACCGTTGATAGATTGAATAGGTGGACTGAGCTCTGGGCAAAGAAGAAAATTTGTTACCAACTTATTGAAATAACAAAAAATTAGGGGAACATAAGAGTTTTAATGAAATTTCTTTATACGAATCGCATTTGACTTATGCTTCGTTTCGTATTTCATAATGCCATCAAAAGAGCTCGTTTGAGCTTGAGGGCGTGTTAACCATTTCGATCACATTTGTCACATTGGTCGTCTTCCCCAGATCAGGTCAAAATACTGTATGTGAATGTTGTTTTAAACAGTGCCGTTTGCGACATAAGATAGGTAAGAAAATATTCGGTTAGAAATTTATGTTTAGTTCTTTTTCTAGAGTGTTTTTTTTGTCAGAATATTTCCATAGTTTTGCCCTAGAACATAAAAACTAAATTCAACTTGTAACTTATTCTGCTGTAAGAATTTCCGCTTCTATTCATTATTTATTTATTTACTTTTTTTCTCCCACTTTTCACAAATAGAAAGAATTTCAAGAGTTGTTTTCCTTTTCGAACGTATATATCAAACGAAACAAAAAATTGAAAACTTTTTCTTTTCTTTTATAAACTCTCATATCCCTGCTTCAGAAGAGTAAATTGTTCTTTATAAGGATTTGGTTTTTTCTTACTTTTGATTTTTTTTTTAAAGCAAGAAAACTTCCAAAAGATAAATCGGAACAAATTTTTTTTTTTTTTTGTTCAGAATTTGATAAGCAACTTAATTTAATCACTCATTCACTTGAATAAAGATTCTTTTCACTTTTGAAAATATTTTACCCTTTCCTTGTAGGTGAGAAATTTAACTTTAGTTCTCTTGTGACTGTGAAAAATTCTCTTTTGTTTATCAATCTATATCCAAGTTAACCTTCAATGACTTTGGCAAAGATAATTAGTTAGTGAAACCATTTCATAAGGTTTATATATAGTGACGCATTTAAATGAAAATCTTTTCAAACCATCTAAAGTATGCGGGGATGTTGTTACAAAACATCTTTAAAACAGTAGGTTTTATATCATCTCCACTATCGGGGAGTGAAGGTTTTATACGCCAGGGTTATTGAGAGTCAAATATGTGAACAATTACTCAAGACTGTTGTGAATAATTGTAAAGGGATTTTACTGCGCATATGATTTCGAAGCTTTTGCTTTAGTGATTTCGAATATTTGCTGTTTAAAAGGAAAGTCAAAATCGATGCAGATATGTAGTATTAATGGAAAATTCTAATTGCAGCGAAGCCATCTATAAGCAGCCATTCTTCAGAGATTTTTTGAAATTTCAAAAGGAGGATAAGTTACGAAAATATTAATAAATCCTATAATAACTTTATGTGTTGTCTTTTTATACCCTATACCACTCGTGGCACAGAATATATTAAATTTGTGCGGACGTATGTAGCACTCAAAAAGGCTTAAGATAGACCACTCTTTCATTAAAGCTATTGCATTAGAAAGTAATTCTAAGCCTGTCTGTCTGCCCATCTGAACCTGTCCCTGTATATTTGTATTTAATTTGCAATTTGTAGTTTGCAGGTTTTGAGATATTTCGATGGAATTTGGTTCATTGACCTTCTTTGACCGCACGAGCTTTTGAAAATTGTTTGGATCTGTCCACTTTTTCGATCATTCCTTATATAACGAGTTGTTTTAAAAAGTCGCTATACGGAAAAAAAGTGCAATTTTCAAAACTTCTCAACAGAACTCGCTCTATAATAGTATTTTGACATTCTAAATTGGTATGGAAAATTTAGTTCGGCTGGGTCATTTCTTTGAGCCTTTTCTCATATAACTTTTCCTACGAAAACTGAATGATTATATGGTAAAAAGGTATAAATTTTAATATTGAATTTCATGGTGCAAATCAGTTAATAATAGCAAATTGACTGGGAAATCAACGTCACTGAATTCAGACCAAGTAGGTCTATTTTATGGACACCATCCTCCAACGTAAGGGTTTTCATGAAAAATATGCCTTTGCCCGAAATTTATGTGCAACCTGCGGCGTATTACCACTATATAACAGTTGGCTTCGACCAACTATAATCTTCTCCCTTCTTTTTGTTTCATACCCTTACAGCACTTGCGATAGAGGGCATATTAAGTTTGTGCGGATGTTCACAACGCCCATTAGGACTTGAAACTTGTTTTACCGCTCGATGCAGTATCTTTTTCTGACTCAATCTAAGCTTGTCTGTCCGTCTGGTATGTTTGTGTTTAAACTGTGCCTTATTTTGAACAAATAACTGTATCAAACGAACTGATGTAGGTTATGTAATGGTGAGCTCTGACCCACTATAATGTTTTTGCTCGTTTAATTATACAGCAAAGAATACGTCATCCAAGTATTTCGTTGAATAAGGATATATGTGAAACAGTATTGCCAATCAAATCAATAACATTTTAATACGAGAATGGTAAGAATTCCAAGACGTAGATTTGAAAAGATTAAGCAACACATTGATAATAGAAAATATAATAATTTACGTCTTGATTTTAAGTCGATATTTAAATCTTCTTGTAAAGCACATAATAACATGGAAAGACTTCTGTACTAATGTAGGTTATGTTATATGAGCCACATAAACATCTATTTTTTTAATCTATTTGGAAAAAAATATGTACTAAGTTACCTCTAGGATGCCTTTGAGATGCTTAGGATAAAATTAAAGTGAATATTATATGTGTATATAGAACAAATATTCGTATATAAAGAAAATAACTAAAACTTTATTTCCTAATCGCGCCCGATTAACAAAATTCCCAATTTTTGGTTTCGTTTTGTTCTTGTAAAATATTTCATCTGGCCACTAAGTTTCTTGACGTAGACTAGCTCCTTATTGCATAAATTTTCTAATTGCATTCACAATGTAAATTGCTATACAGAGGACTACCCGAGTGTGACCGTATTTTTTCAAAATTTCATGTGGTTATTAACTTAATGGATTTGCACTGTTTAGAGTCTTAATGGTTTTCTTTACAAGAATCGAAGTATAGTCGACCTGTCATTGCGATACCATATTTAGAAATATGATTCGTTTGCCTTAAAAAGTTCACCAGTAAGCGAAAATAATGTTCAGTTGTCTAATATTCAGCTGCCTACACGTACAAACATGATATTTTCTCGTTTTAATATGACCAAACGGTCAGAGCATGTGACGTCGACGTGCAGCACTATAATAGTCAGAGAGAAATGGGAACAGTGAAAGAGACGGAGGGTGGTCGCAGCCTAGAGGGTGTGTCGGTAACTGCTGCGCTTCACGCAATATAGCTGTAACCAGGTGTGATCAAACCGCACCGAGATTTTTCGTAGTCGCGTCTCTTATCTACTTGTCTATGCGGTGCTTCGAAGATGAATACAACTTTTCTCTTTTCTTCTTTTGTATTATCTCATTTCCTTTTTTCTTCTTTTTGGATGCGAATAGCCTGAACAACTGATTGAAAAGCAATTTTGAAATCGCTTGTTATTGGTTTAATGACGGAGCTATAGAATTCCCCTTACATGGGGATAAATTCTTTATCATCATTCCTTTTAAATTGGAGTTTTATGTTTTGGACTTTAAACTGCGATACAAACCCGTGTGTAAAATGTGTTTTCGCTCAGATTCTTATATCTCTATATGTTCACCAAAATACTGACGCAAAATAAGCTCGGTGTGTTGGCTTTATTGGCTTTATGAGTGAACATTTGCCTATCGTTAGGATGATCGATACTCCGCGGGACTAAAGGTGAAGTGATGATCGGCATCCTCATTTGGGCCAATTATAGAATCCTGTAACGCTTAGAGCGCCGATTTGTTCTCAGAATTCTCTAATCTCTCAGGCAGGCGAGGCCGATGTCCATCTCAATGTTTAACGTCCAGGGAATTTTCCGAAAGCGGATTCTCAGCTGTCAGCGATTAATAGAAGGTGTTAAAGAAATAAGCTATTTTCCACTTTGTCTTAATGCTCAGCCTTTTTTTTCATATTGTTGGACCTCAATGATGTTATTTTAATAATTTTCGTTTACTGTGCTTTTTGCGTTCAGACGTAGTTCGATTGCTAGTGTGGGATATTGGGGAAAACATAAAAAAATTTTTACACATATGTATTTAAAAATGTAATATAACTAAAGGTTTTACTGTTCCTGTACAATTCATCTTATTCTTATTCCATTTATTCACTTAACACTAAGGATAAAAGGTTCTGACCGTTAAGACGTGTTACGATTTTAAAGCAAGAGACGCAAACAACATCAAACGTTGCCAAACGTTGGTTGTCACAAAAGTATTGCTTGCGGGTGAGCCAAGTTCTGGAGCCAATGTGTGCGGGGCTCTTGCAAAACCAGCTATCTTCTGCATTTCTGGTGTCGTGGATATTACTAATGCATAGTTGTAGACTTTTATGTCAGTTGCCTGCAAGTCCGAGACGTATACTGTCTCACAAAAGCCCTACCATTTGGAGTCAAAAGATAAGATAAATGCATTACAAAGTCTGCTTACTTAGTATACTTCGGGCTTTTATTCACTTTTCTCTAACGTATCCTTTGAGCAAGTAAAAGAAACAACTTAAACGTATTGAATAGATGTTGGCAAGTGTAGGGTCATTTGAGAAAACCTTTACTCACTTAAGGTGATTGGTTCCAAGATTTTTGGATAAATCTTATTTATATTTAAAATTCCATTGAGAAAGTAATTAAAAAAAAATTGTAATTTATTTTTAACCTTTCTATTAATTTTGATTGGATTCTTTAGCATAATTTTAGGATTTGACTAAAAATCTTTCCTTCTTTTTTGTTAGTTAAATTTCGAAGAATTTAGTTTTCGTTTCTCAAAATGAAACCACTAAACTGCATAAAATTGGATTGTTGTTGTTTAGGAGAATCAGGAGAAACAGCTACAAACTCAATAATAAATTTTAAATTGTATATGAATTGAACACAATCTCAACTAACATTGGCACATAGCTACCATTATGAAATGACAACAACGATATTGAATTTCTTCTTGAAGATAACAAATGACTACGTGCCTAATGGCAAAACGACCTTTCATGCCAGAATATATGTACGTATAAGTGAGATAAAAGAGAAGTACTTTACTTACTTCGTATCTGTTTTTCATTTTCTTTTTTTATTCTTCTTTTATTTTTGGCAATTTCTTGTTAAACAAATATATGACAATGCAATAAGGGGGAAAATATCTCCCAGAATTTATAAACATATACAAAAAGATCTTCATATAATACATACATATATGCACATATAATAAAAGACCACCAAGCTTATGTAGACGTTACGAGGGAGTTCACAGAAAAACTTTTATAAGAGAATGAAAAAAGAATGAACGAAATTTGAAGAAAAAAAAAAATGAAAAAAAAGGATTTTAATTGCTATTGAATTTTAGCCAAACCAGCAAAAAAAAAAATGGAAAAACTAGACAAACTGTATTAAACACACTCAAACATGCACGCAAGCCCCACATATTATGTTCAATAATATACATAAAATACAATTTTGTAAAGATTTTTGTAAAGAGAGAAAGCGAGAGAGAGCGTGAACTAGAGAGGGGGAGGAAAGGGCGTTTATATTTGTCATTTTGTTCGAATCGAGCGAGAAGCAAATAGTGCGATAGATGGATGGAAAAAGGATAAAAAGGCAGAGAGTTGTTTCTTTCGCTTTTGTTAGAATTGCATAAGTCGACTGTGTGTATGTCCTTATTAGTGTTTGTATGTTTGTGTGTTTGTGTTTGTGTGTACGAGTATTTTTATGTGTGTGCATCTAAGCAATTGCAGCTATGTTGAGAGTTCATTGTCTGCCATAGAGAAATATGGCATATTTTTTGTGCTTATGTCAGTACAGTAAGAGTTCGTCTCATTGTGCCATTGCTATTTACTGCAAAGTATGTGGCAAAAATTTACATGAGCACACACAATACTGACAAAACCAACAACAACCACTTACAGGCCATATGCATAAATATAAGAAGAGTTTTTAGCCAATTTTTGCTACAATAAATTTAACAATGACGCTTCCGTTTGTTAAACTTGTTGTGTACTGTTGCTTGATTTTTATTTTTTTTTTGTCTTTCCTTGCTTGTGCTTCCTTATCATCCAAGCTGCTGTTATTGCGACAACTAAAAATGTTACTCACCAAACTTCACTATTGAGCACCAAGCAACGCATTGCAAAAGAGCACCAACGGTTTTTAGCTTTGCATTGCAGTAAGTAGTGAAGTAAGGGATGGTATGTTCGGTGATTGAACGTATATATCTATATACGTATACGTAAATAGGCTTTAGTGTAGAGAATTTTGAAACTTTTTTTGCAAAGTTTTTCTTCTTGGAAGTCTCGACAATTTGGATATTTTGGCTGCGACCTCATATTGCAAAGTATTTGACCCCGTTGTTGTTGTTTTTTTTTTTATTTTTGGCATGAAAATGGCAATTTCATGTTTATATTCATTAAACTTTATAAGCCAAATAAAATCGAACAAGTGGTGTAAATTTATAGAGAAAATCTCTCTAGAAATTTAGAACAATTTCTTCATATAAACTTCGTTATAAAACTAAAGTAAATTAAGTCGGAAAATATGCATAAAAAAGCTATATAAAAGAAATATATTATCGGGATTGAAATCGAAAAGAGATATGTTAGCTAGTATTGTATCATCTTACTATCATCAGGCTTTGAGGTACTATATGCGACGAAGTATACTTCATCATTTCTTTTTCGTATGCAGAAGAAATAAAACAAATAAGAAAATTAGATTGGGTTGATATAGAGTCTTTTATACCCATCGCCGACTAAGAAAAATAGCGAAAGTATTAAATTTTCGTCCTCTATACCATTAGGTGGGTGGCGCTGAGTTTTTCTATTTTCAGAACAAAAGTGTACATATTGTGCTTTATGAGTAACAAGCAAAAAACCCGTAAAGCAAAAGTGTTCACAGTTTGTCTTGCATAGGCCTATGGGCCTTGTAACCGTGTCTTTTCCTGACCTACTTTGCTAATTTTCAAATTCTTTTGCAAATTGCAATGTAGGCGAACGGGAGAATATTCGCAGAATGAAAATATTACACAATTGAACAGATGGACAGATAGACAAAGAAACAGACAGACATGCTTAAGTGCATGCCAATTGAAAACTGGTCAAGAATTCATATGCTTTTTAGAGCTTTTGAAGCTTGCGTTTTGTAAAAGTGTTGAAAAAAAGTAAACTTTGGTGCACTGTAATATTCGGTAGGCATGGCCAATGTTCCACTGTTTGTGCAGGTGCTGCAGCACCGCCCATATATACGTTGAAATTTTTGTTCATTTGTTTGCTGTAGTTTACGGGTAATAAGTAAAAAAAATAATTTTTGATTCCTTTCGAAAAACAGACGTGTTCTCAGTCTACGTGTAACTGTCGGCGTACCCTTCGACCAATTTGGCCGATTTCTAGTGCCAACCTGTGTGCAAGAGCCTCCAGTGTTTCTGCTAAATTTAAAGTCGATAACTATTCTTTTGTAGCCAGGCGAATATTTACAACAGACATTACACGGACGGACAGATGCTTAACATGCTTAAGTCAATTCAGAATTTGATGTTGATAAAGAATATATATACTTTGTGCGGTCTCTCAAACTTCCTTGCGGGCGTTGCAAAAGTTTTAATAAAATGAATATACCCTTCATCTTTCGGCGATGGGTATAAGAAAAATAAGAAACATCCGGAATAAATTAAATGTCAATACTTTAGAACACTGTATGACAATTGCCGATTTTTCCATTTTCTTACAAGTAAGGGGGAATTATTTGGAGAGTATTTGCGGCCAATTTTATACCCTACACCACCTGTAGTATAAGAATACATTAAATTTGCGGGCATGTATGCAACATCCAGAAGGACGGAAACCACCTTTTATTACACCGATCGATTCAGAATTACTTTTAATCGATTTATACGTGTCTGCCCGCCCGTTCGTCTTGTTATTTTGTATTTGACATTCAAAGCGCAATTTTTCAGATATTTTGATGAAATCAGATACACTGACGCATTTTATCCCAGGAGGAACGCTGTTGAAAATGATTCGGATCGGATCACTTTTTCGATTATTTGCAATATAATGCCTCCTTTTGAAAAGTCGTTTCATGAATGTCCATAAGGTGGTGTGAGATATTTATTAGTGCGCCGAAGCCCACTATAGGGTTTTTGCTTGTTATAGTCCGCGCCCTTCTAGTTTATATGAGTGAGAAATAAAAAGCCTTTTCTCTTTTTTTTTTTTTTGTATGTGAAGCCAGAGACTTTCTTAGACTGCAACGCGCTGAGGACACATCCTTTGAGGGATTCGGCCGAATTTCAATATCAGATATATTAAGTGTTGCGGGTACGAGGAACGCGCAGACAAACGGATAGGTAAATGACTGAACCCATTCAGACTTTCACAGGGATCAAGAATATAAACACGTACAAAGTCTCTGTGGCTTATTTCTTTATGTTGCAAACGACTTTTCTATGATGCATATAAAAAAAGTTACCTTCACTTAATTTAGAGTGATTTAAACCTATTGCTTGTTGTTTATGAGCATTTGGTTGAAACGCTGTTAGCATAATAGCAAGCAAATGCTGAAATAAAATAATGATTCTTTAAAAGTAAATAAAAAATTTACTTAAACAAAGTCAATAATGACCACTAATGCATCTTTTTTTCTTTTGCAAGCAAAAATTCTCAAGTAGGAAAGTTTGGTACAAAGTTTGAAGATTGCATTTTGCAAATGCATGAGAGGAGAAGTACTAGTGGAACAAAAGTTTGATAGAAAAAGCAAAAACACGGATAACAAGAGATGAGAAATTATGTTAGTAACACGAAAGAATAGGCAACAAGGAACGGGATGAAAGGATTCAAACGAAGAACGAAAGTTTTTAACCCCCACACACAAAGGTTAAATACAAACATTTTCAGAAGCAATAAAAAATTAGGTTTCTGCTCATTACTCATACTTCTGCAGGCGATGCTGCAGTGCCTTTAAAAAAATTGGAAAAATCGGCCACACTCACACTATTTTATAGTGCATCGAAATTTAATTTTTTTTTTTAATACCTTTTTAACGCGGCGAAGCAAGCTTTAAAACCCCCATAAAGTATGATAATGATTGGCCAGTTTCAAGTTCGGGATGCAATTAAACATGTTCGTCTGTCCATCTGTTTGTCTGCGCCATAAACATTCTCCCGTTAGCCAAAGTGAAGACACCCTCTACAACTTTGCAAAAGAATTTGGAAGTGACCTAAACTTATCGAGGGCCTGCCTACATCCCCATACACGCCTTTGCGACAAAAACTTTTATTTTGAAAATAGAAAAAATCAGCCAATCCATATAATAGAGCATGAAAATTTACCTCTGGTATAAAAGATTCAGTCAGTCATGACCAAATATGATTTTCTTACTTGTTTTTTTTAAGACAAGGTCTCGATTTTCTTCTTAAAAAATAGGGCTTAAAGAACTAAAGACAAGCAATAAATAAAGTGGGCATTTTTATTAAAGAATTTTAAAATTCAGAATTTTACAAACATTTTATGATATAACTACGAATGTATTTAAAAGAGTATAAATTGACAAAAAAGAAAGAAACCACTGTCTTCCATAAATGCATGCATGTAGCTTTCATGTAATTAAATTAATTTTGTAGTTACTTTGTAAAAGATGGACTTCACACACATCTATATAAGAAATATTTTTGTGCGAATGACAGTCAATGTTTACGTTTTTATATAAAGGATTCCGCAACGACCGAAACCACTAACTTTAATTAAGACCAATTCTTAAAAAAGATATATAATAGAAAGCTTTTTTTTTCTATACAACCATACACGTAGAAAAATGTCTAGAAAATTGTGTTAATTTTCTCAATTAAACCATAAGCGCTAAGGATGGCATAAGTTGCTTATCATTTCATTATCATTCAAAAAACAAAAACACTGTGCTGTGATTTGCTTTGTCAAAAAATCCATTTAATACTAATATTTTTGTACAGTGTATTGCAAGAACATTTAATTAACTTTTCCAAAGGAAGTTTCGTTATATTCTCTCTAAAAATTAATTAAATTCACAAAAGTAATGATAATTCTTACAAAAAAACAAAAAAGTCCTATGATTGCACAAATGCGTTTCATTTGCTCCTGCTTGCTTGAATGAGAATATTTTGAAAGAAATGTGAACACATTCCAGCACCATTAGTAAATATTATCATTTATTTATGTAAACTAAATTTGGAGAAAAAAAAACTTTGCTTTAATGTATATCAAGTTATCCTCTTGTGTTTACTTTAAGATCTTGCATGGACGACAAAGAGTAAAACGAAACGGAATGAATAAAGTTATTGCTACCGAAAGTTCGCTTTCTTTGTTTTGAATGTTTAAGAGCATAATGGTGATGATGACGTTGTATGTAATGATAAAATTGTTGACTGTGTGTTTAAAGCAGATAATATCGGACGTGCTGTTATTGATAGCTTAAGTAGTGTGACAGTAACGAACTTTGTGTGCGATATGAAGTGGATAATAAGTCATCGAAATATGTGCTCAAGTACGTATTCTATCCTACACTATTCGTACGAAAGATCGAAATATGTAGTACGTGCTATTTATTAGCAAAACACCATACAGTTTAAAGAAAGCTAAGCAAGATTTTAAAGATTATTTAAATGAATTTTACAATATTTTAGGATAATTTTAAATTGCGGATTTGAAAAACGTTGCAGCATGTCTTTTATGTGGCTTTTGTATTGGATTTATAGCCGAATGGAAGCTTTGACTCATGGACGCTTAAACAGCCGGATACGTCGCGATGCAATTAATTATAGCAAATATTCAAAATTGGAAATGTTTTCCTCATTTTAAGGAGTGTCAGTGCAACCAACATCAATTGTGTGATACAGATGTGTATTGAGCTTTGACGGATGTATGCAACATGTAGATTGATTTGAGATACACTCACCTTTTATTGTAGCAATCGATTCAGAACGTGATAAGCTCGTCTGCGCGTCATCTTTTCTTGTGTTCAACCTACAGGCCGCCATTTCTAAGATATTTTAATGAAATTTGTTACACCAATTCGTTTTGGCCTAAGGGTGAATGCTATTCGCAATAGTTCGGATCGTACCATCTTATGGACATTTTGTCATAGAATGTTTTATTTTGAAAAGCCGCTTTATTGACAACTGGGTCCTGCGCATTTAATGGTGAGCAATGGCCCAGTTTTGAAAAGCAGTGCCTATGAAAGAGCCGTGCGCAACAAATAATTCGCTATCAAATTCAGTTCAAACGGCACAGAGTCCGTGAATTTAAAATTGTTCATTGTGCTTAGGGGCATAACATAGTCATAATGGAGGATTCTTTGGCGGATTTATTTCTCCTAATTCAAGAAAGACAAGAGGTTGTAAGCGGATAATACTTTTACTAACACGGCTAAAGCTGTTGCCACTACGTCGTCACTTTCTCCCAGCGAAAAGTGGAAACAATTGCTTCGGCTTGCTTCGAATATAATGACAATATTGTTGTAAACTTATATAAATACTCTTGTACTGTTTATTAGCAAACCTAGAAGGATTTATGACATCTTGTCTATAACGATGGTGTGGACTTTATTACCTGTAATTGTTTCAATCTGGCTATAAGTTGTAAGATATCATTCTTTTTTTCTTTTTTGTTTAAGAGCCTATCAGTCAGGGCATTTCGCCTATTCCTATAACAGACAGTAACGCTTAGCAAGAAGTGGGAAAATGAAAGAAGTAGGGGATGAGCTAGTCTCAGCATAACGGATGTGTGTCTAATCTGTAAGTATTTACTTTTACCGACTGAGCACTCATGATAGCTGCAACCAAAGCACCCTTTTGTCCGCGAGCCTACTTATTATTGGGTGTAGATGGCAGCATAAATTACAAGTGCTGCCACGTAATTGCAGATGGTTTGAAGGTAATAATAAACGAATCTTTGGACTGAGAAAGTTGGTTGTTGAAACTGATATAACAAATTCACATTTCAGCACTTGACAGTGAAACTTTATTATTTTCAATTTATTTCCAAACTCTTCTAATGCGGGTTAGCAAATAAATTGGAACCAAAATTTTATTGCTAATTGAGGATATGTCGCGGCCATCTTTCGACCGGACACGCCGATGATTATGGAAAATATTTGAATGGCAATTTTTCGAAAATACGTTTGTTGGGTCGTAACTTGTGTACGGAGATATGAAAAAATTGTTGGTATTTTTCCGAGTTGGTTTCAGTTTCCGACCGATTGTGGATTGGAGTATGGGCACATCACAACCATTTCTTAACTTTAGCTTCTTAATCGATCAGGTAATGTTTGTGCCGAATTTCACTTTTTCAGGCAGTAGTAGCCGAATATGTAAGAGTCGCGATTACCAAGTTGCTGACCGCGGGTTCAAATCTCAGTAGCTATAGAGAATGCTCAGCTGGTAAAGGCAAAGTACTTACGAATGTGGCACACGCCAACTATTCCGCGACCACCTTCTTGATCCTTTCCTTTCCTTCGCTTTTTTCGAACCGTATTACACATACAGGGGCCAATCATCCCCTTCAGTGATAGGTTATATTAAGAAAAAATATAGAATACTTTCGCCTGTGCGGCAATCTTACAAAAATTAGAAGTGAAATCAACCTATTTTGGCAGACTTGCCTTCATGTAGTGTTCATATTTGGTGATGAAACAAGCCAGAAATGATCTTTAACATCGTGCAAGAGACAGTTTCGATTCGTATGCAAATATTTACAACCATTTTCTTCGAAAGGTTCTCGAAACAAGGTAAAAACCGTTCCTTTTTTAACAAAAAAATTAAAAACCATGGATATTAATACAATTAGTGTCAAGTAATCTTATTAGTGTAGAGAACGAGATATTTTATGATTAAATGAATGATTATTCAACACTAGAAAATTTACATCGCTTTGTAGTCAGGTTTTTATCACTATAGTAAGGCGCATGAAAATTCATATGCAAATTCATGGGGCATAAAAAACGACTTACTCCTAACTAAAAGGTGATTATCTTACATTTGAAATTCCCGATGACATGAACTTTCCCTGCGTAAGTGAAATTTTTTTTGCAACTTTAAGCAAACGATTGCCAAGAGAAAAAAATTCTGTTGATAATCTTCCGTGAGAACAGAAATGATCTGCTGACGATAGCTCACATTTTTAGTTTGGTGCGGATAGCATTTTAGCGCCTATGTTAATCAAAAATCTGATCTATATATAATTTTATCGATTTTGTGTATTGACAATATCGGGGAAAAGAGATCAATAAAATAAAATCTCTATTTAATGCCTTTCACTAACCCAATAAATTAAATCAAGAAATCACACACAAGCCAAATAATTTCCCTGAGGGAGAAGTAAAAGAAAAAAAAAAGAAGGAAAAGAATCACGTTACATTATCATCGCCATCACAATTGCATTACAGTTAAAAGTGGTTGCTGCTCTTATGGTTGATGATGATCTTTGCAAGTGATGAACAAGTTTGCCTACAAAAGGAAGTTGTTTCTATAGTTAAGCACATCAAAAAAAAAAAAAAAAAACAAATAGCGATAACACGATCTCGAAGAGAGTAAAGAAAAAGAAAATTAAAAAAAAAAGTTTCAAAAATATTTATTTGTTTAGTGTACGTAACCCTTCATAACACTAAAGACGGTGTTTACGTGCAGAATGCAATGAGCTCGTCGTATGAGATATCCTCGAGTACCAGGCAGTAGCAAAGGTAGGTAACTTATACTCCCCTACATGCACGATATCAACAGAATGATAATCCTTTGTTTAGCCGCATAAACTTCTCGCAGTCAAGTTATATATGTAAGATGATGTTATCAGTAGTACAATACAACGAGTTTTGTTTTTTTTTTCTCTTACTTTAATGTTGTTCCTTTACTTTATGTACATTCATGTTATATATATATATGTGTGTGTGTGTGTGTTTGTGTAGGTAATTTATTAACTGAGAATTGTATTATCGGTGGCGTTGTTAAATGTTATGGTGAGTTTATTTGCTTAAACAAACCATAAAACAATAATGGCAAATTTAGAAAGAATATGTATATATAGAGTCACTCGCGGAGTTGGATCAGCGTTTACTTAAAACGGTATGTGATGAAGATTTTTATTTATTTATGCTTGATTTTGGTGCACAGCAAAGTAAAAAGCAGCAAAAAACAAGCATAAAACTCTTGTTACAAATAAGCCTCAGTTGTATACCTTTCTTTCTATATAGAAAAAGAGATGAGAATTTTTTTTTTTTCTATTTTTTTACTGCGGTCGCCTGTTAGTTTGTTAAACTACACCCATAAAACCGTCATTGGCCATAAAACCATATGTAGATCTTTTAAGCTTCCATATAAAAAGTAAAACAGCAGTAGCAGCAATAACAATAACAACAACAATGACAACAACACTAATAAATGCAATAACAAGTACTACCACATAGTATTTTAACTGGTATGTTGGCGGCTTAGCTTTTTTGTGTCAATTAAATGTTATGTTTTTAGCCTTTTGATACTCTGTAGCAGCAACTAAAATGCATAAAACAGCAAAGGCATCAGTAGCAGCAACCGCAGCCGCATCAATACCAGCCTCAGCCTCAGCAAAACAACACCAACGTCATCAGTTGGAGTCATTTACATTGAGAAAAAGGGTTTTTACCCATAAAAAAACACAAACTTTTGCAGACGCACACACAAAAACACACACATTTGCTTTACATCCTGTTTTTTTTTTTTTATTTAAACGATTATTTAGGCTTTTAATAAAACAAAATACTGTTACAGTTTATTTAGATTTGTTTGCACACACATTCACATCCTCTTTTTCTTTTTCTTCATATTCTTGTTCGTCATCATCATCATCATCATCATCATCATCATCATCATCATCATCATGATCAACTTGTTTATATTGCTTTTGATGTTGCTGTCCTCTTAAAAATTCACAATTTTATCTTAAGCCACATCTGAACCAAATAAAATAATTGAAAGTCGCGATAACGATCGCCGCGCAGTTAAACTCGCGTATAAGATTTTGAAAAGCTCTCTTGGAGCATGAAAAAAATGTATTAAACTAGCAAAGAGAGTTTAGCTAACGATCTCCAAACCAAGAAATTCAACTGTCTTGTGTGTGGAAGACAAAAGGAAAAGAAAAAATATATATATAAATATATATATATAAATAAATAAATAAATAAATAAAAACGAAACATATGATGCCAGTCTAACGTAACAACATAGAATTGAAATTTTAAAGTACAAAAGAACAGACTCTTTGGGTACTGTGTAGCACGTACATACGACACACATAAGCACACATTTATATTCATATAGGTAAATAGCAATTTCAAGCATTATGTTTGGCATTGTAATCCGTATACATACGTACATAAGTTCCAAAGCTTTTACTAATATATCGAAGAAAGTTTTATAAAAAATTATTATTATAAACGCACAATGTAGAAATTAGAAGTATACTATATCAAGGATGGCGTTTGTCAAAACTCAAAAAAGAGTAGCATTACTCGACACGAACACTTGTGTCTGCTGCTGGCATTTCTAAAACTTTTGAACTTTTAAAATAACTTAAACAAGCAAAACAAATCTTGCCGAGTCCACCCTCACTTTGGAGGGGAATATACGCAACCTTTCATCTTTTCAGACTTGGGATTATCCCTCGATATTTAGCAGCACCTTAATAGGCGTAAATTGGTGTTAATGATTGTGGGCGTGTTTGGTATCCACAATGAACCTTCAGAGGTCAATTTTCATTGCAGCTTCTTTGCCATACGAATTCTCGTTGTTTTTCCTTTAGTTTTTTCTTGGTTATCTTGGGTGTGCTTGTCGGTGGGTCGAACCGATTTACGAAGACGGTCTTATAAACCGTTATGCCGAAGGATTTATGCATTAGATATCAGTTTTTATATCACCTTTCCCTTTTTTATTCTTTTTAAAAATAGATCCAATAAAGGGAAGAGAAGTGAAAGCTCCTTCGAAAGAGTGACATCTTTAAGAGCAGAGACCAAATAAAGGGACGAAGGCAAATGAGGACGTCCATTTGAGACTATATGCTAGTCGGTTATAAGCACAATATGTGTTGCTTCTGATTAATATTTCTAGATCTCCCGCGTACACTAAATCCTGCGTTTTGGTTATAGATATAAAACTTTTAGAGCTTCCTGTTAGCAAGGGACTGCTCGAAAACTAAAATGATAGCGATTATTTGTAAGTACCAGGATAAACACTTATAGCAAATAAAAACCTGGAAATGATTGTTTTTGTAGCTCCATTGTTTCCATATCTTCCCCTAAGAAAATTG
This sequence comes from Glossina pallidipes, assembly GCA_000688715.1. Classification (NCBI taxonomy): domain Eukaryota; kingdom Metazoa; phylum Arthropoda; class Insecta; order Diptera; family Glossinidae; genus Glossina; species Glossina pallidipes. Next base: position 550,861 of record KK499777.1, read on the forward strand.
GAGCGATTTCAGAAAGCAAGGGAAGAAAAATAATAAAAGGATCATCAAACAAGCAAAATTTAATTTATACAAGAGAGTTGAAGGCCTATTCCAAAGTAAAATGTTCACGATGGCACTATCGGTTTTACTATTACACTTTTATAAAACCTTTAGCGCATTTTCGTAACAAGACTCTCGATGATTGTAGTGATTATTAAGCGTGCAATAACTCTACCAGTCGTTAGATTCCGGTGAACCATTTTTTTTATTTTTATAATAAAGATTAAGAAGCTGAGAAAACATACTTTTTTATGTTTGTAGAAAACTTCCTTCTTTGCATTTCGTTTGGCGCATGAATGCAGTAGATTTTTATTCTCGTTCTTATATTATGAACAGTAAAGTAACGATTTGTAGGAAGAAGTAAAGTATATCTTCAAAAGAAAACGCTGTAGACGGGAAAGGAATGAATGAAAAACTTCTAGCTTTTGAAAGTTAAAGTAACCAGCATTCTTAGGATAATTTTCCGAATTTCCCTTAAAAGCTGATGAAAACTGGTGAACAGTGGAAACAGTAGCTTTAGTAATACATAATGAACTCCTTATTGAACTCCTTGCACAGTAAACAGATATTTTAAAGTTGTTCTTGTATTCATGCAACAAATATATAAATACGAAGTAAGGGATAAGTAGGCCATACTTAAGAGGTGGAAGTGTATTTCTATTGTGTCCTAAAAATATACTTTAAAATTTTTATAAAAAGAGCAAATGTTAACAAAATGCTTTCAATATTTATTCCTTTTAAAAATAACATTTAGTTTTTCTTGTAAAATCTTCTCTGTTACTTCCTGATTGTCATTTTACTTGAAAATAAATAAAATTAAAGACACTAACCTCAGCAACATTGTATTTAATGAGTATTTAAATAAATAGTTGTTTCTGTTTTTCTTTTTTCTTTTTAAAGAAATCTCTTTTCCTCTACTTTCTACTTATCACACAATTAAATCTGAAGAGTGAGAAAAAAAATTTCTACTTTTAGTTAAGCATATCAATATTTTCTTTACTCTCATTTCAAATACACATGTTCACGTATCTGCATATGAACCGATCTACGTGCATATAGGCAATGGCAGCAACAATAAGCAGAAGAAGAACAACAACAATTGTTTATCGGTTTTTGGTAGCATTGTTGTTGAACATTGTTTTGCATGCTGTCTTTAATAATTGATGAAGTTTTGGTATCTAATTTGATTGTAATCACATATGCCAGTGTTACATAAATTGGCAGCAGACAATGGTACTGGCATTGAATGCCAACGGTTGCTTAGCTGGTTTGTTGGCATTTTTCTCTGTTTTTCTTTTTTTTTTTTTTGTTTTCTTTTGCTTTGCCATATATACGAGCACACATAGATTTAAATGTTCTTTATATATGTTAACTTATAAGCCGCAACATCGCAATAGCATCACTAGTATTATCAGTAACACAGCGTCTCTAACCGCATTCACAAGCTTCTTACACAAAGGAAATAAAAAAAAATATAAATAGTCAATGCTACCCTTCTTCACCACCATCTAATTCAGTATATAGCCGATATGTCAGCGCATATTGCTTTATATATGGTGATGATGTGAGGCACTAATACATTTCATACCCGCGAAATGCATGCATGCATACGTATATACATATGCATCTAAACATTGCCTTGTAATTGCATTTCAAGTGTATGGCGTATTGTGCAGACACAGTAGGTGTATATATATATATGTACGTATATAAGTGCATACGCTTCAGTTTCATTTCTATTGCTTTATGGCAATTGAAATACCCCCGAAAGTCGAATCATAGACACACAAGTGTTCGTGTCGGACCTTTGCAGGCGGTCTACTTGAAAATATTCATTTCAACCATTTGGGAATATGCACTTATGTCAGAGTGGCTTCTTTCTTATTCTCTTCGTTTTCCTTAATGCTATTTATTTCTTTGAATGGCTATTTGTTGAACTCGACGTCGATACCGATGTTGACGTTGTTGTTGTTGTTGTTGTTGTTGTTGCCGTTTTTAGTTTTCTTTAATTTTTTTTGCCTCTTTTTCGCTTAACCGTACCGTTGTGTGTGTGCCTGTGTGTGCAGCTTCTTTCTTTTATATGGATTCGCATTTAGGAAGTATTTATTCAAATGGCAGTAGTATTTATTTTAATTAATTAGTGATAAATTACAGGTGGTGGAAATTCATTTAATACAAACAATGGATAATTGATTTTATTTAGCTGCCATCAGCTCAGCACCTTAAGCTATTGTACAAAATGTTTGTTGCCGATAAATTTAAAGAATTCAGTTTTTGAATTTTAGCCGTAAGCCAAGTAATTAACGGCGAAATTATAGAAGCAGAAAATAAAAATATAGGAAGCGCACAAATGAAATGGAAGATCGAAAGCGTTTCTAGAGCGTTACTACTCTACGGCTGCGACAAATCTTTTATCGCCTTTCTAAGAAAAGCACCAAAAAGGGGAGAAAAATAAATTTCCATAATCCATAAGGTGGATGGGCGTGGCTATTTTTGGCTATTTTTGCATCGTGGGTTTTGAGCAGATATCTTCGTTTTTGCAACCATGAGTAGGTTTACCGCAGCAATTAACAGGTAGAAGTACAGACGGACTGATAAATGTGACCTCCGAGGTTTTTTTAGGATGCTGCATACGTTTTGATAAAAGAATGAAATTTTAATGTTCTATAGTATTGAGCAGGCGTGGCCGATTTTTTCCGTTTTTGTATAGGGCCGCCCACACGAAACATGGCTTTTATCGTTGCTGTTGTTGTAGGTTATAATTCCATTCAATACCCTATGCTACTTCGCTTAATACATTTATTCATGTAACGGTTTTTCGAAATAAGATGTAATATGGAAAGTGGACTAAAAGCAGGCAAATTGACAAGTAAGCACACAGACATGCTTAAAAGTAAAGTATAACGGCGTAAAGTATAACATAACGAAAAACAGAGAATGATTATTACCTATTATCTATGAATTGAAACGTGTAGTTTCACACATACAGCGAGATTTAAGTTGACCACATCGCATTTGTAGAAATATTTAAGGGGACGGAAATGGTGTACTTCCATCGTAAATATTTTCACTTTCTTTGCTCGTTATGTGTGTTACCGCTTCCGCGACGGTCGGGTCGGTCGATTTAATAAAAAAAATTATTACATTTCCTAAGCTTAGATAACTAATCTTTGCAGTGAGGAAGTTTGCAAAACAGAAACTCCTCGGGACAACATCAGCAAAATCAGTATTATCCGCCCGATTAAAAGTTAACTCTCGAATGTCTGCAAACTTCTTCTTTTTTTTTTTTTAACGCGGATTAGAATTATTTTGGATAAGCCATACATGCGCTGGAAGTAAGACAACCTAAAGACTTATGTCTCTTACACTATATTATCGCGAAATATATAACACATCGTGGCCTCTTTTTGTTTATCTTTTCAAATAAATAATTTCTGCGAAACCAACACATAGAGCGAAAGTAATTTTTCTTACTCTTAAAGTCTAAAAACATATTGTTTTGCACTAACAACCGTAGCTCTTACGAGACGGTAAATTTTGCTTCAAATTATATCAAATCACAAGAAGTCCTTTCGCAGCCGGAGTGTACTAAGTAATATCATTGTACCCAGTATTCAGACGATGCTGTTTACATTAGTTACTGATAACTTCGCTGGGAAGCATGATTGTAAACAGCATTACTATGCAACTAACATATCAATCATGTTTTTCTTAGTATAAAACTTAACGTATTACTCCTTGTTTTGCTCGATAATATATAGTTAAAGGGAAAATCATGGTAATTAAACAAAATTGTGAATGTAGTATAGCTATTACCGAGTGCTTGAACTCAAGCACAAATCATACATTTACGCAAACAAAATATTATACACAATATCTATGGGTATTATCATCACCGACTATATTTGTCAAACGAGACGCGAGTAATTGAAAGATTTCTCTCAAGAGAAACCCTTAAATTACCGCTTTTTGTTAAGGAGCTCGATGGGCAATTACTGACAGCCTTTCTCTACAAGTGTTTGCCGAATGATTAACTAATACTAATACGCACGTGTCTTCTCACAGTGAATCGCTAACGTTGACAGCTAATTAATCAATTCAGCGTTTGAAAGCAGAGCATTATCGCTGAGGAAGCTATTTACATGTGATTTTTGAAAGCAATAAGAAATTTGTTGAAACGCTTATATTAGTTACAATATTTTGCGTTAACTTGTCTTCAGGAATCTTATTGCTGAAAAAGCCCAAATACTGCAAAGTAACGGTTGGAATCTTTTGTAAACAGGTGGTTTTAAATCCTTCGATCTGTCGCCTGCTTGCGCCGTGGTAGATGCGTCAGCACAAGTTCTTCTCAATCACATATTTTACGGAAGTGCTTCAACTTTCACAACCGAAGCCAAAGCTATCCTTCACACTACGAATCTTTCTCATAAAGATAAACTCAAAACTGTCATTGTTATTGACAGTTTGTTTGTATTCGCTATCCTTCGACCTCGAGATGGCGCACCATCGACAAGTTAAGGAATATCATTACAATATGCGGCGATGAAATTAAAATACTTTGAAAGGCTGATCGAGCGGCGATCTATGCTGCTTCTGTACATCTAAGTACATTGGAAGAAAAGTTAAAGAGGAAACTACGGAAAGAAATCCACAATACCATCATCAGCACTACTCTTCTTGAGAAAGGCAAAATCAAAATATTTTCGAGAATTCGCCTTGGCCGTACAATTGCAACTCACCAAAGGATCTTAAAGAAACTTTCTTCCCCAATCTGCAATTGTGGACAAATTCTCACTGTAAAGCACATTTTTTGTGACCGCCCTAACTTTTCCTTTGCTTGAAGTATTGCATTTGGAGCAACTAATCCTATGGACGCCCAGAAAGCAATATCAATACAATATATTTGTTTATTATACTATTAGGCTTAATATCTTAATAGAGCCGATAGCCTGTGTTGCTAGTGCTCAATGCCTTTTTCTTTTTAGTTTAAGAATTCATTCATTAGTCTGAAATTATAATAATAATTACAATAATAATAAATCGAAGAGAGATGCTGCAGCTGTAGGCATATACAATAGAGGCATATGCTGTCACTGGGTAGCTTATGGGGAGCAAAGAATTTTAAATTGTGATGTGTTGCCATCACTTAATATTTTTCAAAAATCATATTTTTTAAGAAATATTTAATGAACTCGCCGAACATTATCATTTCATTACCTTCCCCTCCACTACCAAAAATTGGCACATAAAAATACTCTCTTTAAGCTCTTACGCTGGTTTCCTTACTTAAATACCAAAATTGATTTCGCTTTTTTTTGTCTCTCCAGCGAACTAGCGATAATGGTGTATAAACCCTAAAGATCTCCCTAAAATTCTCCACTGATGTTATCCAGATGCGTTGGGCTCTCTCTCTCTCTCTTTGCTCTTGCAAACGTGGGAAATCGAAACTTTAATTTACATCAAGTTTCAGGATACTTCTCAACGACGGGCTAATGTTAGCTGTAAATTCGACAGAATTGCCGCCCGATTAACAAGACAGTAAAAACAGGGGCGATTATTGTCATTCGAAGCCAAATTCCCTTGACAATCGAATCGATCGGCAACGCCGATCTGACAATATCAGAGTTCGTAGGAAGTAAGAACTGACTTCTTTTCTGATCAACAATGCTAGTATAAATATCGCACAGATTATCGTCCATTTTCAGAAACAAATCAAAATTGGGGGCAAGAAATGTGAAATAAGTAATGTAAGGGAGCAAATAAATAAGCAAACCCTGAACGAGATTTTAATACAAGCGCAAGCTACATAAAAATAAAAGCAACAGTTGAGAGGGCTTTGTTTACGATTGAGAACACAAGGGGACAAGATGCAAAGGGCGTTCAGCCACATGATAGATGGAGAGAGGAAATTAAATAATTATTAAAATTTTTATGACCGTTTTGTGCACAGAACAAATCATTTTTCAAAAAAAAAAAGGATATGTGCTTGTGCTGTGTATGTGTGGCAGCTTCGTAACGAGTCAATCGCGCAAATACCGCGGTTTATTCCTTATTTTAGTCTTTGAAGGAACTTTGCATCCCTGTAGAGCGTGTCCCAGTCGTTCCTCTTAAAGCAATCCGTTTCACTTTATTGTTTGGCCTGTTGTTCGTCTATCAGGTTTACAATAGATCACCACTTACATAAGACGGGTTCGTATTATACGACCGTGAATTGTGACACACTACGATAAAAGAATGAAGCAGAATATAACATATTTGTCTCTCCCGTTTTTGTAAAGAAAAAAGAAAAACATTTATTATTCAAGGACCAAAAGAATTTGTTGTAATGCAGTGTCTTAAGCCTAATAATTATAGAAAGTTATCTGAAATATAGCGAGTTGATTAATAGCTTCAGGCTGTGAACGGTTCGTGTGCACAAATAACCTGAACGAGTCGTCGTGTTATGGGAAAGTCCTGCGTAAATGCAAGTCTGTAAAGCGCAATAGAATGTACTTCGCTTCTAACAGGGCTCCTGAAAATTTCAATTCGCTTAAGAGCTTAAGCGGTAAAACATAAACATTTTAGTTTAGGAAAACATATTCACGTAAAAATAAAAATCACAACTAGAACAGCTTTAGCAACAGACTCGATCCAAATTGAGCAAAATTGTTTTCAAAGTGCTTTAGCACTTTGACGTAATAAAAGTTATAATTAAACTGAAATATTATGAAAAACTAATAGAAATGAACAAAAAGCGATTCAGTGTTCGTTTTGAATGGCCGTTCAACAATAAATACAAAAAAACTGCAAAATATTATAAAATATTATTAAAAATTAATAAAAGCGATTCAATCGGTGTGTGTGCATTTTATTTCAACTGTTAAAAAGTTTGAAAATGAAACTCAATTTCACTCATCGGATACTATTAGCGGACATTTAATACTTCAAACATAATAACTGACAAAAACCTATTCAAATATATTCCGAGTCGCAGAAGTTTATAGTCACGTTTTTCGTGTGGTTCCTCTAAAAACTTTCTGGTAATCAAATTAAAAACTTTAATTGTAATTTTATTTTATGTTTTTGCTAGAGAGAGGAAAACGAGATGGCGAGAGAGAAAATTAAAATCACAAAGTGGAAAAAAAAACTAAATTATGTAAAGTTTTATGAGAAATATTTTTTGGTATCAAAAGGGAAAAAACACAGGAAAAAAATTCTTTGGAACAATTTTTTATCTGCCAGTATTCGAAACTATTAGTTAATGAAAACTTTTTGCGCCGAAGTTTTGCTAATATTGATACCCTACACAACAACGGCAGTAGTGATAAGTAGCCTAAAGATCTATACGGGAAAAATTCAAGGAAAATACATTAAAGGTTTGAGAAAGGTTTTCTTTTCCTTCACAAACTTTGTTTGGTATAAATTTTTTTATTTAAGGGATTTTTTTTTTTAATAATTACAGCAATATTAGTAGAGCAATAAAGATCGGGGATTGAGAAGCTATGAAAAAATTGAAGATGGATTAAAGGCGTTTTTCAAACTTGCTTGAATGGGGACCATTTTTAGGTATCTACGGTTCAAATTAGCAGTGAAATGTTAAATCATTGCAGCACTTCTGCTTATAGCATATAAGAAACATTGGGATGCATAGACATGTAAATATGAAACCGGAATTTTTGTGTAGAATATTCACTTTTCTTATATGAAAATATAACGATGTCCCATGCTCCTTAGCTGACTAGCACTATGTGGATGCCATGCGTTTAAAAATCTTCCCCTTTTGTCGCGAATCGAGTATCGAGACTTTTTTATCACCATAGCATAGTGCGAACCATAGCGTTGCTTGAAACAAGTACGTGAAGGACTTGAGAATGTTGCATAAATTACACTGGCTAGCTAGATTTGCCACTAGCACTTGGGTGCTTTCAAGGTGTTACGAGCCGATTGTGTAATGTAGATGGGCGGACGGATGGCATGTAAGAGAGCGCTCTTGTGTTGCTTTTTCACATTTTAGAGGCTTTTTGAACAGCGAGAGCTTCAAATCACCTTTTTGTGGTTAGTAACATTTGTTATTAACCGTTTCATCAGAATTTAACAGACCACGCCTTTCTGGTCCCGTCGAATACAAAATATCGTCCTTCTACTAAAATGATTCGATCTTATAAAATATGGGAATGGTACGCCCCAATCAATCGTTAACTCTTCGCGCTTTCAATTATCAAAGTAAATCCCGATTTCATCCCCAGTAACGGTATGATGTAAATGCCATCTCCTTAAGTATGGTTGGAGGAAAAATAACGCCGTCGGCATTTGCTAAGCCCAAAACTCGACTTGTTCAACGCTATCACAAATTATGGTATTATGTGAGAGTTGTTTTGTTATGAGTTGAACAAATTCGGAAGATGTGCAAAGAAGGGGAAAAGACGTCAATGATGCTGTTTGACAGCAGTTACTTTAGCAGCTTTACCTCAGTCTTAATAAAGCAATGTAAACCAATCCGCAACACCGCAACCCCAACCAATCCGCAAGCTCCATTGTGTTACTCATTCCGAAGTAAATTTTTTTACGTAAGATTTGAATTTTTTAAAGTCGAGCCGCATGTGTCTGGTATACACATAGACGTTAACGATGACAATTTAAAAAACTGAATTGTTTCTCACTCATAGCAAGACAAGAAAGAGAGTGTGTAGTACCTCTGTAAAGTTGTAGAGTACGAATTGATTCACACTTGAACAACGCTTGATAGTTTCAGAAAAAAATGTTATTAAATATTCTTTGATTGCAACAAAATACTTGGAAATCAGACAATTTCTTTAAGTGAAACAATTTCAAAGCCGTCAGCATTCAAAACAATAAGTTAACTAACTACAAAACTTTTTCCCCAAAATTTGGTTTCTTAATATTTTTCTTTATATAGGAAATTATTATCAAAAGCCATTATCGTCGACAACATTAGCTACAGCATCATCATCATCATCATCATCGTCGTCATCATCATCTTAAGGGAAACTTCTCATTTGAATACAAAACCACAAAAACCAGTGAAAATAAACTTTAAACAGAGCAAAGTAACGCATAGAGAAGACGTTAAACATAAACTGAAAATTTTTAGTTAACATGGGAAGTATTTTAACCTTCTTCGCTTACGAAAATAGCAGAAATGTTATGTTTTAAACTTTTCCTTCTTTTATAGTTTCTTTATTCCTTGCGCCTGACGTTTATAGCCTTAGAACGTGTACATACTTATCAACGAACATATAAAAGATTTTTAACCGCGCGAGTTCTCCATATGCATGAAACTAAACTCATCTCTCAGAAGGCATTTATTGAAAAGCCATCAATATTTTTTCTTTTTTTCCCCCCACCATTTTGTTTTTTTTTTCTTGTTTGTTGTTTGCGATGTTGCTACGTAATGTACGTCGTAATGTGTTGAAAGTTAAAATTTTTTAAAAAATCATGATAACGACTTTACAACATTGTTTGTTATCAGTTTCAGATTTTTAACCAAGGGCTTATGCTTCCATCTTCCTTGTATGCATTTGGCTTCATATGCTGAAATCTGTTTTGTGCATTGTGTGCTATGATGGCAAACAACAAAACTATTTATTTGGTTTCTTCTTCTCTGTTTTTGTTTTTTGCTTTGTTTCGCGCTGCTGTGCGCTGAAAAAGATAAAGTTATTTATTAAGAGCTCTTGCGAGCGCAGCAATGATATGAGAAAATTAGGGCATTAAATGATTTTAAAATTTATGCGAAGTTTTTAAAAAAAAATTTATTATACTATTTAATTTAAGATTTAGAGAAGGGATTAAACAAGATCACGTTGTATATACGACTCGATTAACGGTTAAGATTGAGCTAAACATTAATTATTTCCGGGATTATTTCATTAGCTTCTTTAGATCCTTTTACCTAAGTAAACTAAATAAACTCAATGGGTTTAACCAGTTAGTCCTTATCTCGCAGCTTATATTCAGGCAAGCCACAGTATGAGGGATGTATTCATTTTGTCGAAACGTTCGCAACGCCCAGAAATAAGCTTCAGAGACTCCACAACGTGTATAGATTCTTAAGCAACATCAAATTCTGGATTGACATAAGCATGTCCCTTCGTCCGTCTCTGTAATGGCAGATTGGCATTGGAAATGGGTTAAATCGGTCGACGAACACGATTACAGTACCATGTGAAACGAGAGCATTTCCGTTTTTCAAAAGGAATAAGAAATTGTTTTTTCGCGCATTACTCACGAACTACTGGGATGCTGTAGAAAAATGGGAAAAATCGGACACGTCCACCAATTTTATAGTGTGCCACAATTTCATTTTTTATAAGACCTTTATAACGCCAGAAGCAAGTATCAAACACCCCATAAGGTATATAAATTCTTGGCAAGTTTGAAATTCGGAATGTACCTAAACATGTCCTTCCACTCAGCTGTCATCATCTGTTGGTCTGCGCAGTCGTGCGGTATTTTTACGAAACTTTCTCTCCTCTGCAAAAATGAAGATATCGCCAACAAAATTGCAAGAGTTTTTGAAAAGAAACCAAACTTTTTAAAGAACACAGCTACAATACGCCTATACGTCTATATAGCAAAACCCGCGAATACTTTTGCTTTCCTTGTTTTTTGATTGTAACTCATAAAGTACAACACATACACCATACAAATTTACACTTTTATGCTGAAAATGGAAAAAATCAACCGCACCTACCTAATATTATAGAATATGAAAATGGAGTTCTATTCCTACTTTTTAGGATCACGGAGACGCGTATAAAAGATTCGGCCATGACCGAACATTCTTCTTCTTTTCTTTGTTGTTATTATAAATCTTTTAATCAGCGAAAAAATAAATTCTAAGACTAAAGTCCTACAGCACTAGCATCTAAGGCTATCGGCTTTAGTGAAAAGTCAACCGCATTTGAGATTTCAACCCAACAACTGAGTCTTGTTTTGTTAACGTTGACTGAAACTCTGCGTTCCTCTCCTCATCGGATGGCACTGAGGTACACACATATTCCAATCCACATGATGAGAAGGAGCTCTGGGAACCGCAGAGCCAACCGCAGCGTAAAGAAGTGACCGTACGCAAGGCGAACTTGTAATTTAAGCCGCAACGCCACTAATTCTGTTCCATGTGGCTGTCTGAACTGCGCTTGAAACTTATAAGCAATGTGGAAAGCGGTGTTCTAAGTGTTATTGTGTTCTTCTAGAGCTTTGCCTATAAGTAACATCCAGTTTTTATTATTATTCCCTGCATCATTTGTGGTACATGGCGTGTTAGGTTTGCGCGGACATATGTAAAACCCAGATGGGCTTGGGGTAGACCCGTCTTTTATTATACCGGTGGATTTAGAAAGCGATTCTAAGCCAGCCTGTCCGTTCAGTCACACGCCCGTGTATCCGCCTCAACGGATAACGAAGGATTTCTTAAATTTCTTGACAAACGACGCTGGGTAATAGTATTGCGAAATTCTGAATTGATGTGAGAAATTTGGTTCGGCAAAGACAAACTTGTGAAATCCCTCTCATATAACTATTCCTACGTAAATTGAGATTTTATATGATAAAAAAATCTAATTTTCAATATTTCGTCGTGAAAATTCGCCCACAAGAGTAAAATGACAAAGAAATCGTCGTTATTGAATATGGGCCACGTAGGTCTATTTTTTGAATAGCACCGCATATGAGGATTCTTAAGGCAATGGAAATCCTTATAAGATCTAATTCTTAATGTTTTATGAAGAAAATTTGTGCATTTTAGCAATTCGACGTAAAAATTAAGCTGACCAAATTTGGACAACATAGGTTCTCTATTCCCGGTAAAATTTGTCATGAGTAATAACACATTCAAAAAAAGGGTTACTTTAGCATAGCGGCAATTGCGCACGAAAATTTGGCTCGATTTGGAAATTAGAGCACATCGGTCCATTTTTTAGACCCTAATATAGGCAGGGGGAGAACAAGTCTAATTTCTAATTTTGTATAACAGAAACTGAAAAATAGTCAAAAAGTTTAGGAAGTAAATTAAGTTTGCTAAATGTTTAGACCATTCTCCTGAATGCGTGCTTCCAGGAAAAGAATGCCTTTGCACGAAAATAATGTGTAATCTATGCTGTATTATTACCGAAGCGATTGAACAGCTGTACTAGAGAAAGTGGTGTAGTGTATGTAAAGGTCTAACTTGTTCAATTATAGTGACACTAATAATCAAGACTATCGATTCTTCTTCTTTTTTTCTTTCTTGAAATTTAGGCTAACTGGTTAGTTAGTCACTTTAAAGAAGTTGTAAGTGTAATCTGTAGATAATTTCAAGATGTCCATAGGCTTACGCGTTCGGGACACGAGTCTTTGAATGTTGGAAGGGTTTTGGAAAGGCGTTCACAAAGTATATGTTCAATCGTAAGATTTTGTCCACCATAACATCAAATCTAATAATCTAATTAAGAACAGAATGTAAATCGAATATTTTATGAGAATAAAAACTTTTGCGTTGTTTTGATGGTATCGTGCGTAGACGAAAGTAAACAACATTTTCTTGTACAAGTTTTTAATTTTGTTTAAAGAAAATTCTCTTCTCTTGTGAGAAGAATATGAAAAGAAGTCAAACGAAATTATTTTAAACCGCAATTTCCAGTATCTACGTAAGCATACAATGTTTACCGTTCATAACTTGCATATGCTTGCGCTTGCATGTTCGAGTGTCGTATAATGTCTGTAAAATATGTTTTGATAAATTGATTTAAAATTGATTTACGGTGCATTTACGCACAACGAAGCCAAGGCATGTGAAGGCATATAAGGCTATAAAGAGGTAGAATAATTCATTAATGCCTGAAAGATCGGCGACATAATGTTTGATGTTCTATGTCTGAAATTTATTAGGTGGCGTAAGCAAATTGTCTCTCTTTTCTCTTTCCCGTTTTCATTACATGGAGTTAAGAAGACTTTGGAAAACGAAAAAGTAAATACATGAAAATAAAATAGATGGATATGTGGACTTAATAAACTTGTAAAAAACCTTCTTTACAATGTGTGGTCCGAGGAATTTTTTTTAAAATAAAAGAATAAGAAAAATATTCCAAAACATAATTTTTGTTGTCTTTTTTCTTTCTTTCATTTTTTAGTTTACCGCAAAGTAGAGCATTGTGTTTGTCGTTTAGTGACTAAATTGTCTCACACAAAGCTGAAGAGTTGCATTTGTGTGCTATGGCCGAAGTTCAAGCTAACGCAACGAACGTTTACGGCGTACCATCGCGCGAGAAGACCAAGAAGAAGAGGAAGAAGTCCTTTTTTATGTCGGCCTTTTAAGATTTGCGTTGACGTTTTTGTGACGTGGTGTGTGGTGTGTGGTGTGGTGAGGCGTTAAAGTTATGACACAAACCCACATCAAAAATATTACTTACAACATAAGCGGCATCGTCATCATTCACATGTTGCAATGCAACATATGTGAGTAAAATTTTAAAATAAAACCAAGAAAAATGAAAAGAAAGACAACTGAGAAAGGTGTGGGCCAAGAGTCAAACGTTAACGCTGGCATACAATATTTTCTTACTCATTAGTTGGCTGCGAACAATCGCACATTTGAACGTTTTGCGCTTTTACACTTCTACGTACGCTTGCGTATTTACAAAAATTTATATTTTCATTAAAGTAAAAAAATATTAAAACGAAATTCATTTGTTTGGTTACATTTGTTGCTGTTGTCGCTGTTGCTGTTGCTGTTACTGCTGCTGCTGCTGCTGCTGTTGATATTGCTGTGATGAAGATGGTGTTATTTAAGCTTATCAAGTACGGGCATACAATACCCTCAAAGGAGTTGAGCGACCAACCAGTTCATGCATCTTCACTTGAACTTAACTCTTACTTGGCTGACTTGAATCTCTATCGTCAGAATTTCTCGACTTAGTATTCAGTTATTGTCGTGGTTGTTGTTGTTGTATTTCATTTAGTAAAATAATCATAAAAGTTTAATAATATTCGTACGTTTTTAAAAATTGTTTTTTTTCTTTTTCTTTGTTTTTTTTGGTGAATTTTTATGTCAGCATCTCTTAAGATATGAAATTTATTTATAAGTATTTTTGATTCCATTTTGATTCTTTTCACATTTGCCTTTACGTAGTCTGCTGCTGCATAGTACCTTGCTTCCTGGTAACATTCCGCTTGTCTTTTGCGTTCTTTTTTTTTTATTTTGCTTATGTTGCTTCCAAAGATAACAATAATAATTTTTCATGTTGTATATAATTTTCAACGCAGTTGTGTTTTTCTTCTTCTGTCTGGATAGCTTGTTGCTTCACTGAATTCAGGTGATGTGTTGTGTCCGAAGTTTTTCTTATCACACGTTTCGTTTTTTTTTTTTTTTTTCTTTGCATTAAAAGATACACAGGTTGTTTTTATAACGTGTGCGTGCGTGCGTCTTTCATAGTATTCTCCTCGGTGCCAACTAAAGCAGCAACCAGTTCTACTTTATTTAGTAATACAAGTGGCATATACAGCCTAAATTGTTCTCCATTTATTCAAAGATAAGCACGTGCATTTCCATCAACAGCCCATATAAAAGTACGTCTTTTTCATACGCATACAACTGCCTGTCCGTCCATCCGTCCGTTTGCCCATCCATGCACTCCTTTTTCATACATTTCAGCTCATCTTTCGTTTGTTCGTTGGCATTGATGTAAATTGCATTTCTCGCTTGCGCAAGCAAAAGCGTATATAGCGGTTGTTTTTGTTCATTTCTTTTATTGTTCGCGGTGGCGGCGGCTCTTCTTCCTTTTCTTCTTTCTTTTATTTATTTTTTTATTTGTTTTTTTTTTTTTTGCTTTTTTAATATCGTTTTGAAGGCTTATTTCCATCCTGTCCTCGTTCTTATTTGAAGGTGCTAACTTAAATTAGTGTGTCAAAATAAGATAACAGCACTCTCTCTTCCTTCGTTTGCGTATGTTTGTTATCAATTTCAGAGAATTTAATGAGATTTCAATAACAAAACTGGACAACCTGCAATCACAACACACCAAATGGTACATGGTCTCGATGTGATTGCAGAATTTTTAATTTGTGCTTTTTCTTTGACATTCTTCCTATCGTAAAACAAGTTGCTTTGTGATCCGTATTAAGAGGAAATAAAAATAAAAAATTTTTTTTTGTTGAATATGATAGAATATGCATGGAGTGGCGCTGTAACACTGTGATCAAAGGATTGACATTTTTTCATAGATTGGTAGCAGGAAAAACTTTCGACAAAGCAATTCTAATCATAGTAATGTTGAGTTGTAAAGCAAACTGTAGTTCAATTCTAGCTAAGTTTAAAAGTTACGTTCTCGTTATTCGACAATTCCTGCGTGATCTATAGCAAGAAAAATGTTATTGTTGATAAAAACGAAAATAAAACAAATAATATTAAGCAAAACAGCGTTGTCTTACAATAATTTCTTTGTATTTTTCGTTTCAAATGTATATATGAATTCCAATTACGGCAGTGGTGAAATAAATGATTTCTGAAATTCACGTTTCCTTTTTGCTTTCATTGCTTATCCTATTAAATGCTTGCATGTATTTTGATCATTTTTTTTCACTTAAAGAAGCAAAAAATTGATGCAAGAGAGATTATTATAAAAAATACTTTTCATATTTTCTTCAAGTTTTTACCATCTTCCTAGCAGCAGGGTGATACCTCGTCGAAGGAAGCATATTGGTTAGGCAGCGACCTAATCAATGAACTATTTTCGCACTTCTTCATAATTTCGAAACAGCTTGCCAGCCAAACCATGCACAGGCGGTATTTAGAACGCGCTGTGTCTGATGAATAGGCTGGATCCGGATGAACTTCGCATTCGAGCTAGAACAGTGTATCCTTGACAGCTTTTGTAACGTGTGGCCGAGCGTGATCAAAAGGATGACCTTGCGTCTTTTAGCCGCTATTGCTTGTTATTTCAATTGACGTCGGCAGGCATCTGCTTGCTTCTATGGAGCGATATATATTGCTATGGTGTTTTTTGTGGTGTTTCAATATACTGATGGTGAGTGATGTTAAACAAAGTTTTATTTGTTAAAAAGTCTTACTGAAACTTGAAATGCATTCGAATATTTGACAGCAAAAGTCCTTAAAAAACATGGGCAAATCAAGTCAGTGCCTTTACAAACACTTGGAAGGCATCGTAAGAAATAATGATTTTGTGATCAATTCTAAGCAGCAAGAAAAATATGCGTTAGAATAACCAGATAGAAGAAGATGATCATTTTCATTCCCAAACCATTCTTAACGATGAAGTTTCATCATTCGATAGGAATTTGAATTCAAAAATTTATCGCTTAGTGTGCAATACAGAAAGTGCAGGAATCCATCCTAAGTTTAATTTTTTCGATCTGACGGGAGAAAGCTCTGTTAGTTTGTTTATTATATTTGAGATATTGTTTTTCAGTCGAGAAGACATTGACGCATCTCGAATTATATGACATCTAGATAGAAGATGTGGGTCATGTCGGCTCGGAACTGCTTTTCCAAATAACACCAAAATCAATTTGCAGCTCACTATTATCTGTTCGACATTCTCACTGATTTGAGGAAGACTTTATCTAGAAGTTATCCAGAAGTCCATTTTTGACAGAAGTAATTAAAGCCGTCGTAACGGTTAAGCAAAGTGTTGAGAAGACATGAACGTCTTTGCTTGTAGGAATTGTGAAATCCTGTGTTGTAGTTTGCTGGGGGAGAGCCAATCCATCCAATAAAGATAGATATTTATCTCAAAAGTTTTAATCCACTGTTTCGCAATGAAAACGTGTATCGTCTGATGCCAACATCGTCAAATATGGCTGCAGTAAACGCACATTCTACGATCGGTTATTGCTTTCTTCACTCATAGTTAAAAGGTATTCGTATAATCCTATACGACAGGGGATGCCTCCCCTGGCGACTTATATATGCATATATATATATAATCGCGCATGTGTGGATGTGTGTCCCCACTCGTATGCGAACGTATGCATATTTATGACTCGTACATTGTGGATACGAGGTTGTGGAGGATATGGTTGAAATACGCTGTATGCAGTCATGGTGAACTCATAAGTGATTATTGTTGTAGTATTCAATAAAAATTTTCAAGAGAAAAAAAGCAATAAGCAGAAAGCGCTCTACCTTTACTGCATATAAAAATATATATGAATCAGCTCGAAGTGCTTTCCTGTAACAAAGTTGCTTTCTACAGCGAAGAATTCCTTTAATCTGAAGTCATCATCCTTCTCTCGCGCTCAATATAAAATAGAATTCAGACAAATTGTAAGAAAAAAAATTTTTTTTTATAAAAGTAGAGAAGTAGAGAATCCTTTTATCGCTAAGTGTACATCACATTCAGCACACAAACCAACAAGAAGCACACCGATCACAACAAACAATCGCATCCATAAATAAATGCAAAACCTGGAGATACGAAGCTAGAATTTTACATTTATATGAGTAAGACATGCAAACGCGCATTAAAAACCAACGAAAGAATGCTCAATACACAGTAGGACAGATTTTTGAACCAGTTTTCCGCGATATTTGTTTACTGCACATTCATTTTGCTCAGGTGTGTTCCGTATAAACATATAATATTTTTTCCTTGGTTTCTTTTTTTGGCAGCTGTATCAGAAAGTGAATCATCATCATACGAATTCATGTGTGCGTCGCATGAGTGATGGCTGTAATATACGTTAGTGACTGATATAATCGCAAAAGCCAAAAGTAGAGAATAAAAAGTAAAAATGAAATTTTTTTTTTTAAAGGGACACAACCAATAGGACAAGAAAAGATTCTATCTGAATGGATTATGGTGAGATGGATGGATGTGGTCATAAAGTCATAAAGGCAGTTAACTATACCTATAACCTGACAGAGTAAGCATAGAAAAAAGATCGATTGCGACAAGGATATGCATAAAGGCTTCTTTTAATAAGCATTTTTAAGTTTTAAGCTAAATTATACGTTTATGCTTTTAAATGTTAAGCCATTACGTGTGTGTTTACGTGTCAGGAAATTACATATCTTCTCTTTTGGTCTGCCACAAACAGAAAAATTATTAGCCAATCCGGCGTAATAATATAACGACGCGACAGTATTTTGCAAGCATCCGTTCATCGTTTAACGACAACAACAAGAACGACAACAACAACGACGACAACGACAACAACAATAACGACAATGAGGGATTAACAAAACTTCTCTTAACAAAAGTTCTCTCCTTTATTGCTCTGCCGGAATTTCATTTTGAAATCTTTTTAAGTTTAACTGAAGCCAATGGCAGTTTGCATTGATTTCCTTTTCTTTGATTTGAATGAAAGTGTGACTGTGCCAATGCAAAAATCTTCTAAGGCATATTAAAGCACAAGTATGGTAAAGGAGCAGCACCAGCAACAACTTCATAACAGCCAAAGCCAAAATACGCTAAAAGCGTCAGCAACAGCAAATGCAGCCGCTCTTTGCCAGAATTTAAACAAGCATACGCGAAAGCAAACATACAGCCTGAGTCTGAGCGCGTATTAGTGCCCCAAAGGCTGCCGTTACTTTACTAAAGTGCCGCAATAAAGCCAAAGTGTGGTGATAAATCAAATTGTCACTTTTGTATTGCAGAAAATTGCGCCACATGATGGCATATGAATATTATATTCATGCATGGCTTCTCGTATGCTCGCATACGGCTGCTGATCTGCTATGCTTGTAAAGAAAAATTTTTCTTTTAATGTGCAAAGATGCTAAACAAGAGACTTTTTATAAAACACTATTCATTTACATTTAAGAACAAGTGATTACATGTGTGTGCTTGCCAGGCTTGGTAAGTTGTTTTTGTAACAAGCTCTCTGGAAAGTTTTAGTTTTAATTCCAATTCGTTTGCAAAAGTTTGTCGATCGCTAATGACAAACCAGAGAAAATGGTGATTAAATTTCTACTCTACTCTACTCTATTCTATATATAGAAAATTGAAATTCTTTGATATTTCGTTCAAACCGATATCGGCAGAAGATTTCCTAATAAAGATCAGAACTTTAAAATTTTATATTCGCTGTTTAAAAGATAGCTTGAAGTGCGAAAAAAAGAACAAGTAATGACAATCCAAGGGGGCAGAAGTCACCTTTAAATATCCTACAACGATTTTTTAACATAAGATATTAGGTGGAAAGCGGCCAAAATGTGCCCGTATACCAAACCTCAACAAAAAATCTCAACAAACTTAGATCGGGTTACAAAGTGATTCTAATGCGATCGATATAATGCGATCGGTATAAAAAAATAAATATCTCAAGTGTTTCTGCGTGTTGCACACATGCACACAAACTTGGTATACCTGTGTTGGGCACAATTATTCCGTTGACTATTCGTCTTGAAAGCAAACCTCGTCAGTCTGAAGACAACTAAGAATTAACTGAAATCTTCACACATTGTTAGTGGATTGTCTTGGGTACGCCCTTTATTCGCTTCAGTGAATTTTCTGTCGCACACTTCAACTGACTGAAAGGGCCTTTGCCTTGCGGAATGATGTACGTCTTTCGATGACAGCTTAGAAAGGAAGAGAGTTAGATCAAAAATACCACACTGTAAATTTTTCTTTTTAACGGGTTAGTTAATATATCTTTTGAAACTTCCACAATATATGTAATAAAATATAATCAATAAGAATTATTGTCTGGAATTTCGAATGTTTTGCCGAACCCCCCGAAAAAACTGGCCGTGTCTGTTGAATTCCGACAGAGAAGCTCCAATTTAATGTCTTACCTTCACTCGTTTTAAAAATTCTCCAATAGATTAACGGATGTCTTTAGCAAGCATTTTCAAACACAAGCGTCAGTGTGGCATCATTGAGACCACAGTGATTATATAGAAGAAGCAACCCGGAGGCTTTCAATGCTTCTGCCAAGAAGTTAAAATTTTGCAATAAAGTCTTTGGAGTTCATTAGAAACGGGGCTATAAATTTATTAATCTTCTTACCGTTTGTTCTTTCATATCACGACATTCAAAACCTGAACGGAATGCGGGATTCTTTCTTTGATAGATTTGTTCTTCCTTTATGTTTGACATGACTAAGAAATTGGGAAAGAGATGTAAAAGGCGTAGGGTATTGGATGTAGACGCCTGCTATAACTGCGACTAGCTACGGCGAAACCGCACTGAGATTTGAAGCCGCGAACTTAGTAGTAGTAGACTTAGTAGTCGCGGCTTTTATTTATTCGACTATGCCGTGGAGCAATGAAGCAAAAGAGGCTCGTTCGGGAAAAGAGTTTTCGAGGCAATGGAATGACAAAGATCATTTGAACATGGAATGGCATCATTATGGTCCTCGCAGTGCAGACAAATTGCAAAAATGAATAAAAATTTATTATTTCATCCACTAGAAAAATATGTCTTTATTTCCAACCCTTAAACGCGTCCCATCGAAACAACACAATGTTTTTTTAAAAGGCTCACAAGCCGAGTTCAACAGTTTTACTCTTCTTCTCATTTCAATTTTTTATGGTACTTTTATGTTATGATATTCTCTAGAGGAAATCCTACGGGATTCCCTAAGTGAGGACATGCAGATAAGGTGATTTTTTTTAATTTTGGACTTTTTTAATTCTGTAGCTTCACTCTAAAGCGCAGAGACCGTTAAATTTATATTATAATTATAGTTTTTTTATATTTTAAACATATGCTTAACAACGCCGAGTATTATTTTTCCATTCTAAAGAAACTGTCAAAAATACGTTCTACGCTATTACATATTTGTTGCATTAGAGTCCACATCCAATAGAAATAATTCGCTACTCGTAGAATATAAAGCCTCCCAATATGGTTTCAGATATCGTTCGAATTCAATATTCGTATATTTAGAATGGATGCAGAAGGTCGACGCTGTTAGAAACATCCCCGCCATTGACTTCCTAATAATTGGAGTATCTCCCAACTGAGGACCACATATTTACTTGAGGCATGTTATACAAAGATAATACAGCTGGCTATTGTGGTACAAAATCAACAAACGATTATAGTTCGCTTAACCAACAAGCCATTGTCAACGCCATTGTCCAAGCACCTGAAGTTTGCATTTCTTGTACTGATTTGAGAAACGAAATAGAGCAATAATTTAGTTTCAATCCAACAAGCCTATGGAAATCCCCGCGGATCGGGGTCACTTTATAAAAAAAGACCACTACGAAGGACACGATTTCGTTAGTTTTCTATATCGCTTATGTGAATCAAAACTCGATTCCAAACTAAATTAAGTTAACGATACGTGAAGAGTAAAAGTACTTACAGGGATCGGAGCAAACATTTAATATACTAATATTTGTACTGCGTGATGTTATCTTAAATGCGTATTGGACATCGCTAGTTTTAGCCCCGTAAAGATGTATGGAAACATTTATGATCATATGTTGGTTACTACACGTATTTTGATAGGGGCTTGCGTGTATGCTGGTCATCACCTGAACAAGACATTTATTGAGAAAAACTAAACTAATCAGAATATTTTTCGTCATTTTCTACCACTGTTCGCACTTTTCTGTCAACATGGCGATACCGTATCGAAAGAACGAGATTGCTTAGACAGCGATGGGAGAGACATGTACTTTTCACTTTTCTTCGACTTGTTGAAACCCCGTGCCAGTGATGCCAACCCATGCTACATCGACCTGAACAAATGGTAATCAGAATGAATGACTGTCGAATGTGCATTTTTGAGCCTGCCATGATTACCGTTTGTCCACACTGGATAACTCAATAATACTAAGTGGCAAAATGTTATTTTATGTACACAAATGTTAAAATCATCGAATTTAAACGTTGTGTGCATTGATATTGATCGAAATACATGCAAAAACCTTAGATCCTCAATTCTTAGATCATCAATTTCCCTTCAGGTATGTCTCTATGGCTGTGGGACTTTAGATAACTAAAACCTTCATTTTTGTGGTTGATTTGGCTACCGCTTGGTGATAACGAAACTCTCTTTGAAGATCTACCTAACGGGTAAACAATTACTTCGGAATAATGCTTATTTTCTTTTCTAAGGTGAAACGCTTTTGAAGACAGGGAAGATTTTTGCATTGTTTTCTAATATTGACTACGAGTTCATAAGATTAGTTAAGCTTTTCATTAATGAAATCTGACTCGAGAGTTCACTGCGGAAACAAGTTTACCAGCGGAACTACTGTCATGTAAGTGCTAGAATGGGAGAATGAATGCAACCCTTCCCCACCCCTTCCCGCAATGTTCGGATTTGTGTGATATATGGAAGTATTTTAAATATTTAAGAGCCAACCAGGATTCCATTCTGTATTTTGTGTATGATTCTATGCGGGCAAAAAGTAAACATTGCCGTCTCATAAAGCATATATACATAAATACAATGCATACGTGCATAACTGCTTGTACGTATCAAAGGAGCGATCATAACATAAAAACCATGAATATTTGGTTGTGGCCAAATTTTAAAGCCCGTAAGAGAAAATGACAGCAATGAAGCGGGTTTTGTAAACCAACAGTTGTCCAGACTGGCGGAGTTCAATTGCCAGGTAAAACGATTTATATACCAATTGTAGCCTTGCGTTATTTATAACTGTGAGTGTCCGTTGCTGTGTGGATTTCCTTTGCGCTTTGCATTTATCCTATGATTTCCACTGAAAACCGCTAGAGGTCCTCTGAATTTGTACCGGTTTTTTTCTCATCATTTTTTCTTTTCAATACTGTTTTTCACTCTCATTTATTGACCCTCGCGTACATATATGGATTTCAACACCATAAATGCGCTGCCAGCCGCTTAAGCAGCAACCGCTGCTGCCGTTTCACAAGCATACATACACTTACACACAGTCAAACAAACGAACGTCTACATACTACCGCAGTCAATAAAACTGATTTGCCTTCAAATGAGTGAGGGAGAGTGAAAAAAAATAGTCTAAAAATTGGGAGTTTGCGAGGCTGCGGCAACAGCCGCCGCCCGAAAATTCATATGAATTTTTTGTTTTATGTGTGCATAGTGGGTAAATCACAATGCGCTTGTTGAATTGAAGTTTTTGTCTGTTTTTTTTTGCTGTTATGGTGCTCTCGTATAATGTACGCCTGGGTACACTTGGTTTAAAGCCTGCACACACATCATCATCGATTATAATCGAAATGGGATTGTAAATCAAATCGTATTGAATGGTAGTGACTTTAAAATGGGCTTCATTATCACGCCAGCTCCACTTTTATTGGTCTTCTCTTGCTCTTGTTGTTATTTCTGTTATTATTATTATTTTTGAAATCAGTTTTTATACGAATTGTTACAATATCAGGAAATATATGCTTGTGACGGTGTTTATACATTTATTTAAACCATTGTTGTATCGATACCGTGTGGTCGTTTATAAGATCAGCAAAAGTGGCAGCAGCAGCAGCAGCAGCAACCAGCCAATAGTTTCATCATCACCAGCATTTCACCAAAGCCAAACCAACGTCAGACAGCCACACAACCAGCCGGGCAAAACACAGGCATAGTGTTTATAATTTGATTTTTCCTTACTTTTGTTATTTTTTTCTTTTTTTTTTTTGCATTAAGCAGGCACTATCTTGCCGGAACGTTTAGGCGCGGTTGGTAACGTTGCTTCGACAGCGAGTGCCTGTGTTTATGTGTTATGATACCCGTTTTTAGCATAATAAAAATTCTGAGCTCAGCACATTTTCTACTATTGAAGTCATGTGTATAGTGTGTGTGTATGAGTGTGTGCTTGTATATATATATAGCATTTACTTCATTTCATCTCCATATTAAGCGTATGCACACAAGCACATGTGAATAGAAAACACACACACACACACACACACGCACACACATGCATGCACTAACAGATAGTTACACTAAAAGTGTTTGTGCAAATGACATTCAATGTGCTTTGGCTGCCATAATTTATGAGTTTATCATTTATGTGCTTAAAATAGTGCAAATCATTGTACAAAGAAGGTTTGAACATTCACTTCCACTCGTGCAACACATTCAAAAGCATATACGCATATATATATATATATATATATATGCCGTGATATGCTATGACACACATCTATGTATATATGTAAATTTATATATATATATATATATATATATATATATATATATATTAACATATACATACACATGAACTTACTTACACACATGTATATATACATATATATATACGTATGCATGAATGGACCTAAACATTTTCAATGGCATAAAATATCGATCTGTCTGTTATGCTTTTACAAGCACATACAATTTCACATTTAAAGATTTTGATATATACAAACACACGCACACGCATACGTGCAAATACATACTCGCTGCACTCGCCTTGAGTCCAAGCATTTCAATGTTACAAGCATTACATGTACGTATGCCTATGAATAACTTTTTGCATTTGCATGCACTTCAAGTGTATGCAAAAGGAATTTTTGTTTTGCAATTAAATACGTGCGACATAATTGATGTTTCTATTTTGACAGGAAGTCATAATTAACTGTGGGATCTCATTTTTCAAGTATTTGCATGCATTTGTTTGCCAATGTTTACATAAACACACACATATAATCATTGAACAGCAGACCACTATTATTATTATTCGCTTATTCATAACCGTTGCAATCCATTTTGAAGAAATTTAATATTAACTCGAAACTAAATTAGATTTAACACCAGATTCATGGAGCCCATCAATTTGACGGGGTGCTATGCATTACCCTATGAACACGCAGGTATTTTCCTTTTAATAGTATAAACTAGGAAATATACAGTAGTCTAATAAAGTCTACATACAGTACACAAAACTAAGGTTTCGCTTATCAAAAACTACATTTATAGGCTGCGTGTCAAAAAATATATTTCTCAAAGAACCAAAACTTATGTTGAACGACAATACAATATTTTCTTTTTTTTGATAAAGTTATGACAATAAAAATATACTTGAATCTCAAAAAATTTCAAAAAATGTGTAGCGGACGAATCCAATCTTTATTCCGCAGACCCTTTACACAGAAGCAGAGTAAAGGAAGACACATACTATAAACCTAATGAAGTCAAACGAACCGACGAAACTTACTTGCTGGACGGGCTGATCTTATGCCTTGCCCTACCTATGGCCTGTTTTCACCAATAATTTGATGACGATGAGAGTGAGGTATAGAAATTTAAAATTAAGTTTACGCTTCTAGGGAAAGTCTGGACGATATAAAGAGGATTTCAAAACACCGAAAAACAACACATATTCAACCAGACAATTATTCTTGATGATCACGGCGCTTGCATGATTATTATTATTGCTCTTTACGAAAACTATGTGTCATTTTTCTGAAGATATGAAAACAGCCAAAAAGAAAGTTCTATGAAGCATGTTGCTTCCTCTCTGGTTAATTAATTTAAAAGCTTAATGTTCTAAGTTCGCAATTCTATGAATGTATTGAAGAACAATTTGTGATCTACCGCGGTAAGAATTGAACCTCAGACCTTTCGCTTAGTTGTCGAATATCTTAACCACTACACTATACGGTAGCCACCTAGTTCTGAACGATTTCTTTTTAAATAGAAAATTTCGTTTAAATAATCATATGTGTTGGCGCAGCTAGTAAACAATGAGACTTTGCTAACCGCGTGGCGTCAGGTTCGTAATTCGGTAGGAGGTGCGGTTGTTGTTTACTAAATATCTAAAAATTGTACCAATTTTGGTTATTTAAAAATAATAATTTTCTCACTAGGTTTCGAACCCGCCTTCGTGGTCGCCAAAAATTCTACAACAAACTATGAGAACATACCCGATAGGCTTTTAGTTGTGTTGCTAGTATTCATGTCAATTGGGTCTAGGAATTTATTTGTTTACGTGTTTATTGTTGTAGTTTAACTAAATAATAATAAAAAGAGTAAAGCCAAAGTCGATCTTTAGATTGCAGCCGTAGAGTCTTATTGCCCCAATTTTTAATACACCTGGTAGACCGTGGCATGTGTTAATATAATAATGAAAAAAATTTTAAAAACAATCTTGACTCGCACATACATGCATTGACTCCAACGAGCCGATCGTGTAATGCTTAGCAAAATTCCTCTGGCTCTTTCGATTTTCCTTCGCG
Organism: Glossina pallidipes; assembly: GCA_000688715.1. Taxonomy (NCBI): domain Eukaryota; kingdom Metazoa; phylum Arthropoda; class Insecta; order Diptera; family Glossinidae; genus Glossina; species Glossina pallidipes. The sequence goes on from KK499777.1 coordinate 576,969, forward strand.
GGTTTTTAATTTTAACTAAAGCTGCAAAAGAAAATTATTATAACGGTTACAACTGCTATGTCCACCATCCCTTGTATAACGAATACAAGTAACCTAGTCCCAGAAGGACTTGAGATGGATGCAGCTTTTATTATTCAGAAAGTATTTCTGATACGATCTAAGCTTGTCTGTACGTCTTGTTTTCTTGTGTTTGATCTACAGGTCGAACGTTTTCAGTTATTTTGAAAAAGTTTAGTACATGACCGTGCTTTGACCTAATGACGAACCCAATGATGAACGCTATTGAAAGTGGTGTAGATCGGCCCACTCTTTCGCTCACTCTCCATATAAATTACTATTTTGAAAAGTTGTTAAATGGAAAAAATTGCAATTTCCACAAGTTTTCGACAAAACTCAATCTGTAACAATATTTGGACATTCTAAATTTGATTCGGCTGGGGAAATTTTTGGACCCTTTCTCATATAAGCGTTCCTACGTAAATTGAATCTTTATATGGTAAAAGGTATAATTTCTAATACTTCATGGTGAAAATCAGCTCATAACAGTACAAGGACAAAGAAGTGAACCTTACCGTATTTGGACCATATACATCTATATTTTGGATACTAATGCATATAAAGATTGCTTCAATATATGGCCATGAAAATAATGTGTAAATTTCATTGTATTATTACGAAAACGAGCGAATAACTGCATTAGGCGAAGTAGTGTGCTGTATTTAATGTGCGGCCTTATCCGATTACAATGTTCTTACTTATTAAAGGTTTAGTTCGGTTTAATTCGGTGGATTAGTTTTTTCATAATAATACCAGCGATATGGATGTCAAATAAAAGAACTTGGAGGGCGGAATGTGAAAAGCATAGTGGTGGGGTGTGGAGATTCGGCCCCTAACGCATATAACTTTCTTACTTGTTTTACTTTGTGGTAATTCTTGACTCATCAACAATCAAAACTTAAAAAAATGTTGGCTATCCTGGCGGGCTATCTTCACTGAAAGTTAAAAGTTGGTATTCTAGTGTTTGTGAAACGGTCGTTATAATAACAGCAATAATAAGAAAATACAAGTCCGTATTATTACATTTGAGTGGATCACTTTAGAAGATACAAAAAGTTACAGTATCAACAGTTGTCCAATATGTGGAAAACGAAATACGTACGCTATTTGAACGTGAACTGTCGGCGTATTAGCAAACCGGTCGAGGCCATTTTTAACTGAACATGGCAGTCGTTCTAACAAATTTCTGAGAGATCGTTTTCCACAAATATCTTCGCGAATTATAGAAAATTTTAAAAATCTGTCGTTTTCGAGGTTGTTTCAGTTTCCTGCAAACTGTGGATGTGCATGTACGCACACTTACTTTTATCCTTTGGTTTCAAGGAATGTTTGCGGAAAATTTCCGTTTCTGATCTTAGTTTTTGCGACTGAGAGGACTCACAAAATTTTTTTCTAAAATCGATGTGTTTTTGTAGAAGAACTTGTATGCAAAGCGTCCTTAGTTCTGATGTTCAACAACAAATGTAGCCCTTGACGAAACGCCCGCTGCGAATAATTATTCGATTCAAATACATTTTTTTACCTAAGAACTTACATACATTTTTGAGCCACATTTTCGGTTTTATGGTAATCAGCAAACTTTCATTGAATGTGACGGGTTTTTTAGTAAGTTGCCATGCAGGCATATGTAGACTCTCGCCTGTTATTTACTTTCTGCATCACATATAATGAGAAATAGTCTGAGTATTTTAGCATAGTCGAGAAGAATTATGAACACCAAAGCGGTGTTCGTGCATTCGCAGTGCGGTTTTTGACAATACTTGGGGTCATAGCTGTAGTGCGCGCTGTGTTGATAACTGCGCCGGTTTCGGCACATGTCCGCTAGGGTGCGGCCAAGGCCTTATCTCTTTGTCTCTTTCCCCACTTTATTGTGACTACCAACGCATTACAAATATAGGGTACATATCTTGAGTGATGTACGTATTAAGGAAAATTGAAAAAAAAATATTTCTATTTGATGACCATAAAAATTTTAAAGCGACTATATCTTCCTGCCTGCTTTGTGTTTGTAAAGGCACGCATTTCCTGTCTGTCCTGAGATGGTACGGGCAATAATAAAAAATCTAAAAACCAAATTTCCGGGGATGCATGACCCTGGACTCATTACCCTAAAAAATTGTAACTCGATAAAATAGGCTCTATACTAGATTCTATACAATATGACCTGTTCGTTTTTAAGTTGCTAGGTTCAACAAAATATTGCACAATATTGTCTTGAAAAGGTGTTAAAAACTCTTAAAGATATGAAAATTCGAAGAATCAAGTGAACAAGGGAGAAAGGGTAACGACTTTTCTTTTCATACATCACAGATAAAGTGGAGGTCAACAGAACACTGATATAATGACCAGAGCACCCCCTGCTTCTTTACGACGAGAATTAATCAAATGAGTCAAATGATGTTTTCAATGTAGTCAATAAGTCTACGAAGAAATGCCGCTGAATCAAAGTTCGTCCAAGCAAGCTACGCTAATAAACTACAGAAACTACAGAACTTTAGCTTTCCCTTCTAACTTAAAATTGAATAGAAAATCTTTATATAAAAGTACTATGGAAAAAATATATTTTTTGATACCGTATTTAGTGTCTTCTGTTCTTTCGCTTCTTCAGTTTTTTGCGTACAAATGAAACGCACTTGAAAACAATGAATGAAAATTATGTTGCTCTTAAAAGAAGAGTTCGAACAATAATCTGAAAATTAAGCGACTTGGAGAGAATAACCAGTTGTTCCAGAATAGATTCGCGCATGCATACAACACTGACAACGCTGCTCGTTCATTGCCTTTTTTTTGTTTTTTCTTCGTTTAGAAACAATGAAAGATTTGCCATAATTCGCTGTTTTAGTTGTACACAAGCATGCGTAGTATCTTTATAAATTTATTTCATTGATTAAACGGAAAAGAAAGATTGCTTTCAGTTGAAAATTCCTTTAAATGCGTTGGTGTACGTGCTTAGAGGAATGTGCGCTAAATGAACTGCAATAAAAACAAAAATTTATTGCAACTTAATTGTTAATGTTATTTACGCCTCCTCTTTAAATTGTCATTGTGTTGTTACATTTGTTGCTATTACTAAAATTTGGTATATTAAGTTTGAGTGAACGTTTGCAATTTTTATATGCAGAAGACATGTAACTGACACCTAGCGGTACTCGGAGCGGACTTGTCCTCGAGGTAAGTGAATTTATTTCAAGCGAGTTTCAAGTCTCATTCTATTGCCACGCAGAAGACAGGAGGATCAGTTCTAATCGTCAGGAGGCTGGTTGTTCACTTCAGCAAACAATCTGTTCTACAATGAACAGAAAGACTGTTGTTGGAAATCGTTGTAAGTGAAGCAATAACAGCGTCGCGTTAAACTTAGGGTCAACTTTTCCGACAGATCTACTTTCGCGCAGTAGTCTTTGCGATGATTGAGTGCGGGAGAAAGTCCCCCAAGCTTCTGTTCTGCTTCCTTTCAGCGTTTAATCAAAATCTAATCCATAGTAATGTTGGAAACCTCAGCTGGTCGCAGTAGTGGATGGAAGGGTTCCTCAACGACGAATAACTTTTAATTCGTATTTCCTAATTTCGCAGAATTCATCTGTATGTCTTAATAGATTCTTCGTCGTAACAAAACCACTTTATGTCGCTTTTTTTGTTTCTCTTTTTTCTTAAAACTTCAGAAATGAAAATCACAGAACATTTAGCTTTGGTTAGGGTTTCCGTTGAGCGAACTAAGCTCGCTGACGAAGTCCCATTTGTGTTTTTGTTTTTTGTAAAATGCTTTAGCTTGTTAATGACAATAAGTGCCTTATGTCTTAATTTTTCAAACGCCCGCAGTATTTCAATGTACATACGAAAATGGAAAACAAACAAGAAACATTTGGGACATTCGTTCTATTTAAGATAAGAGTGGACAATTGCGCGTTGTAAACTTGCAAAGATCAGATCAGGCTTGATAACGCCTACACGCTACCTATATGAAACAAATCTTTGTAGAAAATTTTAATATGCATGCACTACACACTCAAATACATCGAATTTTTGTTTTCATGTATTATTCTCCTTATGAATGAATCACACACCAGAGAAGAAGAAAAAGTTCTCGAGTTATTTACCCTTATTTTTATTTGTTTATTTCATTTATTTATTTATTTTTTTTTTTGGGAATGTGTTAAGAAGAGAAAAAAGCATTCAACGCTTGACTCCAGCAGAGTGTCTCATTGTTTACATATCATTTCCAATTAAATTGCCATAAATTTTTCACTTACTGCTTGAGTGGCTTAGCCTGCCTGTCGTCTGTTGGTGGCTGCTGCCTTCCCATTTACAAAAAACATACTTAAGTTCAACTCTGGCAATATGCATAAATTTGAATTTATAAACGTTAGCTTAGCAAGTAACCGCAATATTCTGCATATATTGTCATCATCTTTTAAATACATTACTTATATTATACCATAAACTAATATACACACATGGACACACATATGTGCTAACACTTATTCAACTTATACATTATCATTATTGCTATTTGAGCATTTTTTCTTTTTATTTTTGGTTAAGAACGTTTCTCTCAGCTCCCTTCAGTTCAAAACAATAAATAAAGTGAAAGGAATATCTTTTCTGAGCCATTTGCGAATGACGACAACGGTTTAGAATTTATATATGTCTCGTCCCATTGTGTTCAATACCACCGTCATCAACTAACTGCTCATTTCGGTACAAAGCTTTTATGATGCAACGAACCATCAAAAAAAAAAACAACTTTATTTTTTTTTTTTTTATGACAATAAAAGAAACATTTATAACAACCACGTGACAAAGTTTAAATTGTCGCTTATTAAATTTTATTTATTGACAATAACAACGGAAATATATGCACAAGAAAGATTTAGTTTCGCGTGCGGTGCAAAGCAATTGTGACCATCGCTTAGAGTCAGAGAGAGACAAAATAAGTGATTTCGGGCCAAATTAAAATTATTAGAAAATCTCACACCTCGTTACCCCATTGTCTTATTAATCCATATCGATGTATGTCCTTTTCAATTCAAAAGAAAGAAAAAATCATAGAGGTATTCATTGTATCTTTTTGAAAGGTTTTCTCTCAGATATTTGCAAATCTTGGATACTTGCCGTCTTAGACAATTGCAAGCCGTCGACACTTGCCCTTTTAAATACTTGCAAATCGTGTATACTTATAATCTTATATATTTCCAAACCTTAGATATTTGCTTTGCTCTTACAGCTACAACAGTTGCTTTCTTCTTTTATTTTGTTTTTTTTTTTTTTATACAAGCAAAACAGTAAGGCCTCCCGCTATTTGAGTTTGACTGAAAAAAAATTATGCTTACTACACTTTAAAAAAATGGGGTTATTTCTAATGCAATTTACTAGTAGCAACGTCCTTTATTGACGGCCCCTTCACCTTCAGCTCTAATAAAGCAATTTGCAAGATTTGGTTCTTTTCATTTCGCCCTGCCTACGAAAGATAGATCTTCGTAATGGAGCAAAGGCCAAATTTTTGATATTTTGCGTGGAATATTGGTCCCAAGAAGCTTTTTGATGTACAATTTCACTGAGGTAAAATGAACAAAGGATGGACTACTTTTCAGACTGGACTCTCACTAAAAGTGAACCTTTTTATGGCTATAAGGATTAACTTTTAATATTTTACGGTAACTATAGATCCAGCAAACCGCATTGATGTATAAATTTATTGCGCTTACTATGGACCATATTGGTTTACAAAAAAGGTCTAATATTAAATATTTCAAGAGGAATATTGGTCGTGACCGATTTGTCAAGTAGATTCACTAAGTATGGATTATATCGGTTAATTTTCGGACCTTGTTTTCTATATAAGTTTCCTGCGAAAAATAAGCCATCAACAATAAAAAGATTTAACTTTTAATATTTTATTATAAATTTTTCCGAACAATAAATATTTGTATGGTAGGTAACCTTAGGCGTAATTATACCTTGCACAGTTTGTGACACAGGGTATATTAAGTTTTGCGGACTTGAGGGAGACCCATTTTTTAAGTTTGTCTGTCCGTCCGATGTCTGTCCGTGTAGTTTTGTGTCCAACCAACAGGTCGTCATTTTTGACATATTATTGAGATTTGACACACTAACGTGTTTTTTCTCAAGGACGAACGCTATTGAAAACCGTTCGGATTGGACCAATTCTTCGGCCACTCCCCATGTAAAAATTATTCTAATAAGCAGATGTTTTAAAATGGCGTGAATAATACTAAGCAATAATTTTGCCGCATTTAGATAACGTATGTATATTTTCTGGATCCCACCCCATAAAAAGGTCTCAATCAAAAATAAGTTCGTATATTATGATGAAAATTAGAAGAACTAGTAGTAAGTAGAGAAGTAAAAAGGCAAGTAAAGGGAGAAATAGAGCGATTCGCGGGACATGATGTACAGGAAATGAAAGGCTCAGCAATTTCAATACCTTTGGAAGGCAAAAATGTTGTGAAAAACGGATTTTGTTCACGAAACGTATGCAAAACACAATACGAATTCGGGATATGGGCATTAGTGAAGCTGTGATCTGCGTTAAACAACGGCAAACGGCAACACTGGTTGCCGGCAAACATATTCTGACTGAAAATGCATAAGATGTCCGAAGCAAAGATGCGAAAATAGGAAACCACCAAATGTAGAGTTTTCACTTCTTTTACATGCTTTTTTTGTATCCATGCACAATGGTGGTTGGAAAGGGTTAGAGGTAGAGATAGGTGGAAAAGAGAGTGTACGATCGAATTAACAGTAGAACCATCAGACACTGGGGATAGAGCACTGTCGGCAGGTTGTTTCAGAGACGAGCAATGAGGCTGGAAATGACGAGTAGCGGTAGTGTGCCATACGGCATGCAAGCACTGGACGAGATGGCGGGAACGTCGGAAGAGAAAGCCGCGCAGACCTGTTAAAGGACTTAGTTGATTGACAAATCTCTTCTATCACTGCATAACATTTGTCTTGTACGCACGTATGCATTGTGTCTAGAGTTTTGGGTACACACACACGAGTTACACTGTAATGCTGGCGGGATATAGGCGGTGCAAATGGCATTGGATATCCAACGTTAGTACGCTAACGCGTTATTTCTCTTCGTCATATTTTTCATTTTTCCACATATTACATCATTGGCTGGAGGGCCTTGACGCGTAGTTATGTTAGTAGTAGGACCAGGTGACTGCATCTATCAATTTTTGCAGTAATTAACTAATTTAATTCATTTAAGTTAGTGTGATTAACTTTGTACGGTGCAGTACAGTACACACTAAATGTTGTTGTCCCATAGGGCTTCTACTGTGTGTTGAAGGATGCAATACATAAAGTAGAAAAAATGACGTTTGCAAGAATAAAAGGGGCGTGTAACCTAATACCTAAGACATATAAAGTTCCTTCCAGCTCATTGGGCCTTGGCTTTAATTTTCTTTGGTATCATAGGAGTAAGGATTGGTCAAATAATAAAATTTGATATTAATATGTTGTGCTGCGAGTAGGCATTTTGCACGATTTTTCTGCTAACTTCTAATTATAGCAAGTTTGTTTAATTATTTTTGTTCAGTTCTGCGAGTAGATAAAAGTTGATATTATCGCAGTTTCTAAAGCTTCGTGGCGCACTGTGAACTTAGCGAGTATAGTTAAAGATAGAACTCCGTCATGAGTGAAGAGCAAGATGGAAATGCAATCAGACTTCTATTGAGATTTACGAAGATGATGCTAAGCGTTGTTTTTATATTTTTTTGTTTTTTAAACATGTTTTATTTGCTTATTTATTAATTGAAACATGTTTTTATTAAACTATGTGTTTATTTGTTTTTATTTCGCTATTTATTTATTTACATGTGAAAATCACCTAAAACGAGATAACAAAAACGCACTCTTTAGATTAACTCTAGGTTAAAAAATGTTAGTTTAAAGCTGATAAACAAATAAAAACTGAAAAATGAAATCCATTATAAATAAAAAGTATTATAGAAAAAACCACTAAAAACACGATACCCACCCTACAATTCAAAATCCATCGGTGTACCAAATTTCAACCAAATATCTCAAAATTGGCGGCTTGTAGATTGAATACAAGAAAAGTACATCGCCGGACGGATGACGGACGGACAGACAATCTTGGATGCATCTCCAGTTCTTCTGGGTGTTTCAGATATCCGTACAAACGTGACATACGCTTGAACCACAAGCGGATGAAAACAGCGCCTACTTATTTAGCACGGAGGCACACTAATAGCCTATGTGGATACTTCAATGTGGATAGTGCCAATAAATCGATGCGGCCATGCAAAAGCTTGGACACAGATGTTATCACACGTAGTATTTATGTTTGGTAAGCGATCCATATGAAGTATTAAAAATTGAATTGAAATTATGTCCATTCGCTCTTAATTGAGTTTCATAGGAATAATGACCGAAAACGATTGAAAACATTGTTTAATTTTCGTCTGCTTTTTGTTTCTGGCCCAATAAATTAAAAAAATACAAAAGAAAATCCAAACCACTGAACAAAAATCAACAAATGCATATGAATCTCGATTGCACACCAATCCTATGAATATTTATATTCAACTGAATTTATGTAACGCAAGCCTAAAAAAAACCTTACTTACTGTCAAAACAGCTGTATGTGAGTATCTGAAACTAATAAAAAAAAAAACGAATAAAAATTAAACGGCTTTTTTTGGTATAATTTAAAATTTTTTGTATGTATAAAGTGTTAAATTGGATTAATCCACAAGATTTACGCTGCGGGTGATACCAGTTTGAAAAACAAGAACAGCAACAATAACATTGAAAAAAAGGGCAATAATGCTTTTTGTTGTCATCGTCAACAGCAAACAATGCCAACAATTGTAAAAGCAACAGCGAACTCAATGCGCGCTGTGCAGAATTGAAAAAAAGAGGAAAAAAAATCTGTAAAAGCATATAATTTTTTGTTTCTTATACGAATAACATATAAATACTTTGTACATATATAACCTTGTATAGCGATATATGTATCGCAAACATAAGAATAATACTCAGTCAGTCAGTCACTGAGTATGCAATGGTACGATGGTGAGATTTGGAACCGGATGCTTTCTTCAACACCACCGGAAATACATACAAGTCTTTTGTAGCTTTTGCTCTTGTGTCGCGGTGATAAAGTTGTGCATGTACGTCTGGTATGTTTGCATGTATATTTTTTGCGTTATGCACAATTTTTCCCGTGAACAATGTTCTTAACTATAAGTGACAAGTTAGGTTTTTTCTTTTTTGGCTCGTTAACTGGTAACTTGAGTGAGACTCAACTGACTGACTCACTGACTGCCTGTTTGGCTTGTGTTCTACAAACACCAGCTGCCACATGAGCAGATAAATGCATGAACGAATGTTTAAATGCTTAAATGAATGAATGAATGAATAGGTATGTGGTACGCGGAAGCTTCGCTTATTTATTCATAACGGGGGCATCAAAAGTTATTGGGTCTTTTGCCAACACGATGACAGAGTTTTCCAAGTAAACGACACAATTTTCATTTACAAACAAGATCAAAATGGCGCGAAAAGCTTTCAAGAGGCTTACACCACTGCTAAATGAGATGCCCGCTTAAAATGCTTTGCTTTGCTTACCAACTTGTATTCTAAAAATTGGAGTAACTGTAGAGAAAAGAAATCATTTTTTAGAAAAGTCGCCAAGTTTTTAAAGAGTGATCAATAGGATCAATAAGAAAGTAAGTGAACAAACCTGGATGTAAAACCAAGTTTCTAAGTTTCTTCTTCGTTTTCAAACCGTTAACCAAATTGTAGAACATAACTATAAAACTAACGGCCGATCTTTGGAGCTTCCACGAGCTTATTCAAAAAAGTTTGCTTTTAAGTTCTACGTTGCCTGCAAGTTTCTATTGAAATGAATGTGTTCAAAGAACTTATGAAGCCATGAAGTACAACGAAACTAGGAATGAGTAGAATAAAGGGTGTAGAAGCGTGGAAAACCCTGGCAGGAAAGTTACTGGAAGCGTTTGACAGATTTTGAAGAGGAGCATAAATTATCAATACGGCAGCATATATAGAGTCAGGCAATCACTATAAGCCAGGGACATCCTTACTACACCAGATTGATTTAAAGTAAGATAAAGTAAAACCACTATCGAGACTGTTGAGGCCCATCATCAGCTCTAATTATTCGCTTCGAGGATTGGTTGACAACGACAGCCACCACAATAATTCGAATGAATTCCCGCAATAAGACGTTATGAGAGCAGTGATCGAAAACGTAGCCCGATTCGAACTCTTTTCAGTGCCGTTCGTGTCTGGACCAAAAATCACTGTATCACATTTCCTCAAAATATCACAAAATCGACGAGCTGTGGTTTCAACAAAAGAACATAAGTCGACCAAACGGAAAGACAAGCCTAAATAGATTCAGAAAGTGCCCTGAGTCAAATGGTTTTATGAAAGATATGTCTGTCTCAAGTCCTTTAGGGACTTGGCAGAAACTATGCGCCCTTACTAAAAATATTTTATATTAGAAGGCAATTACCAAACAAATTTTTATTCTGTTATGTGTACTTTTAAAAAGTAACTTTCATAATAGAAGTTAGAAGTTAGTTAAGGGACTGTTAAGCTTCGAAATTGTCTGATGAGTTTGTCTAATAAATGAATAATATTTTAATTTTCATCGGGCTTAAGACTATTTCAACGATTTATTACAAACAAGGCTAAAGCGATAGGTGCAACGAAAAATTTATGCAAAAATTAATATTAAATTGTTTTAAAAGGTCATCCTCACTAAACACTCGTGCTTTTATCAATCCATTCACGCAAGCATTTTATAGCTTTTTTTCCCTTTTTCTCTTATTCTTCTACTTAACTATGATTTGCCTCGTTATAGACTCCTTACTTTGCTTGAGTGCAGTTCAGAGCTATTGATTAACACTCAGGCAGCATTAATTGCATAAATTTTATGAAAAAAATTACATAAAATTGCCTTAAGGTAAGAAAAAGAATCAATCACTACAAAAACTAGTTTGACAATGAGTAAACGAGCAAATTATCTTCAATTTACATTATATTTATCATGGATCATTATCATCGTCATCAGCAGCATCACCATCAGCATCTGTATCGCTTAAGAAAATAGCTTCTTCAGCAAAGTGTTTGCGTCGCTTGAAGGTCTATAAGGCAGCAACAACAAAAAAATGTCTATTTAATCATTATTAAATAAATTTATCAACATTTTTACTCGCATCTATATGTATTTGTATATCCTTTTATGCACGAACGTTACAAGTTTATTATTAAATATTTAATGAAAAAAAAAAAAACTCTCAGTGATTTATATTTTGCGATATTAGAATGTTACGTACGTGTTCATAACTATAAACAGTGAAATTTATCTATCAACGTTATTTATATTTATCGTAAATTAGGCGATAAATTTTATCAAATATTAAAAATTATTATTCATTTAAACTAATTTAATTGCAGCTGATAAAAATGATTGAAATTTTCCTAAATATTAATTAAATTGAAGATTTATTAAAATGTAATTTAATTAAAGCCAAGTTTTTGTACTTAAGAGATAACATACAACAAAACAAAAGTAAAGAAGAAGGCTGTACTCGTTCGTTTGTAAGAGGGTTTTGCAATGCAAAGGGAATGTGGCAGATTTTGACCACCTCCACCATCCTCCTACTTGTCTTCGCTAGGCTGCGTACATATGGCGCATATGATAGCGCTATGTGTATGGTAAGTGCAGAGTTGTCCTATCGTCCCTTGCCGCCCCAGTCTATTCTTTCAGTTTTAAAAACCATGACTAAGCCGTAATTGTCATCTTAGTCCAAACTGTTACGTGTACATCTAAACTATTGGTAGTGCTTACACGTCTATCCTAGACTTTGTACATCTTACATCACTTGTGGTGTAAGGGTGTACTAAGCGGAACAGCCAGACGGTGTATACTTTATTATACAATGCACTTCATGTAGTAGAGCTCGGTTGTAATCGATATCAAAAGAAGTTCATAAAGCTATAGATAGATCTTTAAACATTTTGTAATCTGTAAAGAGAAAAATGCCGTTTGTCTGTTGCTGAGGTGCTATATTTTTTTTAATTAGCGTTCCGTTGTGCGTCCTTATACTTATTCCACGCTATTTCCATTTCGAGTGTGAAGTTCCGACACTTATCCTAACAAATTCTATCTCACTGGTAAATTTTAAGACGAGTTTACGTACATAAAACTCTGCGGCTTACCGTTAACCAGAACTACAAGAAAACCCGTCGGCCTATGATGACAGTTTAGATCAGAAGGAAATGGTTTTTTCCTGGTGCATCTCATCGAAAGAGGTGATTTCTTCCTACCACGTCTGATCAGGGTTGGCGGCGTCTGTCTCATTCGAAGTCGAAGCAGCTGGCATACGGCCATCCCTGTTCTAGCACTCAGTACAATTCATCCCTAAGAAACATGCGATGATTTTAAACTTATACGAATACGTAAAAGACTTGAACTTTGCTAAAAAAAGCGAGCATAGTATCTGGTCCTGTATTTCTTTTGGAATCATTTAATTTTTGCAACTTTTTTAAAAATATCTATTAAATATGATCGAATCCAGTCCATAAAATCTTTAGGATTCTTACCTTTGCCGAAGCTCACGATTTCGCGTCCTTGCCAAGCTTTGATTTCGTGCAAAATAAAAAAATGGGGCCAAGTTGTTTGTCAAAGCTTGGCATTGTGTTTCTCCGTGTTTAGAACATGAAAGAAGGAAACCACGAGAAAAAGTTTATAACTGCCTTTTGACCTTTATCTTAAGTTATTATCACATAATGAAAAAACTAAGTTTTTGCTTCTAATTAACATGAAGTGTTGATGTACTGCAACTGAAAGAGTGCTATAGACAACGGCCAATAAGGAATTTCCAAAAAAATGAGAGATTTATATAAAAGATCTGGGTGACCCTTAGTCCCTTTATACAGATATCTCTGTGTGTTTAACGTCTGCACCTGACATGAAGTCTTAATCAGACGGGTTGCCTACAACCATCGGCAATCGAATTAAGTTGATTGACGACCCCTCAGGGAGAAAGATAATCCCCATTGAAGGGGGCCTCTCTACCCTGAAGTACCGCAATAGGAAATGGGTGTGGACCAAATTCTCGGTTAGTGGTTTGCGTCGAGGCCTATCTAAGCACCTCTTTAAATGCTCCCCACGAAATTTTGAGGTAACCACAGCCACCACGAATACTCCCCGAAGGGCCGTACCCAGCAGTCAGGCAAGTAGGCATTCGTCCAGCACTATAACTTGACTTCAGCTACATGCACGCATAGGACAATATTTTGTTACGCATGGGCAATTTGCACCACAATCCATGGGCTTTTAATCCTCTACGTTAAAGATTCTTCCGAAGCCTGCTAGGTGTTTGATTCTGCGGGTAGCCACGCATTCACACAATATGTGATAGGATGATTCCATCGTTCTTATGCAGAATATGTGCGAATCGACATCTCAGATATCCAGATTTTTCAGGTGATATTTGGCGGAGAAGAGTCCAACATGGAAGTCGGTGGCTAATTTATGGGTCGTTGGGAGATTTTATAAATAGTTTTGCTTGCTGTTGTCCTGCACTGCGTTTTAAGCAGGTAACTGACCGCGCCACCAGCTCTTTACCATGGCTCCTTGACAAGTCACTGAAAGGGTCTGGAACGCGTCGTGGTAAATAGTGAGAATAAAATTTAACTTATTTTCTACTTATGTTCAACCTCTGCTATATTTCCAATGCCATCAAATGCGAACGTAGCTCTCTTTTTAGCAAAGACAGAGCTGCGGTCAACGCACGTTGGGCTAACTTCGATTTTACGATTCTCTGCGCTTATCAAGTGAGTATTTACGAATTAATACATAAGATAATCAAACTAAGATAATTGAATAACATATGAAGCGAATATTTATTATATGATTGTTATCTGCAGTCTTTTTTGCTAAGAGTTAAGAAAACGGTAATTGAACTCAAATATGCAAATTATATATTTTTGCAGAACGCAACAGAGGGAAGATGAAAGATATCAGTTATTTAATTGAAACAAATTTTACTATTCCTTTCTGTATTTAAATGCAATCTTTTTTTCGTTACATTGGTGAAAAAAAACCGCTACTATCACAGAATATGTGTATTCAGATTTCACTAAAGCAGTTAAAAAATGCTAAAAAGGTTTCTCTTCCTTAAACCATGTTAAATAATGGCGCTTTCTCTCTTTGCCGTTATTTGTTACCGGAAGTCTTGAAAAGGTTTGATGAAATTGTTCGGTCTTCGAAAATTGTAACCCACTTTCCACCATAAGCAATAGTTCTGCAAAAAAACAGTTTTCCGAAAATTTTTCGTATCAGCGTCATAAGGAGGATTAGCTGAACTGACGCTTTAGAGCCCTTGCGAGTTGTACATATATGCATGTGTTGATGATGTTGATTGTTTCCCCCGTTTTATTTGTGTTCCATCTGGTCCCATATATTACCTATTAAAATCGGCTACTCATTTTTCTATCTCACGACCGATTCTTAGGCGCTTTAGTTATAGGCCCTATTTTTTTTCGTCTGGCTGTAAGTCGGTTGCGAAATCTAATTGGAGCACTGTGCTGGTCCGATGAGTGCCAGTAGAAGTCTACGTACTAACTGGTCTTTCTTTCGTTGACGTACCACAGTGGCTACGATGGAACAGATTACAAGTAAGTAGCCGTAAATGGGCACCAAAAACGAAGATGCGGAAACCCAAGTCAAGAGGAATCAGTATTTTTTATCGTAAGTTCTTCTGTTATGCATACCATACCTTACGTTTCCCGTGCATTTTGAACATAGGATGTCAACATTTTCCCCGTCTGCTTAACATAACAACCATCCGTCGAGCCAACCATAGCCCTTAAAGTCTTATAAACTATTATTTACATCCTTATCGAACAAATATATCAATTATCCGTTCATTTCCGTTTTGAATTCCCTGTATCTAGGCTTCCATCCCTTTAACTTTCTGTCCTATAATTCGTCTGCCCGTTAAACTATTAAGCTTGGCGTCCAACCGTATGTCGTTTCGTTCTGCTTGCATCTGCTCACAGGTCGTAATTTTTGAGATATTTTGAATTTTTTTTTGATTTGAATTTGATACATGGATTGTTTTGGCCCAAGGACAAACGCTATTGAGAAAGATTCGGATCGGTCCCCTTTTCCGCAAACAATTGCAATAGTCAAAATTTCTCGACAAAAGTCACTCAGCAATAGTACTTCGATATTCTAAATTGGATCGGCAAAGGTCACATAGTCATTTCTACGACAATTGAATCATTTTATGGTGAAAAGATTTAATTTTTCTAAATTTCATAGTGAAAATTAGTTCATAATAATAGATTGGGATATCAACTTTACTGAATTTGGACAGCGTAGTCCTATTTTTGCTATACCGTCGCATATAAAGTTTCTCAGGAAATGGTGACCCTTATATGTCGTATTGTTAATGTTTTATGACGACAATTGGTTCCTTGTAGTAGTTTGACATAAAAACTAAGTGGACCAAATTTGGGCTAATGGGATCTACATCCTGGAGCTCACTCCATATAAGATATTTCATAAATAGTATGCCCTTCAGGAAAAGGTTAATTTTTAATATTTTGTGAGGAAAATTGGTCCATAGCAGACATCTGGCAAAAAAATTAAGGATTGGCAATTTGGATCACATAGGTCTACCTTTTAGACTCTAACTTCTTATCTCTTTTATAAAAAGCAAGCCCTTATGTGGAGAGAAAGTGTAATATATAGTTTTTTATGAGGGGAACTGTAATTGTCTCTTGCTGCGTCTGTATCATGGACACGTAGAATATGCCCCAAGGTAAACAAAGCTCTTTCTCTCTCTCTTTTGGGTACCCGAAAATCTATCCTATCTCTATTATTTCGTTATGTACATATGTCCCTCTGTCTCTGTGTTTCTGTCTCTATCTATCTATCTGTCTGTCGCTCTACCTCTGTCTGTCGCTCTCTCTCTCTCTCTCTCTGTGTGTGTGTCTGTCTGTCTCTTTCTCTCTGTCTCTCTTCCGCGTTCTCTCTCTCTCTCTCTCTCTCTCTCTCTCTCTCTCTCTCTCTTTTTCTCTCTCTAACAAAAGAAAATTTAAGCTACTGTCCAGGAAATAACTTGATCAATCTTGCTTCCATAACGTAATATATATAAAGGTAGATAGGTAGGGAAGGCACATTTAACAAAATCCTCGTTCATTTAAGTAGTATTGAATAAACGAATTCGCTTATTCGTAAGCGTATTCAATTAGTTTTCTGCTCTACTTCCTGTATTATGTATTACTTGCGGTCTGCTTGGTTATTATGTTCGTAATGATTTATCACATATTAAAGTAAATATTTGTCAATTTATTGGTAAATTTGAAGACTACATTTATACATTATATATACATTAGTAGTTTTGCATATGAAAATATGTACATAATGAAACAAAAATAAGCTGAATAGTTAATTAGCATTATTACGTTAAGTCTTACGTTTGATTGGAAATCACAACATACTTTCGTATGTTTATGTTACTATAAAAATAATAGAAAAAAATTCTCGAATTTGTTATGTGAAAATATACATGTGGAAGCAATAAACAAGTTAAACATCCGCTTATATGACACATGTCAATGTTACACATGCATGAACGTGTAGGTTCGTGACAGTAGAAGAGACGACTTTCGAAGCCCACTCAAAATTACATAAAACAGTTAGTTACCGTTAAACTTATTTAAAAAAAGCGGAAAACAAATTGATTGATAGCAATAGTAAGAAAGGATATATTCACCTAAAACTGAAGTTTATTTTTTAATACGGGATGAAACTTGAACTGAAAGTTAACAACTATTTTGTAACACGTTGTTAAACGATTGTTGGGACTAATAAATAGATATGGTCTGTGAAGAAACACTGAGGTTATTTGTAGACGTTGCCAACTTTTGTAATCCACGACTGTCGAACTAAAGGGACTTCGGTAAAGCTACTTTTGGTATTTTCCAAACTAATGGTAAAATACGAATTTCTTGTGTTAATTAAACCCTATACAAAACGTACGACGGAAAAAAATACCGTTCACATCGAACCCACTTTAGGAAGTACTATCGCGACCTTTGTCTGTCGAACACAACAATTTCAAATGAAATAATGCGGGCATCGATCAGTCTAAAGCCACTGAACGGCGCGCAGCTTAGGTAGTTACTCTAGATGCTATCAACCAAATTCTAAAAATCAGTCTCGACAATGGGAAGCGGTGTGCTTTTAACGACTAAACTTCCAGAGCACGAATTAAACGCTTCCCATGTTCCTTTTGTTGCCAAATAATGTTCCCCATAAACCAAGATTTGTCTCAGAATTCTGTGAGACGTCATCGTTTCGATCGAAATGACTTAGCTATAGGTAGCGGATTTTCTATGAGAAGTTTTCCCCGCCTTCAAAACTGAAAACAACATAATGTTTCGTTTAATTATCTTGCGAGCATCATCTATCACATTTATGTACGCTGTAATCCATGTTTTGGGAAAACCGCCACGATCTCGTTCCTTGATCATTTACATATCCCTACATGATCTAAATAGATTATTACCAAATAAAACATTTCCTTAAAGATTGTGTGACGAAATGCAAGTAGTTTGCTATTAGGTGTATGGCGGCGGTCTTTACTTAAGTCTGATCCTGAGGTTAATGTAATTGGAAAGCTGACATAATACGTTCCTTTCAATACTTCCTAAAGAAAACGGCCGAAAGACAATAATTTGCGCAAAACTGGAATCTCATTTTGATCAAAAATATACATAGAGGTCTGTAATGCGTAGTTCTATGTAATAGATAGGCAATGACGTAGTTTTTCGTGTATCAGATGTAAACTTTAGTAAACCTTAGTTTTTAAAGTAAAGTGACAATGTAACGATATTTACACCCTATACTCGTACAACTGATGTGCAATGAATAATTTTCATTAATCTTCATATCACAAGTTTATGCCTCACCGAAAGTCTTTTATTTCCTACCCATACAATTGAAATTCTGTTCGAAGCATATTCAGCAACATTTTCAAAGCACGACAGTTATTGCGGTACAAACTTTTTCGCAGTTAAAGGAGAATATGCATTGAGAGACGAGGAATTTGTAAATATATGTCGAAGAGGGTTCGTGTGGATGCTTTTAAATGACGTTGCTATGGTGTGAGAAAAAGAAAGCTTAAAATTAATATATCTGTCTATGAATGCAGTTGTAAGTATACACCAATAAAATAGTTTTCAAATATTGATTACATTTATCTCGTCCATCAGTCTTTTCGATTTCTCCATCAACTCTTTCTTTTTTTTGTTACTCTTTGCAACAGTTCCTTGTATGAAAATTTATACTTTTTGTAACATCTTTAATTACAAATAACACTAAATCCATTTCAACTGTCGAAAAGTTTGACAATTTTAATGTTTACATACCACCCATACCACAGATACCTAAAGTTCTGGTTAAAGACTGCTTTTTTGCAGTTTCGTAAACTAATAACACAACAGCACTCAGACAAAAGGAAATTTAAATTGGTTGTATTACTATTTACGTACGTGCATTGTTGTGCTTTTATACGCTTTCTGGGTTACAGATATTTAGGCTTGTTACCCAAAGATCACAAATCACTTTATTCTATCTTTATGCGTTACAGATATTTATACGCATTATAAGTTCTATATGCACGATATCTACCTGCACACCAAGGCAGTAGTCACGGTTCAAGTAATGGGAGGATCGTTTAAAATTTTTTAAAGCAAAATACAACAATTGTTTGTCTATGTCAAGGGCACATTGCATGCACACTAGCTCAGCAAGGAATTCCATATGTGATAGACATAAGTTAAATAAGATAAGTTCCAAGTAGGCCCGGAAAAAAGAACTACGCAAATGAGCAAATCATTTACGCATCGAATAATCAGACAGACGTGGTAACGTCACTAGTTCAGTTTCTTCAATCAGTCTCGTTCCTCGAATTCCAGTCCATGTATACTCGAGAGGAGAAATTCACATTTCATACGCATGTTTCATATTAAATTTCGGGAGTTCAACGTAATCTAATCTTCACGTCCACAATTACTGACTTAGATATCTGCGGAAAGTGAAGCTATTAGAAAAAAATTACTTACTCGACAAATACCCATTATATTCTCTTTCAGCGTGAGTGGCCAATACGAGAATTTCGCAAGTCTATCTTTCATTCCTTTTAACTTACGAAGGTCCTGAGAAAGTATCGAAATTGATTTTAGTTATTCGTATGTGTTTTCTCTAGAATGAAGATAAGCGTAATTGCTTCCTACGCTGTTCGAGTGAGCCTCATCTTTAGTCTGAGTTGCAATGAGGTAATCTTTTTAAGAAGTTGTAAGAAGCTTTAAGAAGTTGCATTGCATGTACCTTCAGCGGATCTTTTATGTTAACCCTTAAATGCTTAAAATTAATTGTTTAAAATTAGTTTTAAAATAAAGTGCAACTGGAATGTAGACAATAGGCAACAATATGCATTTAAATATGTTTCGTTTTAGATATGAAATAATTAACAATTAACTTCTTTTACCTTATACTGATATTCCTTCGCTTACATAGCATGTTAAACTTGCATAAACTTGTGCTTTCTTATATTTTTAATAGAAAATTAGCCTTCAGTTTTGATATGCATTTAACAAAGCAAAAACTATTAACCAAAAGTCGGCGGCAAACGGAGAAGATAGCCCCCAATCCTTCTAACATCTTGCAGACGTCTTTGGTGCGTCTAAAACGCTATCGTTTGGTGATTTTTGTATTAAGTTCTTTCTCTGTGTTGTTTAGAGTGTGGAGACATCAGTTAGAGATTTTCATTTAAAGATATACATGACCACGCAACGTAGCCATCGGACGCAGAACAGTGGTGTGAATTTAATAAAAACAAGTTAAAAAAAAGGAAAACGATCTAAAGAAATATATTAATATAAATTTTCGATTCTTAGTACTTCGTCTCCGTGTTTGTTCAGCGACATTCGATGGTCGAAAAGGAGTATGTGGAGAGAGCCAGGAGCCGTGTTGACAGTCGTACCTCTTAACTACTATGCTGGGCTGTGCGGTAGGTAAGATAATAGAAGTGCAATCATGTCTTTCTTGAGAGTTTAAATAAGAAGTTAAACATAAGCCAGAGCCAGCATTCAATTAAACAATCGCCTAAGAGCTGAAGATCACCCGACAGTCTGTGCAAAATTTTTTATAAGAAAAATAAACCGAAATTTTTTAAGCGATTTTTTCAATTATTAAGCCGTGAACGACAATCAACTTTTACTGTTGTGACCCAATTTAAAAGAGCCGAAGCATCAAAGTGAGGAACATAACGAGGGCTCTTGAATGAAATCGTGAATACATATGTAACCGTTTGTGCTAATTTTCTAGTAAGAATAGTAATTAGTGTAATAAAATGGAGGTTATTGGAATCAATTTTAAGATAAATGTTTTCGTTTGCTTAGACACAGTGGCTTGCATCCAATGTGTTTAAATCTAAGTTAAAGAACAGAATGAAAAATAGAATCCAACTGGTATTCAAAACACAGCAAAAACTAGAACACAGCAGGATGACATTTAAGCAAAAATATATGCCTACAATTTCATGATAGGAACCTATGTAAATATAGACAAGCATAAGCAGACAAATATACCTAGCAAATCGATACGATGGCAAAACCAAACCTTGAACATGACTATTGAGTTTTTTTCTTTTTTTTTTTTTTTTTTAAGGAACATAAAGCAACAAAGTGACAGCAGAAAACTACTTGAGTATTTAGAATTGAATAAAAGGAAAATAGTGAAAAGAAGTAAAGTAATTGCAATAACACTTTAATTATTTATAACAGAAGTTTAAAATTTAAGCAGATACTATATGAGAAAGGATAACATTCTAGTTTCTTTACATATCCCAAGACTAGTAAATTATGCGCTAATTTCATGCATAGAACTAATGCTTAGCTTGAAGTATGTAGTTGAACTTCTCAAGTAACTCTAAAGGGAAAGATTTTATCAAAATTAAAATGATCGTCATCTTATAATGAAAATACAATACGATAAGTTTCGCTAGGGTCACAATCAAATTCAATTTGCAATTTTCATGTATAAGATGTTTGCACCTACTACAAGGGACGAGGGTAAGTTCATTGTGTCATAATGTTCGCAAGACCAAAACGGAAAATCCAGTTACCCCGTAAAGAGTGTACGTTTTCTTGATCAAGGTCAAAATCTGAAACGACTTAGACGTGTCTGTCCGTCCTCCGGGCTGTGTCGTTTTACAATTTTTATATGTAAATAATTTTTTCTTATTGACACTTCCACTATTAAATTTATTATTTGAGTTCCAGAAAATAATTTGATAAGTCCGTCTGTTCGTCGGTCTTTCTAAAATCGCAAACCTTGAACTGACATTTCCACTGACAATTCCAATTAGATCACCTTAGAGAAGGGCGCAATACATAAAATGTTTAAGGGAATATATAGTCTAAAAAGAACTGAGCTCAGGAGTTTTCTATCTGAGGTAATAGTCAAGTTGCTTCAACCGAAAGCCTGAAAGCCAAGGTATATTTAAGCAATTAAAAGTCAAAAGAAGGATTTCTTATGACTTTTTTTAAACTCGATCTAATCCGTCGTAAAGTGAAGATGAGTGAACATCATTGACAATTAATCACTGCAGAAGCGGAAAATACCCTGGTAAAACTATAGCCTGCAGATATTTATGATATCGCACAAGTTCTCATAACAAAGTACCGCGTTGCAGCGTAGCCGAGTACATGTGTGTCGGTATTCGCAGGTTCAAATCTCAGTGTGGCTTGATCACGCTATAGCTGTATGATCTGATCTATAGTGGATGCTTAGCTGGTAAAGGCATTGCATTTATCGATTGTGCACACATCTACTGCACTCCGTGGTCATTTCCTACCTCTTTCCCTCTTTCTCCACTTGTTTTTGGCTATCACCCCGTTACACGTACAGGAACAATTCCTGAGTGTTTGGTCGTACTAACGAAAAAAAAGAAAGTAATAGAAATACTACTGAATGAAAACACCCGCTATAGATTACGAAAGGAAGGCAGGGTTATGCCTCGCATCCAAATAGATTGAAAGGACGGGAAAAACTCTGGCTTTGGCAAGCGGCTGTTCAACACAAATAAGAACTTTGTAAACGGACCAGATTGCATGGATCGTCAACGACCTGTAAGTAGCCAAGAACACTTGGAAACCGAGATTCGAACAACTTTAGGCTGTAATCAAATTTGTTTTTACTTTTGCGAGAAAATAAAATGAATTTTCGATTACAGATGAATTTTCATTTTACCTGATCTTTTTTTTTTATTTATTTATTATATATATATATATATATATTATATTATTTTATTTATTTATTAATGTGAGTTCTTCTCCACATTCTCTATATTCATGAGTAAACATAAATAATTTTCTTCATTTTTTTTTTTGTTTTTCATTGTCAAACATTTTGTTTTTCTCCTTTCTATCAACTGCACAAAAAGAAACTGAGAAAGAGGGAGAGACGATACCGTGTCGTTTCAACATTTGAAAAAGCGGCACTTTTTGCTTTGATGTCTGTTTATAAAGTTTTTCCAAAATAACCAAACGTACTCCAATAAGCACATACTCAACGGCATGCATAAGCGAACACATATGTTTACGTATATATGTAACACTGTGTACGCAGTTATTAAGGCTATAAGTACTTAAAAGTACTTTCGGTAAAGACTTTTCTTTGCAGTTTTTTCACCGCTTTTTTTGGTTTGTTGCCTGTTTGCATAAGACAAAAGGAAGAGAAGAAGTGAAAAGAAGGAAAGCGATATAATACACTTTATGAGGCAAAGGCGTTTTTAGGCCCCCACCACACACATAGCAGATTCGTGGTGACTTTGAAATGTGATTGCGAACGCATTTGGCTCGACCGCCCCTTTGGGAGGTTTCCATATGTAAATATTTATGAAAAAATATATGTAGTTGTGTTTTTCGTTTTCATACTTTAAGAGGAAAATTTTCACTTGCCACAAGTAATTTTCGTGTAATTGATACTGTTGTCTGCATATTAATGACTTGACTCAATTTACTCTTAATGTCTCACCAGCTCGTTTTCGGTATATTTTCGTTTATATGTATATATGTGCATATATTGTTTTTTTTTGCATTTTTGATAGAATTTTAAAATTAAGGTAAAAGCACATGTGAGAGCGCTGTTGTTTGCATTCGTTCTTTCTGCTGCTCTTAAAGCCCTGGAAAAAGAAAGAAGAAGAGTTCCCTGATGGCAACAGTTTTTCGGGCCATAATTCATTCATTCAAATATACACCTTAGGCAGATGTAATAACATTGCATATACGCACACGTACGTTCAGAGTGTAAATATATGAAAGTAAAACAGGCTCCATAATCAAAATTAGAACCGAATTATCAATACCCTTCCCTATAAAGATGAACGAAACGAGTTTTTAAGCATGATATGCTTAGCATGAAATATTAATGTTTTTATGTGGAAGTATGAACTGAAAAAATGGACGGAATGAATGCATAAATGAAAGACGCACACCAAAGCCAAACATTTTTTAGTCTTCGCAATATTTGATTCATTTCGCATTATGTTGTTTAAGAACAAAGGCCAAGGTTAACGCTCACGGAGAAATTGTTTTTGCCTCATAAAATCTTAAAAGATTATGTGCTCACGCATATCGCTACGTTGTGCACACTTTCCACTTGCAATAATCTTCACATACCCTACCATCCAGGTATTTAAGTAAACCTGCCTTGAAATATGTCGCTATAAAAGCCTCTATTTACATACCCCTATATGCATGTACACTTGAAATAATATGCTCGGGTATGTATGCGTGTGTGGCTTGACTGCTTGACTGTTTGACTGTCTTTTTTTTGTGTGTTGAATGTAACCGCCTTCCTCTGACAGCTTGCCTTTTTTTCCTAACGTTTGCAATTTGAATGGGTGGCCTTAGTTCTATTTGCATGATATATACATATATGATGATATATGTATATATATATATATATATATATATATATAATATACATATAAATGCACATAAATATATATGTACGCGCACGCATACATAGGCATACACAAGCACACTTATTGCACATGCAAGCATTTATTTTTTACACACATACGTTTTTACATATGCATACGTACACTAATATCTGACTATTAACTTATAAGTTGACATTCTCTCTAATGCGTTTTATTTTTTGTTTTTTGTTGTTTGTTTTCTAAATTTACGATCGCACTTTACTTTTGCACATATGAATATGATTGAAAATTTATTAGGCCTTCAACATAAACTTAGACTCACACATATATGCGCACACGCACACAGCCATATACTCGACTAGAAATTTATTAATCTGAACGGGCTCGTTTTATTGTTGTGATTTGATTTAGATAGAATAACAAGTTGTGGATATTGAATATTTATGATATTCTTGAGCTGTGCGGTTAAACGGAAAAATATGTTTTATACTAACATATAAAGGAAAATTTTTTCAAGAGAATATCATTTCCGCGTTAAAACCTATAGTAAAGCATAGCCTTACTAAAGGAAAAGCTTCATAGAGAATACACTATAGTTCTTAATGGCCTCGCAGAATACCATCAGCTTTTCCATAAATGCTTTTTAAACTTGTTGAACGATTGTCGATATTCTGTTAGAAAAGTATCAGAAATATGTAATCAAACACGTAAGAGCACTATAGTGGGCCGCCCACCCACTATTAAATACCCTACAACAGCATACATTCGTGTAACGACTTTTCAACACGAGCTACTGTATGGGAAATGATCGGAAAAGTGGTCCCTTTTGAAACATTTTCAGTAGCATTCGTTCTTGAGCCAAAATATGCCAGTCCTCCAAGTCTCATAAAAATATCTCAAAAACTGCGACTTACAGTTTGAGCACAATAAAACAAGACGGACAGGCACGCTTACATCGATACAGAAAGTGACTCTTAATCGGTCGGCACAATAAAAGTCCGCTCTATTTCAAATCCTTTTGGGCGTTGTATACATCCTCGCAACCTTATTTATTTATTTATTTACCTACTGACCCTTATTTAAATCTCGAAACCGTTAAGGCCTATGATAATAGATGGCAACATCTATCATAGGTGCAACAATAAAGTACAATCACACAAAATGTTCTCAAACAAAAGAAAAGTGAAGGTGAAGAGAAAGAAGAAAATGGCAGGAACAAGGCCAGCAGGAAAGGAAATAACATATGCCACACCCACAGTTTCGTCCCAATATTATGTAACTAGCTAATCTCATTATTAGCTGGCCTATCAACTGATCTACTAAAAAGAAAAGAGATCAAAAAACTCACTCGGTCCCTGCTGTATAATAATGCTGTCAAGGTTAAGCAGCAGTCTAGCTTTAAAAAAGTTAATGAGGAGCATCCTAGAAAATGTAGAATATAACCCGAGATATGGTCATGCCGCCTCAAGCAGAATGTATATCTAATAATACGATTGCGTAATAGCCTCAATTGATTCAGGTTTGCAGTATTCGAGGAACTATAAGCTCCTGTGGCACAAATTCTAAGTAGCATGATTAATGCTTTAATTTTGATTTGAACGGGCATGGAGACACCCAGGGAGTAAGATTAAGAAATTGACCCGAGAAAACCGAGAAATTATTTGTGCTTAATGTGTGACTTAATGTGTCCTTATACTACAAGTGGTGTAGGGTATACAAATCCTGCATTGTTCGAATTATTTTTGCTTTCTTTTGTGTTGTTGTGAAGCGAATCCCAAAAGGAAAATTCAAAAATTTGCCTCTATTGCCGTATTTTTAATACAACTTGTATTGAATTTAAATTGAATTTGAATCAAATTTGAATTGAATTTAAATTAACTTCAAATTGGATGCAAAGAGGACTATAAAGAAATCGAAAATTTATTTCGTCCAAACAATACCATCAAAGTTAATTAATTATATTTTCTTCTAAATCGAAAACAAACGCAAGCGACTTTAATCAAATATAGTCGAATTTAATTAATGTCACTTGGAAATCAATTTCGATTGCCTCATACTATCTCCATCATAAGTGTTAGCTAACAAATTTCATGATTCCGCAGCATTGTTATGACGTATCGAGCTTACTAACAGTGCTGTATTAGATACACACCAATACCTCTGCAAAGAGGACAACTATATGTAGGGGTAGCATTCCAAATGAAAAAAAAATATTGTAATATTTATTGACAGAGAATCTAGTATGCACGTATGCTTTGCCCACACACATATAGGATCTTACATGTTGCTGGATTGATACAAAATTTTCTGCGCTTTAAGTAATCTATTAAAACCCCGTAGCATTTTGTTAACTGAATGTTGGTGGGTACAGAGCTCGAAATTGTAGTTGAAAAGATCCAAAAGCGAGCAAGAACAAGTCTCAAATCAATATTTTTTGCATTCGCAATTAAGTGACGAAAATGAATATTGTAATCTGCTTTTCGTCTTCTTTCGCTTGGTTTCGAGTTTAAGTTTAGAATTTCATTCTATTACAACGAGGGAAACGAAGAAAAGTATAAAATTTCAAGATATTCTTAGTGGATCTTATATTTTTATATTGTTTTATATTTGCGCCTGGCAAACCCGTATCGAAATGCACCGCTGTACCGTCACTAGTTGCTTGAACCATAGAAATAAGAAGAATTTGGGAATAAGAATCAATTTCCGAAATTTTCATCGCTACTTGATACCAGGCGTGCGCATTTATTACGATCTGGATCAAAAATGCAATCATCAATAGATATGTCGGGTACGTCCACTATAACTGTCGGGTTTGATTAAAATGAAGATTTTCGTTCGTGATTAACGGAGCTGTGGATGTAGAGCAAGCCAGTAAAACGTGTGTGGGTTTTAACCGACTGACTTCACAGTATTCTCTCGATTGTATCTTATGGGCATAAGTGTCTGTGAGACGCCGTCAAAATTAGAAATTAAAAAAATTTTTTTTTTTTATGTGCTCGACCCAAAAATTCGTGTAAAAAAAAGCGTGTTTGCTCTCATTGGTGAACAGTGTTATTTCGAAACCATGTAAAAGTTGTGTGTGTATGCAAAACGTCGATAGTTCTAGTGTTAAGTATTCGGAATAGAGCACATTTAGTATTTGAGTGGAAAAAATTGTACCCTGCGGCACTACACCAGCAACAAGATTATACGGATTCATGCAATACTCAGAAGACTTTGAGAAAGTGCCACGTTTTATAATATTTGACAACTTGAAGTCACTTTCTGAACCGATCTAAGCTAGCTCTACCCGTTCGCTTCCTTTCTTTTTGTTCAGCCTATAGATCGCAATCTTCGGGATATTTTGATGGAATTTTCTATGCCGACGTTTTTTGACCCAAAATCGAATTCTCTTAAAAATGGTTCGGATCGCACCACTTTATATTATATTTATATAACTGTATTAAGCCAAGTATGTAATAATGTATGGCCACGTGCCGCCATGGTATTTGTACTTGTTTTGGGTCATGTAATGTCGAGTTTAGCTTGATACAGGAGTTGGTGTAAGAAATACGTCGACGAACCAGGCCCGAGATAGGAGTTGGAAAGGGTTAAAATCGTCAAGTCAAACTCCCAACTCTCGCTCTTTCCCTTTCCCTCTCTCTCTCTCTCTCTCTCTCTCTCTCTCTCTCTACCTCTCTCCCTCTCTCCCTCTCCATTTCGCACCCATTGTTGCTTTCTACCTCCTTTCTACGGCATCAAGAATGCAAATTAACTGCATATACAGGGAACGTAAAGTTGTTGCAAAATTTTAGATTTGAATGCATTCTAATAAACTGAAATTATGTATATTCTTCTTTTTTAAACGGCTAATTCAATATATTTCATTTAATTAATTAAAATTTGGCAGATGTTCCCCGTTGGTCCAAAACACAATTTTACTGTGGATATATCACATCAAACGATAAGAAAGGAACGTGCAACGTCTCTATCGCTACAAAATGTATTCGCAAAGGCAAACACACCCATATGAAAATGCAGACAGATAAATATCCACAATTGAATTAATGCAATAACTAACCAGAAAATCGCGTTGAAAGAAGAAAAAAAAAGGAACTGAACATCGTCGGTGCGAACTGATAAACGCAGAAAGGGGCAAACACAGGCATTACGGTATAATATCTTAAATTAAAGTGTAGCAAAAAATAGACAGAATTTTTTTTTTGTAGCTAGAAAAAGAAAAGAAAACAAAAAATCCAGCATTTATTCATAATCTTAAGTAAATGCAAAAAAAGCATCGAACAAAATCAAGGAGTGTAAGCTCAGTGATCATGCGTATAAGGCGGGTAAGGAAGAATGCCAAAGAAGAAGGAAAGAAAAGAAAAAACATCCAAGTAGAGCAGTCGAGCAATAATACTAAATCTGATGATGACAAGAGACGTGCAGACATCATGTGTTAACAAAAATATAAATGTTTTCTATGGCTTGAAGAGCATTTGAATTTCTCATAATGCACGCTTCTATAAAGTTATGTGCGCTAGTGGAACGGCCCTGCATACTGCCGGCGCAGCCAATGATGTAAGCAAGCAGCCGATCAACAAAACTGACGCCGCCAGTTTTTGATGACACAAACGACGCCATATAGGCTACAGTTGTTGTTAACAATGTGCATAAAATAAGCGCAAGCAGCGACTAAAAAAAACATGCATTTCATTGGCTCAAGTGCTGATTTGTATGCTATGCAAAATAACATTTTGTTCTTTTTTGATGTTGTTGTTGTTATTGTTTTGTTCCTGTGAGTAGCATATCATCATTCTTAGCGTATCATCGCAATTTTCCGTAATTGTTGTTTTTTTTCTTTTTTGGCTTTTCTTACATATGCACATATTTTTTCATCAGGTCTAGTTTATGTTTGTCATCTCCTCCGCACAATTGTTAATGTTGTCACTATAGTTTGTGCCGTTGTCGTTTATTGCCGTTGCTATTGCCGTTGTTGTTGCTGTTGCTGCTGCCGCTGCCGCTTTACAACAGTTGGTTTATGTTTGAGTTGTAGTTTTCTACGCATGATAAACTCTAAAGATGATATATAAGTACAATCATATATGAACGAACACATACGCTTGCTTGTACAATATAAAGCTAACAAAGGCATGTCAGCACATCAGGAGGTTACTGTTAGCTTTCCTTCAGCTCAAGTTGTACGCCACCAGCCCACATACTTTGTATAAAACATTCGCATAAAACTGTTTTGCATTCGCGTAAGATTATAGGAAAAAATTGTTCCAATTTGCTACCTACAGTGAGTGCAATTGTGCGTTGTTTGCTATGCTATGTGTATATGTTTTTTTCTTCTTTTTTTTATTATTGCATTTTTATTTTACTTTTGCTTCCTTTATTTGCATGCGTTTTATGTAATTCATTCAGCTACTGTTGCCGTATATTTTTTTTTTTGTTTTCTCAATTTTTTTTTATACTTATCACGGAAGGATGAATGGTATACTCATTTTGTCAAACCGTTTGCAAGGCCCAGAAGGAGGCTTCAATATAGTATATATATTCTTGATCAGCATCAAATTCTGAAGCAATTTAATCATGTTCATCTGTGAAATGTCTGTTGTAAGCGTTCTCCCAGCAGAAACATTGGAAGGTCTCGCACGCAGGTTGGTATTAAATATATGTTAAGTCGGTCGAAGACCAAGCCTACAGAGTCAGGTAAACTGAACACATTTTTGTTTTTGAAAGGCAAAAAAAAATTGATTTTTATTCGTTACTCATAAAGTATAACAAATAAATCTACATTTACAAAAACGGGAAAAAGTGACCCCGCCTACCCAATATTACAATAAATCAAAATTTAATTCTTTTTGCAAAACCTTTAAAACGAACAGAAGCAAGGTTCAAAAATCCCATTAAGTATGTGAATTCTTGGCCAGATTAAAATTTGGAATGCTCCTAAGTATGTCCGTCTGTATCTATGGTAAACATTTTCTCGTCTGCAAAAATGCCCATAAATCGCTTATAAATTTTGCAAGATTCGGTCACGACCGAATATAATTTTCTTACTTGTTTTTTTGTTTTTCTTTTCCATGTATCATCTATTTATTTGTTCAAATGGCAACGGATTTTCCAGACAACATACAGCAAACACACCGTTGTGTTTCTGTTTCAAAAGCTAAAAATTCTTGAGAGACAAAGAAAGAAAAAAACAGTGCGTTTTGTTTTAATGAAGAGGGTGAATATATAATGTAAAATAATTGAGAGGACAGTTGTTACTTACGTGCTCGGAAGATACGCATCAAACTACATTTTTTGAATAATTCTCAAGTCTTTAGTATAATTTATTTTTGACTTTAGAATATCATTTTAATTACCATTCATTACCTAGCAAAAAGCTCTTTCATTATCCCTTTAACGGACACAACAGAGATTCGAATTTATCTCTTTAGGTTGGCCTTTAACTAAGCGAGGCAAACTGAAAAAAGCTCTTTCATTATCCCTTTAACGGACACAACAGAGATTCGAATTTATCTCTTTAGGTTGGCCTTTAACTAAGCGAGGCAAACTGAAAAAAGCTCTTTCATTATCCCTTTAACGGACACAACAGAGATTCGAATTTATCTCTTTAGGTTGGCCTTTAACTAAGCGAGGCAAACTGCAAAAGTGAAGATGTTCGGCTTTTTTTTAACGCATTGTAGGCGAGTCCTTTGACCGGTTTGACCATTCTGGAGTTCTTTCGCAAATTTATAAGCGATGTCTTTATTAGGAGAATGTTTTCCGCAGATATTACGCAGTTAGGTAGACGGACACATGGGCAGACAAATAGAGGGACACGCTCCGTTACACTTTGGATTTTACGCTGCTCAAGGATTTATATAGTTTACAGAGTCTTCAAAGCTTGTTTCTGAACGTTATAAAGTCGCTGACAGAAAAATGAAATTTTAATACGCTAAAATACCCAAGGGCAACACCGCATGTCATCTCATGCTTGGTTAGTAATTCGGAAATTCGTTGCGAATGTGGAAGAAATTGAATTCCTTCCCAAATAAAAGCATTTTATTTTGATAGCATAGATCTAAATTTCACAAAGCGGAAATTCATGCAGCAGGAGAATGCCGTAAACTATTTCATTACATAACAATGCGTTTAGACGATGAATTTTTCATTACATCATGTTGACGACCAGAGCAAGTCAAAGTTTCAAAAATACTACACTTACATTGAATGTATTTTATAATTGGTACGCTTGTTGTTTTGATAGAACAACATGCAGCTAAGATAAATTCTTTGCTCGCGATTTTTATTTAGCGACCACAAGCGACCCTATCCATTGACGTTATACCGTTCAAATACCTTAAGCATTAGTTTCGGGCACAATATCTTCTATGCTATTGACCTATTAAAGCTAAGAGAAGAACGACTACCAGTGTTGGCTAGAAAGCAGTTTCCTTGAGGCTACACAGGCAAAGCAAAGGAAATCAACACAAACTCAACAAATTTCTTATGAGCATTAAATGTTGGAAAATTTACTTGCAATTTCTTCATATTTGGCTTGTTCTAGGTGCAGTTGCCCAAGAGACAAATACAAGGTATCCTAAACTTTACTCAAGATTTGAATTTGACGCCATATATGCGGGAACGCGTTGGCAACTCGAAAGAAAGCTTAACAAATGACAGTTTAGGCTTAGTAAATAATGAGCATGACACGAGAGAGCAACGCGTTTTCATTGTTGAACAATATTTCAAAAATAATGAAAGTTTGGCGGCCACATCTCGCAAATTTCACACAGAGTATGGTCACTTTGATGGTTTCGTTATTCGTCGTTGCGAGACAAGTGAAATTTAGTTCATAAAGTAAAGGAAGAACAAGCTTTCAATACATTACTTTCTATACATTGTTTCCTTCCAAAGTCTTCTAACTGACATAGAATTTTTCCACTCGAGAGTCGCTCAAAATATTCAAATCCAAAATTCTTTGGATTTTTTTTTTATGTCATTAATTGTGTTTGTCACTATTTCATTTTCGTCACCTGTTGTTTATTTCGTAAGCATCATGGAAATGTGGAACTACAAGAGCATTGTGTTGTTGTAACCTAGACTGACGGAAAGCTGAACGTAGCAAGCGGGGCTGTGCAGCTTCTCCAACTTATATTACATTTACTTTCAAAAATGTCACAAAAGGCAACGTTTCTACGCTTTTATGTATTTAATGCTGCAATGCAGACCTTCCGTTCCGTTAAAGTCCTACGCTAAAAGAGCTTTTGTCGCCCGACAAAATTGACGAATGCTTCGAACCACACTTTAGCCTTCAGTCATATGCTCTCTTGAATTTCCCAACAAAAATAAACAAGTAAAAAAATTATATCCAGCTTTGATCGAAGCGTTTACACCCGTCACTGTTATCTTAAAAAATACAAAATGCTCTGTAATATGGAGTGGGCGCAGCTGATCATTCTATTTTCAAAATAAAAGTTTTTGTCGCGTAGGCGTGCGGGCGTTGTAGGCGTCTCCTTGGAACCAGATAGTCCCTTCCAAATTGTTTTGCAAATGTGTAGACGATATCTTCATTTTCGGTAACGGAAGAATGTTTACCACAAATACTACGCAGACTAAACAGACCAGCAGACAGACATACTTCAGGATTTTTGAAGTTCACTTCTGCGCGTTTTAAACGTGCTATAAAAAGAATTAAATTTTGATTTATTATAATATTGGCTAGGCGTGGTCAATTTTTCCCAGTTTTATATATGTACTACAGCAGCTTTCATAGACTCCGCATTCAAAATTCCATAGAATCCGCATTTAGATTTATCTCTTTAGTAAAAAACCCGTTTTGTTTTTTATTCCTTTTCAAAAACAGAACTGTTTTCAGTTTACGTGAGACTGTCGGCGTGTCCTTCGATCGATTTAACCCATTTTTAATACCAACCTGCGTGTAAAAACGCAGTGTTTCTGCCAGGAGAATGTTTACAAGGGACATTTCACATATGGGCAGACGAACAGATGGACAGATGAACATGGTTAAATCGTTTCATAATTTGATGCTGTTCAAGAGTATATATACTTTGGGAGGTCTGTGATGCTTCCTTCTGGGCGTTGCAAACGTTTTGACAAAATGAATATACCCCTCAACCTTCTTTGAAGCTTTTCAAAGAAAATCCTCTTTTTCTCAGTAAAAAGAAATGAAATCCGATCAACAAATTTTCTATTCATCCAAATATTTTTTTAAACATCAAATTTTCCGTCGTCTTTTTTTAGTCTTTTTCTCATGAGTTTCTTCTAAGCATTCATAAATTTCATTATGCTCCTCTTTCTTTTATAATAACACCTGCTTTTTACTTGCTACAGCCATGTGGGTTCTTATGCATAAAACAAAAACTTGGCATCGTTTACAAATTCTGAATAAGTTCCGTAGAAATTGTACTGCGAGTTCTACATAGAAAGTGCCAAACGTGGTCGTATTTACTACCTTCGCTATCCATCTTTCCACGAGCGACGAATTTGTTTTGCGCGCAATCATTTCGCGCACATTTTCCATGAAATCATCGCGTTTTCTTTTCATTTTTGGTTGGTTAGCCGATCTGATTTTGCCCCTTGCGGTATCGCAACCGTTTTCACATCACTTATATCACTCGCACACATGTGTGTGGAGTAAGTAGTCGTCGCCATAAACTTTTTAAAAAATTTAAAAACTTGCTTCTATGAAAGCGTTAAAAACAAAATTTAACACACACTTGTGTTATGATGAGATGACAAAAGATGACAATCACTTTAAGCGCTAATAGTTGACAATGTGTTGGTGGATGCTTGCCTCGTTTTATAGAGCAGATTACTATATAGGCTGCAGTAGTAGTTTTGATTGCACATAAATCATTAAAATGCTCTGGCGCTTTATTGTCACATTCCGTAGGTGTTGTGTACGGTTGTGTTCAAATCGGGGGCACTAGCTTTTCTAATTTTCTGGTTTTAATTAATTTTTTCCTTAAAATATATTACAACTGAAATCAACTTACTTAGGGTTTAGAAAAACTAAAGCATATTTCCAGAAATTGTTGAACACTTAACATAATTTTAAATAATATCTTTGCGGCTTTTTATTGAAGCTAAAGAAAAGGTAATTTGTATACCTTCAGGTATTGATTTCTTTTAATGTAATTCATTTTAATCACTTCATTATCGGGAAAATAAAAAAGCTATTGCTGTGATACCTTTTTGGTTTTACGTAATCAATGTAATAACATCTAGAGTTTTTTTTTGTTTTTCTAACTATTTACGGTTAACGTGATGAAAACACGAATTCAATAAAGAGAAAAATGTAAACCGAAAATCCCTTAAGCGATTTGTCTACAAAAATAAAAGATCACTTAAGAAATTGCTAGCAAAGAAACAACAAACGAACAAACCAATCGATAGACGTAGCGACGAACAAGCATGATTTTTGTGAGCCACCATGAAAATCGATAATGTCAACGATTCATTAGCAAATGGTAATTTGAATTTTCCCATCATAATTTGCATGGAAATTTGGCCATTTTGCGTTTCTTTCGCTCATTTGCGATGCCACTCTTTCTCGAATAGTATAAGCTTCAGTTTATAGCAAATGCATTGAATCAATTTAAAAAAAAAAAAAGAAAAAACTTTAAAGTACATACATATGAAAAACAGTCAAGTCAGACTTTCAATGCTATGTACATATATATATAAATATATATATAAAGGAAAAGAGTAAAAGAATGAATGCTTGAAAAACGAGCCAAACGAGCGTTCGGTTTGTCGGTGGGCTTTTCTTTCTCTATATTGGATTTGCATTTAAATCTAACAATCTGTGATTGCAAAGACTGATGATTTTCATTTTATTAACAATTGCCTGCATTTAAATTTAGCTGATGATCATGATCATGGTGATGACGATGATGATGATGATGATGGTGGCGTTGCTAGTAGTAGTAGTAGTGGTAGCATTAGTGTAGCATAGATACCCAGAGGCTTGCAAAAAATAGCAAAACTTTAAGCAAAAGAAAAACTTACAAAAAAAGTATTTGAAATCAATATCAACAATCTTTCAATCAATTTCTACTATTTAGTTGAAAAACATGCACCGCGTGCGCTTCAAGGAAAGCTCACCAAAAGGGTACGATTTCATAAAAGAGCAACAAAACAGACGCTTGATTTGATCATTATATAATATGTACATACACGCAGTACTTTCCACTTAACTGCCAAAATATGCACTTACAAGCTACATGCACGCGTCGTAATAGGTACTTACATGTCTGAAAAATATGACTTGTTCCAATCGAAAAAATAAAAAGTGGCAGAGCCATTTGCCATTAATTGCTCCAAAATTGTGTTGAATGTACAAACAAATTTTCAAATTCACTAAAGAGGTTACAATTCACAATTGTATAGATTTTGAGCACTACAAGATCGGATAAGATTAAATTTGGGCCATAATGTTAGAGAGGCTTTAGCACGTTCCCTATGACGCGACCGAAATAAACTGTTGTTATCACTATTTTACGTGACGTAAAGATGTTTAGAACACTGTAGGAAACGTGTACCGTTTTAAGTACACAATGGTATTACGTGCGTTTTATTTTTTCTCATAAACACAAACCAGTTTTTATGCAAAATTATCGAATTTATTACCGCACACCAGCAACGGCACCCCTTGCGTAGAAAAGGCATTCGCTGTTAATATTTGCACTGCGAAAATGAAAAGCTTTCCACTGAATGCTCTTCAATGGGTGAAGTTAAAAATCAAAAATCGAAGGCACAAATCCCGCCTTTCCTATCGAGTGCCGAAAGGAATGTCTAAACTAAAAACGAACTATACCACCACTGAGAGGATCTTTGAAAGTAGTCCTCAAATATTTTGCGTTCCTTGTCGAATCTTTCCCTTAAAATTACAATAACTTATTTAACATTAACATTACTATTTTAACAAAGCTTATATTGGAATTAAATAGTTTTGGAATGAAAAATAAAAAAATATATGAAGCAATAAAAGAAAAGCACTATTCAGAAGAGACATATTTTTACAATTTGTATATTATTTATTCAGTTGCATTATTATTGAATAATTTTCGTACACAATGTGTTTTATAAAATTTCCAAAATGACCGGATGTCCAAATCATTTATTTAAAAAAAAAAAATTCTCACTTCATTTATAAACCAAACACGGTTAATGTTCCCGACATCCGTTTCGAGCAAAAACTAATGTAATGTTAAGGGCAAATTGTTTAAACATTTTCTCATTAATTATAAATCACAGCATTACAACCAGTTACCATAAATCGTTGAGCAATTACGACACCTACAACACATTCACACACATATAAACATACATTGCCCAGCAACATTAACATCACAATTACCACAATTTTAAGCTATATTTGGTATAAACATTTTCTAATATCATATCATGTGTTAATGTTACATATGCATGTTTATATCGGCTCAACAATTTGTGGAGGTCAACAGATGAATGTTCGTTTTTGGTCGAAAACAATAAACCTGCAAAAAAAAAAAAATTGTAAAGCGTTTATAGAGAGCTTGGAAATCGTCCGTTGACACTCAGCGTTGCGTGTTATTAGATCGACAAAAAATTTGTGCTTGTGGTTTAGTCATTATCAGTGCTAACTAATGCAAAGCAACGTTCAACAAAAATGGCAAGCGCTTAACCAGAAAATCGCATCTCTGCGCTTACTTTCAAAAGATGACAGGACATTTTCTCTTTTGCATCTGCTTCCAAAGGATTTGCTCTTAACAAAAGCATCCATCCTCTTTAGTAAACACGCACCTGTAAATTGGACGAAAAAGTTGAGGTTTATTCTCAATTGATAGCAAGATTGGGTTGGGCTTCTTTCGCGAAAATATTGAAGCTCGCCTGAAGCAGATGGTAGTGGCATATATCTTTGGTCTGATAAGGAATAAAGTGATCTGCATCGAAAGTCATTGACATAACGTCCTTCAATATTGCTATTCGATTATTCGTGTGGCGGACAAATTGAGCGGTTTACGTATGCAAGCAAAGCATCGAATCTTTTGTATACATGTAACACGGGGACACTCAGAAAGAAGTGATGAAAGACAAAGCGACAAGAGCGGGCCACAACATATCGTGTGCTATGCAATGGGTAAACGTTGTGTTTTTACTGGGCGAGTAATCGCTACAGCTACGGGCAAATATTCCATACCGCACTGAGATTTGAACTCACGAAGACGGACTTAATAGTCGCCATTCTTATCTGCTCGGCCCGCTTGTGCGGATAATTGCTGATTGAGAGCGAGTTGCTCGGCTTGCTTATCGGTAAACTTGTAGTACCATGTTTTATCGTAGAGCATAGAGTATATGTACAGTACACATATATATATGTAGTGTATAGATATAGAGATATAGATAAAGGGTGTATTCTATCATAGGGCGCACAATCATAGGATGCACATACATACCTTGAATGCATAGCTATTCTTTATTCCCTTAGGCGTAACTGATGATAACTATTAAAAAGGCGAATAAATGGGAGTCGGACGATTCGAGCTATAAAACCTCACACTTAGTTAACATGTATATTTTTCTTGCGAAGATTGACAGATTTTTCTATGACAGTTGCATCGGGTAAGCATATTTTTCATCCTATAAAGTAAGTATATTTTGAATCAGCGTGAGATTCCAATTGGATTTAGCGAGCTTGTAGTCCATTCATCCATGCATAACGATTGCTTGTTTCTATGTACGGATTGTTCGATTTTAATTAGCATATATGTGTTGATATATTTTAGCACTTTCTCTGCTTCCGCTATTAGGTTTTTGATCAACAGAGTACTTCCTGATGTCTTTGCTTCCGTTATCTATTAATAAATAACAAAACAAGCGCTTTTCGTTTCGATTGATTTTTCTTAACCTTATTTTTTCCATATTACTTCGGTTACAATTATTAAAAACGATAAGTAAATCGGAGGCGTTATATGTATTGTGAGGACCCAAAGTCGTGCCCTCGTTTTGGCCTCACGAATTCTCCGTCTCTGGGGAGGGGAGAGTGCTAGAATAAGAATAGAATAAGAAATAGCATAGGAATAGATTAGGAATAGAATAGGGGTAACATAAGGTAGAATAGTAATAGATTAAGATAGGATAGAATAGAATAAGAATAGTGTAAGTGTAGGTTGCGGGTAGGATAGGGAAAATTAGCTTAGTTAGTCAACATTAGGCTCTCGAGCCGACAAGTTGAGTTCTGGCCTTCGAGCCAGTAGGTTAGAGGAGTTTTGGCTCTCGAGCCAATAAATCGGGTTTGAAATTATCGCGATGCTGTGGTCATTTTACATTTTATTTTTAATTTACTACAATTCATCAAGTGTAAAAGAATATTGAACTAAATGAAGAAAAGAGTAAGTCCCTGCAGACAAATGGAAATTTTCTTGTGATTCTTTCCCTGGGCCGCTGAGCTGCCCCAGCCCCGGAAAGGGACGAAAACGTCCTCACAGTATGTAATATAACAAAATGAAACATATCAGGTGAGTAAAGCTAGATTTACTTAAAACAAATTTAGATTTACTTAAAACATTTCGTTACAAAGCTTAATAATCGAAATATTCACTATGCTTGTGTATAGTCTTCTGTTTCCTATCGTATAGCTCCCCGCGATAGAAACTTCGTGATTTCGAAACGAAATAATAATCGACCCATTTTCGCACATCTTCAACTTTTGTGAGCTCCTAGCCTTCTAAGTATGACAGCATCGATCTAAACAAGTGGTTATCAGAAAAGGCCATGTGTGGAGATTAAGCTGCAATCGACCCTAAGTTAAAGACGACTTCCTTAGTTGCTTTTATAGCATGCAGAGAGAGTTTTCATAAAGTAAAATCACTTTTTGATTACCCTTGCCAGTAAATAGTCCTTTTTCCTGAAGCGCGTCACTTATTATCACTAGTTGTAACAGTTTCACAAGACTTTAGAAGTTTATAGTAGATGATAACGCTATAATCCCATCGAAGGCAGCGTACCTTTTTACGGAATGTGAATTGTTGCCCCGGATGAACACATTTCTTCCCTTGTCGTTTAGAATTATCATAAACCTTACCTTTTAAATAACTTCAGGTGCATTTTTCCCAATTTAGAACAGAATAATATGCATTGCCTCAAATGCTCCTCGTTGCCAAATGTCTCTTTACACCTTGTTATACCCACCGTGTGAGAAAGAATGAACGCGAGCAACCAATTCCAACACAGAGAATATATTTACACACCAATCCTAGTAGCTTTCAACCAAGTCCATCATTATCCGTTATTTGAACTCTGAGGGGGGTAAGAGTTTACATCAAGAAGTTGACATCAAAGCAACTGTGTTTTTGCAATCAAATGTATGCGCGATAAAAGGAAACTAAAATAAGTAGGGAAATTGTATTCGGCTCTAACCGAATCTTTTACATCACTGTTATCCTAGAAAAGAGAAAAGAAGTAAAAGAACAAAATTTAGACATGTCGGCGTTGTAGGCGTGTCCTTTGTGTGTCCGTGTTTAGGTCAAATTCTTATGCGAATTTGTGGGCGATATCATCGTTTTCGCTAACGGGAGAATGTTTACCACAAATACGCAAACAGACAGATGGATAGATGGATAGGGGGACATGTTTAGGTGTATTCAAAATTTTAAACTGGTCAAGAATTAATATACTTTATAGGGTTTTTGAAGTTTGATTATTTTTTTAATACCTTTATAACGCGCAGAAACAAGGTGCAAAACCCCCATAAACTATGCAAATTCTTGGGCGGTTTCATAACTGTTTACTGGGCGGTTTTTTAACTGTTTACATAACTTTGTAGTATTTGTGCTAAACATATTCCCGTTAACGAAAATTAAGGTATCGCCTACAAATTCGTATAAGAATTTAGAATTGACCTAAACTTTTCAAAGGACACGCCTACAACGCCTACACGCCTATGCAAAAGAACTTTTATTTTGAAAATAGAAAAAATCAGCTACGCCCACTCCATATTATAGAGCGTGAGAATTTTGTTCTTTTACTTTTTTTGTATTTTTTAGGATGACGGTGATGAGTATAAAAAGTGAGGTGAGAATTTAATTTTCTTATTGGTTTTTTTTTTGTTTTTTTTTTTTTTTTAATAATTTTGCATATTTTGGAGTTCATATGTTGCTAATCTGCATCTAAATGCATTGAAATTCCTAATGAAATTATAAAACAATAACAAAGATTTTACCGATGCCACCTAAAGCATAATATATGGAACGCAGTGATTTTTATGTGGTTTTAAGTTCATACCGAGGCGCGCACATAATATTTTTTGGCGTTAACGCAAAAAAAAAAAAGTCAAACATTTTTCAATTTCACGCTTCAGAAAGTTTACTAATTAGATTTATGCCTTCAGTATACATATTTATATATTTGTACGTATTCGGGAATCAGCATATGTGGCCAGCATGATAATCATAATATTTGCCGTTGCGGTTTTCCATTCATTTACTTTTTTGTGTTTTGTTTTTCTGTTCATTTTTATCAAAATTCCCAAATAAATAAAATTTATAATCAAATTAAAGAATGCGTTCCAATAATAAACTATTTAAGAGTCAAATAATTCACAAATGAAAATTGGCCAATTTGAACGTTACTCATCATCCTAATCATGTTCGATTTTTGGATGCGTTGGGCATACCCCGAAGCGACCTATCGGGTGCCATCATCGTAGGCGTTAGATTATTATTAGGTAGACGCCTTCATCTTAGTGCAATAAGGGGGAAAAATCATCATTTAAAAGCATTTTTTCCCTGAAACTTCGGATTTTTCCTCTGACGTTTTAAAAAGAATGCATTTGCCAAATGAATTCCTGCAGTGAAGTTGCAATCTAACGTCTAATCAGCGGATTTCAAAGTTCGCTAATGCATTAATAAAAGTGACCAGAAAGTGTGTATTTAAAAACACTTGGAACAAAAGACTTAAGTTACTGTAGCCTCATTAACACGACTCTTGTGTGGATGTGAGGCTG
Organism: Glossina pallidipes; assembly: GCA_000688715.1. Taxonomy (NCBI): domain Eukaryota; kingdom Metazoa; phylum Arthropoda; class Insecta; order Diptera; family Glossinidae; genus Glossina; species Glossina pallidipes. The sequence goes on from KK499777.1 coordinate 618,060, forward strand.
AGAGCGATTGGAACTCTTTCAATAGTTCCGCCAAGATATTAAATAAATGGGATGAAATGTTTGTTGCTAATTAAGAATTTGATTACAGCATTAAACCATTTCCCATCTTTTTTTTTATTTTCACTTCATTGCATTCTTAATCGTTTATCAAGTAACTATAAAGCCACAAGTCTATTAGCCAGTTACATAGATACATATCAAGTGTATAAAGTGTACAGCATAAGTGAGTATACAAGTCAGCTAGACGGCTGCTAATGTAATCATGAATTCTTAGCAGCAACGAGATATACGTTATGGGTTTAGAATGCGGTCAATTTTCTTCTAAACGCATTCAAAGAATCACTGAAGGATTTCGGACTCAGTGGTAATGCATTCCAATATCTAGCAACAGGCACGGTAGGCTGAGAAGTTAGACAAACGTGGTATTAATATGAAAGGGTTTCTATTCGATGTGGAGAACTGCAGTCTTTCAAAAAAAAGGCTTTCAAGTCCGGATTGAGTTTAAATGATTTTACAGAGATAGATAAGCAACCTGGATTGCCGACAATCGGGTAACGAGAATTTCACGCAAGCATGAACGAACGGAAGGGGTGGTTTGTGTGTGTGTGCTCTCTATGTTTGACGTTGTAAACAAATCGCGTTATACGATTAACAATACTTTGAAGCCTATCTAAATTATACCTCGGGCACCCAACAAAGTCTTCAATACAATAGTTGACATGCGCCATGAGGAAGGAATGTGCAATGTGCAATGTATGTTTAACCTTTAGAGGCAGATATAGCTGTAGACCGTATAGTTTTCGGAGCGTAAGACAAACTTTAGCACAGACATTATTAATGCCGGGATCATTTACAAAGGGGTTAAACAATACGCGGCCTAATATCCAGAGAAAACCAAACCAAACTGTTTACGAACCAAAATAAACGACCACATGAGCTTACAAACACTCCGAGAAAAGTTGAATTTATCATACAGTTTGTTACTAAGCATAGTGTACGGGACTTTGACAAACACTTATATTAGATCGAGACCGACTCCGTGACGGAGATGAAAAGTTTTTGCGTCATTTTGCCACAAAGTAAAGTAGAAAACGTTTCATTCAGTTTTTGGCAGATGATCTAAAAATTTTCGGGAAAGCGAATAATAAAAAATATTTGGCATTTTCGATGGCGCTGGAATAGCGAATTAATGATTACAGTTGACAGAAAACCGATTATAATAATAAATTTGTCGATGACACAGTTCAAAATTTTAAATTAGTTTTTCTTGAAACGGGATTTTTCAAAACTACTCTTTTTATTCGAATTTATTAGAAAATTTTTGAAATAAAATTAACTATCGCCATACGTAGGGGATTTTTGATAAGTTAATTTAAACATTATTTATTACAACAAATCAATGCTTGTTTTTTTTTTTTTTTCTTTTTTGGTTGGAAATTGAACTTAAATTCACTCAAATTCACTCAAATTCATTCGCAAACGATACAAAAATCAAAATTTTTAAATTCGAATTTGCATCAGTTACATACACTATGAGCCGCTGTGGGCGTTAAATTAAAATGCCTTGCGGATGTGGCTACGGTGGTGCTAGTTTTTAATAATTTTCTAAAATAGCTTTTTTAGTGCTTGAATACATATGCTTGACATAATTTCCCTGAATATTTTTATTCCGTTATTCCAGTTCGCTAGCAAATAGAAGGGTTTATAACAGGCATAGCTAAAGCACGCACTGCACGAATTCGTATAAAGGCGAACTATCGAAACGACGAAGAAGTCCCCTATACGTATAAGACGATGGTGGGCAGAAAAAAGTGGCGAAGGAGGTAAGCTGCAGCCTAGTGGGTGCGTGCCCGAACACTAATTATTATCGCTTTACCGACTGAAGTACATAGTGCGGCTCTATCCGATTAAGATTTGAGCCCACAATAGTCGAAATTTTTATCTACTCGACTACTTCGCCAGCTTTTGCAAACGTTTGCCTTCAAATGAACGGTAGCCATCATTGTTTGTTTTGATTAATTTTCCGAAAATTCCATTTCCACAGCAAAAAAACGAATTGAGGCTTTTTGAATCTAAACGACAATGCCAGCTCTTGTTAGCTCTTTTTCGAGCAAATTTTCGTAACATTTTCCAAAGATCCTTCCAAGAATAAAATTTAAAACGATTTTAAAGGCACAGCGGATCCTCTGCGTAGCTTGAAAATTTTTCCAATTTAAAAATACCATTATTTAAGCAATTAACTTCGTCAACCCCTTTAGAGATAACGTGAAACATGAAAGTAGGTGTGCACCGTGAAGCTGGATTGTTATGAAATGACTTGATAAAATGACAGAAATATTTTTGAAAATACTTTATTGTGGCAAATGCCACATGGACGCATGGACGGATCGTGACGTATGCATTCGTTACCCACAATTCACTGGTTAAAACTTTTTAATGGCGGACTTCTGAAAGCTAGATTTTTTCGACTTGATTGTAACTCCAACATTGTTAGTTTTCAATGGGTTGACTTCAACTATATGTCATATTTGAGCTCATAACGTCATTCTATTCTGAGGTATTTGCGAAGAATTCACAATTTTTAAATGAAATCGAAGTAATTTTTGTTTAAGTATCTCTTTTACGATTTTGTACGCACTTCACAAGATTTTACAAAACAGTGGAAGAATTTGTTTTTTTTTTTTTTCTGTATAAGTAATTACGATCTGTAGGACTAAGGACAAGGACAAGGTGGATCCCGAGTTGTCATCTGTCTACATAAGTGAGTCGTCTGAATTTAATTAATGCCTTAAATCTTTAAACGTGAAGCCTAGCACGCAAAGTTGAAATTAATTTCAATACTCCGCAGCGAGTGTCAACGCACTATTACCCCAATCAACTTACTGTTCTACCGCTTTAACTAGGAGCTTTTTATACCCTTTTACGTGGGTTGTAAAAATGCTTATGGTTATTAGTTTTTTTTTGGATTCGCTTAGTCGAATCAAAATGTTGATAATCCGATCATCATAGGAAGAATTATACCACGTTTCAGTGAAGTGGTTATGGAAATACATATTGATTAGTTGTCAATGTTTAATATAAATTATTGTAAGTTTGCTGCTGTTATTATTAATATCATTACTGAAGTGGACATTATTAAGTTATAAGTAAACTACAAGACATAGGTCAGATTGGGTACCGCAAATGGCTGCCTTGAATTAATCGAATAAATAAAAATATACCGATCAGCCTATCTGTTCGTTTGTCCACCCGTCTTACTTTCTTGTGCTCAACCGCTGAATTTTCGATATATTTTCATGAAATTTTGTACACTAACGTGTTTTGCCTTACGGGCGAACTTCGAAAATTGTTCGGATCGATCCCTTTTTCGACCGCTTCGAAAATAAGGTCTTATCTTAAAAAGTTTTGATATGCATATCTGTGCCCAGGTATCTTGTTTGATCATAAACTTCGATTCAGTTTGCATGTTGAACATTCTGCGAAGAAAACTAGATCAGTGCTAGGTTCCCATATCACCCATATGTGATGAGAACAATATATGTCAGCTTAGCACGCCCTGCAATGGAATACGCCTCGGTCGTACGGTCATCATCGTATCCTTGCCATATGAATTCCACAAAATCTTTGCACAAGCAGTTTCTGCTTTTTGCTCTAAGAAGTTTGTGTTGGGATCAAAGTGTCCCCTCACCCTCTTACGAAAACAGATTGCTACTTATATCCTTGCCGCCATTTGAGGAACCTAGAATGGTATTGGGCATTAGTGTCATGGTAAAGCTGACTAATGGCGCCATTGACTCGCCGTTGTTGTTAAGTACGATTAATTTTAAAGTGTCTGTCCGTCCGACAACGATTTACTTCTTATTAAACTTAGCCAATGCAGGCTCAATTATGAGCTTTTTAATCCACTTAGGGTAATTTTCTTATCAGACCCTTTTGCTTCTATTAAGACTGCTCCGACATCCAATCTAAACTATTAGTTAAATCCTATTGTTCGGAGTCCTAATACGGAGTTTGATAAGTAATCGATTGATATATTGTTTACTTTCTTATATGTTTGTATTAACTGTCTTTTCTGCATGAATTGTAATTAGGTTAAGTCTTCAAATGTATGAATTGCGCAATTCGGATGAATCTTCGCTGTAGCTGAACTCTGTATTTATGAAACGAAATGAAATTAATAAATAAGCTGTATTGAGCGATGTGGTGTAGGGTTTTTAATGATAGCTTGTGGCCTATACCACCTTTTTTCCTATTTTAATTAAAAAATTTTTAAAAAACAATTAAATTCCTTTCTATTACAGCTTTTTTAAAGCACTTTATCAAGCGCGCAAACTAGAATAAAAAATTCCGTTCAATGAATAGTCAATCTTTTCTAAATAAATTCCAAAAAATGTTCCAAAATTTCATGTCTACCCGACAGAGAGAGAGAGTGTGTGAAAGAAAAATCGACTATTTTCTTATTGATTCTTAACAGATTATGAACTTCGCCTTAGAAAGCCAATCAGCTTTTATTGGAATTTATGAAGAGATTATTATTTGACATAGCAATCAATTAACTAAGAATTAGTTTACTTTTGTTTAATTCTTCGAAATGCGTTATTCATTTATCTGGTTTGAGGTTGCATTGAGCAGAGATTTGTCTTTAATTGATTCATGATTCTTTTCATTCTCGTTATTCATTTCATAAATATGTCTGTCTTTCGGTCAATTGTATGTTAAGCTTTTGCTATCAATTGTCTTCGGCTGTGTGTATACATACATACATTAAAATAACTTAAATTTAGTTTACAAAGGGTTTCAGTTTTTATTTTTATTTTCGATTCTTTTTGTCTTTTTTTTTTTTTTAATTTCTTCTTCAAGACTGCAACAGAGATGAAATTGAAGTTGAGTTTTTGATTAATTTGCATACGACAAGAAATTCGTGATCTAAATTATTTGGTCTTTAAAGAAAAATACAAAAAAAAAACCAAAGGGAAAAAAGTAAAAACTATATTCCATTCGCATAAAACTACAATAAAAACATGGCCTGCAATAACAATCATCATCAAGTACCCTGCGAGTCAAAGTCTTTTTTTTCTCTTATTTATTTATTTATTTATTTTTTTTTTTGTAAAGTTGTGAACGATATTCTGTATTCGCATGAAGTGTAGTTCTATTTAAGTCAAAAGCTAACGAAAGAGCATTTACAAACAAATGTTTATGGCTGTTGATGTTGTTGTTATAGTTGTTGCTGCTATTCTTGTTATTGGTGTTGTAGACAACTTACTATATACACGTATGTACCTACATAACTATTGTTTATGCTCTCTTTTTCTCTTTGCATAGTCAGTAGGGATCGCAGGCTGGCATCAGTATTTCCTTTTGTTGTTGTTGTTGTTGTTGTCGTTGCCGTCTTTGTTGACTTCATCATCTTAGTTACCGTCATCACTGCATCATGAATGTTGTCGCTATTCATACCAAACATTGCTATTGATTTTAAACAAAGGTTAGTAACGCGCTCAAAATGGGGTAATGTAGACTTTATATGAAGTCATTTTTAAACTTTTTCAAAGATATTCATATTATTGATTCAAATATTATAAAGGTATTTGTTTATATATTTCATGGATGTCCATCCTTATTGAACAAAACATGTATTTTTCACGCACGTTAATCGCTAATACTTTCATTCTTGTTATGTAAGGAAAACTGCTATATATGAAATTTTCATATACACTTTAGAGCTTTGAGTAATTCAGCCTTAATTTACATAGAACAATGTAGTTAACTGTAGGCTAACATTTAACCGGGCTAGACTGGCGGGTGTTTTCTCTTGTTTTTGCTTTTGGTATGGTTTTAGGTCAAGATTTTCTTTGGCAAGAAGATTAATTCATGGCTTTTAAATGTAGGGTTTGGTTTTTATGCTTTAGGAATCCTGTTAATTGTTGTTATAGTGTGATGTTTAAATTTTACTCAAAAGAAAGACAAATATGCAAATGGTGGTAAATGTATTTCAATACGCATAAAAGAAAAGAAAGCAAGGGAAAAACGCTTTAATTGCAAATACTTTTCTACACTTTTCATACCCAATACAATTTAAAAAAAAATGAACGCGTAGGTAGCACTGTAGCTCTTCAACAATATATCTTAGAGTCACATTAAAAGTAATTGGTACCTAGTTATGGGCACTCGCAGACTGTCTATGATTCAGTGAAGAACTTTATAAAGACTGAGGATATATTAATAAATTTCGACAAATTTTGAGAAAACCCTGAAAGAGGAAATGTTCCCTCATCTTCTAAATGTGAAAACGTGCTGAGGCTTATGTCTGATAACAGCAAAGAGTTTTCGGTTAATTACTCATATTTAACGTTTTATTGAATTATTAAATAACTGGTAAATATTTGTACCAAACTTTACGATTAATTTTCTTTTTGTTTCTTAACGCATTGACGCACAGCACCTTCTTAAAGGACGGTTAAATTATCTTAAAGTGTGTGAAGATAAATTCGAATTTATCTAGCGAAGACACCGACCATATTCATTGACAGAGCTCTGTTAAATGTGTACTATTAAGATATAGTTGGATTTCGAAACCCGTCCACACTCCGTCCATATTAGAAAACGTAAAATATTTGTGTGGACACCTCATGAGTCTATACGAGAATACCTTTCAAACAAATAGCAAAGGTGTTTACACTTTTATCGCTCAGGCATGTGGACGTTACGGGCGTGCCCTTTGACCGGTTTAAGCCATTTTCAAATTCTTTTGCAGATTTTTAGGCGATATCTTCCTATTTGTGTTCATCACAGGTATTACACAATTAGGCAGGCGGATACATGGACAGAAGAACTGACGGTCATGCTTAGGTGCATTCCGAATTTGAAATTAGCCAAAAACTTACGTAATCTATGGCAGTTTTAAAGAGAGAATTTGTATACTTATCGGCGTTATCGGCGGGTTATAGAGGTATTCAAAAGGAAGAATTAAGTTTTGGTACACAATAACATCGAATAGGCTTGGTTTTCGTGGAGGTATGAAAATCATGCGTTTAATAATCACTCCTTTTATTTTTTATTTTAGTTTTAGATTATTTCTGCGAGTCTTGCGACTTGCATAAAATCCTTTACTCCAAAGCTCCTTCGTATTTCAAAGCTCCCAATTCGGGTCTTCAGTGCTACTGGGGGCAATGGCGGACTTATTTTCTTGAGAATGCATTTAAAAATTGTACGAAAACCACACGGTGAACACGAATTGATCCATTGATTGAATAATCCATCTAAGGGATTATTATTCGGTTTTCTTTTATATGACAAATCACTCAGGGGATGTGCCATATTCGTGCAATGCGGTGATTATCAGGACGAAGAGAGGAAATAGAAAGAAATAGGTAGGCAGTGGCCACAGCGTACTGGGCTTATGCGCAATCGAAAAATGATTTGCTCTAATGAGTGAGCACCCACCAGAGAAGACTAATTTGCTAGCCGTGTCTCATATCTACGCGGCAATTCAGGCGGGGCATAAAGTTGATAACACACTGATATTTCACTACATGTATGCGGCCTTTCACCAGGACCATCCATATACGCTTTACGCTTCTTTCTGACGATTACAGAGGAAACGATAAATTTAATATACTTCGCTAAAATACATAACATTTCAAATGAGACCACGTGGTGCAATGCGATACAATAAAAATAGGAAAATATTTGAGATACCTTTGCATTAGAGAAGTAAATTTTATGCAGCAATTATATCATGAAGTCGTGTTTAAAGCAGAAAATTAGTTTTGACTCATACTTCTAATGATATTTAAATTAAAAATGATTAGAATTTTCAATATTTCTCTGGTAGGAAAAAATTTCAATTATGAAAAATATTAGACATAGTTACGGTATGCAATCTAATACATATGCTTGCCCATTTTATGTAAACAAAGTCTGGTTGATTGTAGAAATTCTCTTCAAATTTTTTCTTTCATTGTTTAACTTCTTGTACAAAAGCGAAAACATGTTGAAGATCATGAACTTTATTTATTTTAGAAAAAAAAAAAAGATAAAATAAAAGAGAAACAGCTACAACAACAGCAACAACAACGAACTTTTCGTAATAATAAACATTAATGTTGTTATGCTGTTATTTTTGTTATTTTCTATCATTTGTTAATGTAACGATTTTTTTTTTTTTTTTTTTTTTGGTAGCAAATATCAATAAAATTTTGATCACAATGATTTCTATAGCTTATTGTTCGTCGGAGAAAATTGTTATTATTGTGGCCATTTTTCTATTTCTTTTTTTCGTTTGTTTTGCATTTTGAGGAGAAAAGAAAAGCTTTACATGACACGAACACCAAACTGTACAAATGTCTTGACTTTGCTATCGCAATTATTTGTATTTAATGGTAAAGTTCATAAGAGACAAGAAATAATAATCAGGGCAAATATTATTTCCACTTTATTTTTTTTATAAATATTTTTGCTGAAGACATTACTGCAAAAAACACGATTATTTTTTATAAGTTTTCTTAAACTCTTTTTAAACTTAGATTAGTGATTATTTTACATCGATATGTTTACTCCCTCTGTTAAACTTAAATTTGACTTTACAACAGGATATTAATTACGAATCCGTAAGTTCGCTTGACTCTAACACGTCACAGAAAATGCAAACAATCAAAATGATATAGTGGATGCTTTAATAATTCAATTGGTTCTCCCTCTTAGCCTCGATCAGAAACTAATCAACACATGGTTGGTAAGTTTTGTGAACAACTCAGTAAAGATCGCTTCCATTGAAGATGTTCGTATTCTGAAGCTAAATTAACCACAGATAGTGAACGGTTTGCCAAAAGCGAATTGTGGATATGACCATTCATTTCTATGGTTTCTGAGGTTGGAATTCTGAACATGAAAGATTATCTAGCGGAACTTCAAAGAAATTGACTCTCTATTCCGATGTAGTATAACCTATGAACTTCTGTTAACTTGCCTTTGAACTTCTATTTAACTTGCCTTCCCTTTATTCGAAATGACCAGATTAACGGTGCGTTTTATTTTGTATCTATAGATAGGTATATAATAATACTACTTTTGGGCCTAGTCTTTGCATCTACACCTCGAAAATTGACCTGCAACAAGATTTTCATAAGATGGTATTGAAGTCTCTGCAATACCCTAGAACGTGTTTAATTGCCACGAGTTGTGATATTTTACCGTAATCTAGTCGTCGCGAGAGAGTAATATATTTGCCTTAATACTCTTTGCTACGCATTATATTTTAATCCCTGAAGCACGAAGGCTATAGGTATTAATTTTTTTCTTAAGTGCTCGATGCGTTGATTCCTTTTAAAGTTACGGTCGACGAATACACCTAGATATTTGTGGGTATTTATACGTGCGGGTGGCACACGACACAAGTTAATGACTGTGAAATTTGAGTTTAATGTGTTCACATCTATTGTGAGCTGATTTAATACATGCATTGGTTTGTTTTTCTCCGCAATTCCTCGTTAAATTTATTACAATTCGCATTATAAAAACAGCTGTATCCACGACGCCACTATTGCAGTATCAGCGGCGTATGCGAATTTTTCGCAGTATAGCGATCTGTTCACTAAGTCTTTCGCATATAGAATATACAGATCTGACTTGGGCCCATGATGCACAACATAATTAGACAACACTTCCTCACTTAACGTATTAGCATCGTATATTACCGAGGGATGAGGGATATATTAATTTTATCAAAACGTTTGCAACGCCCAGAAGGATCAGAGGTGGTACAAAGTGTATATACTGTCCTTTAGCGTCAAATTAGCATGTCCATCCGTCCGTCCATCCGTCTGTGTAATGTCTGTTCTGAATATTGTCCTGGCTGCAAACCTGATACTCAATTTCTAATTTGGCACAAATATTGGAAGTTCCTTTACCCAGGTTCCAATTGAGGATCGCTCAAATCAGTTGAAGAAAATGCTCATAGTGCCACGTAAACTAAGAACATCTGCGATGCTGTAGCATCTGTACAAAAATTGGAAAAATTGACCATGGCTACCCAATATTATAGCATACCAACTTTTTTTTTCAATATTTTTGCAAGGTGCAGAAACAAGATTCAAAAACCCCACAACGTATACAAATTCTTCAAATTTGGACTGCAGCTAAGGATGTACGTCTGCTCACCCGTATGGTAAACATTCTCTTATTCGAAAAAACAAAGATATCGCCTATAAATTTGCAAGTTTTGTGGAAGTTATTAAAGGACACACCTACAATGCCCACGCGCCTATACGAAAAAAACATTTATTTTGAAAATCTTTGGCATCGTCCACGCCATACTATAGAACATATAAATTTAGTGCTTTTAATTTTTGACTTTTTTAGGATAGCGATAATGGGCATAAAAGATTAGGTCACGACCGAATACAATTTTCTTACTAGCATTGTAGCGAATTCCACATATTTTTAAGGTGTTATGTGGTACGAAGTCTGCAAATAGTACTGAACAATAACTCTGCTTGTTTCAACGCATTCATTGTCCGTTAGCATTCAGCAATACTGGCCTTCACATTAAGTGCAAGTTTGGCTGTGATTTTGGCCTGAACTTAGCCTCTTCAGAGCTCACAAAAACTATATTTTATAACTTATAGCGGTACACAAAGTTCAAACGTAATGATTTCAGATGAAAAAGCCAGCCACTTTGGTATCCGTTAGGCTTTCCATTGAAAAATGACAAATAATTACTCAACGTTGCAATAGGTGTCTTGCTAATACCATCCAAAAATATTTATTGTTGGGATGATTGGTTTTACATGGAAAACAGCTGTAGAGACAATAGTTCGAGTGAACCATGAGGAGCAGTTATTGGCAGGTCATCTTAAAATTTTGTGTCGTTATTATCTCTGTGGGCGCACATTATTTCGAGTATTAAGCAGGAATCTTTCTCATTATCAAAATCGCCGAATATTAATCATGCGCCCTATGGGCCTTTCACTCAGTTTTCAATGTTTAGAAATACAAGTCGAACACCTTTTAGAGTTGCCCGGTATTCACTGTCTAACGATACTGTGCACGTGATATTTTTTTAACATGACCAGTCGCTCCGGGGGTATCTCCTATCCGTGTGACAGTAAGAAGTGAAGGAAAAGACAGTGATAGGGAGATGGAGGCCGCAGCCAAGTTGGTTTGTGTGCAGTGGGTACGCCTTTACCGACTAACCGATTACTTTAGCTTCGGTCGAAGTAAACACTACGGCGCTTGTGATTTGAAACCGGCAACCCTGACTTTATTAGACGCGAGTCTGCTCGGCTACTCATATAGTGGATTTTCGCCGGCATTCAAAAAAGTTTGCTGATTATTATTTAGATATTTGCCAGAGAGTTCTTAAAAATTCTTTTGCATACTTTAAAAACATGATGCACATAGTCTCACCAATTGCTTACCTTCGCGTTATGTACTTTATTCCAACTATATATCCATAGCATTTCCATTCTGAAGAGAAAAACTGTCTGGGCTTCAAGAAAACAAACTCAAATAAATCTTTTCAAAAATGTAGCGAAGGTATTTTAAAATTTCTGCACATAATTCTCTTCTGCCAAAGAGTGCACTTGTGTATCAATTAAAACGAGTCAGCTAATGCTATATACTAACAATACTGTAATGTGTAAATGTAGATGCGGGTGGGAAATATAAAACAAAACAAAAAAAAAAGGAAAAGTAACTTAATACTGGACTCAAAGACGTCTTAATAGCAGCCATATATTAAGCGATTCTATTTATAATAAGCGGTAGTAACCGCATGTTGCGAAATCCCCTTCGATATAACGACTCGTTTAAATTGCTTTACGGTCAGTTTCTATTTAAAAGTAGGGCAATGTTTATTAAACGTCATGGCCCTCATATTTGCGCAGCACCTCAAAATTAGTTTCGTTTTACCAAGTAATTAGATAGAAAAAAAGCCCTTAAAGTGTCATTAATTTTAACGGTTCCGTTTAGCGTTGGCATGATTTAGCAGTTAAACGTCAAATGAAATAAACAAATATATACACAAGACAACTGGCTTAACTTGATTGTGGTAAGGTTTTTTCCTCTTTTTTCTTATTAGTTTAATTTATGCTATTTCATTACATTTGTGTGTGGTGGTTAAATACTTAAATCGCGTATATGCCTAATTTCATGTCATTAGTTTGTGTGATAACTGTGCAACATAATGTAACGATTTTGTAGCCATTTAAGCCGTTTACAATTTGCCATCATCACGACATTTTAAACTCTTTCGAGTATTTTTTTTTCCTTTTTTATAGAGATTGGCATATAAACCACAAGCAGCGGTTAAACGAGAGTAATTCAAACAAAAGAGCTGCCAACACACCCGCACTTATACTAAACAACAATAAGAAGTAAACATATATTGGAATAACGACAATAAAAACAACTGCAACAACAGCAAAGACCGCAACAACAATAACAACAACACATAGCAACAACAATACCAAAAAAAAAAAAAAAAATAACAACAACTATTATAATAATAACACAACATCTGAAGCAGCAGCAAGCAGTAAATAGCAAGAAACGGTAAGCAATCAAACGTTTAAAGGGTTATTTTTGTATTAACAAAAAGAAAAAGGAAAAGAAAAGAAAACAAAGCAAAAAACTCTAGACTTAATAGTTTCACGTCTATATAGTTAATCTATTGAAAATAGCTGCAACAAAAACAACAACAATAAAACACATTTGTTTTAAATTTATTCTAAAGACGAACCAACGTCAATGTTTGAAAGTAGGGAACCGAATAGAAAGAAACAGAAACAGCACATACACCACACCAGACTCGAAGTAAGAAGCAACACGAGCGCGGCAGCCCGATTTATATGACTTTTTCAAATGCACTATATTGTTGTTGTTGTTGCTGCTGTTGCTGTTGTTGCTATTGTTCAAAAAAATCAAAGTGTATACGTACTTGAATAACAGAAATGGGGTCAAAGTTCGTTTTAGAGAATTGCATATAAAATATGTTGGTCGACCGATTAGTGGTGGCGATGTTTGGTGCTGGTGTTTAAAAAGCTATTTAATATTAAATTGTTGGAGTAGGAGTTTTATAGTTGATTATGCTTTGTTCCTAACTGCCCAATAATAATGATAAGGTACGGTAATCATAACCGAGAATACTTAATATCATCAGTACCACTACAGTGTCCGCATATATATAATGTATATATATAAATATTTCTTTATATGTATACGACTTTTTAACCTAAATCACAAGCTTTTCTACCATTTTATGGGAATATTTTCAATATATTTATCTCAGCTTCATCTTAACAAAACAGCTCAAAACCAAAAACAATTCCAGCATAACCGTATATTAACTTTCTTATTAACCGAGCAAAGAAAGAATACATATAATAAAACAAGCGCCTAAGATTGGTCCATGTTCTTCTAACCGTGTAATACGCAAACCCACAATTAACTAACTTATGTTTTTTGTTAATTGCAAGCCTTTGTTGTAAGCCGATGCAAAGCGTTTTGCAGCTTGCTTTTAATCCATTAGTTTTATCAGTGTTTAGCGGACTTATCCTCTCAACCAGTTAACTGTGTATGACGAATACATACGTCATGAGAAAGATATAACATTTTGTGTTATGATGCATTCATCTGTTAACATTATGGATGTGTGTTTGCCACAGTAATATATTTTAGAATGTGTGTTTGTCATTCTGTCAACTTATCTCATTACAACCTAATCTCATATAACACATGTTTTGTATGTGAGGAGTATATTAGTCATCGCTAAATTTTCCTCACGCAATTCGAATGCGCATTTTCCAAAGAAGGTCAGCACAGTTAACTGGGTGACGAAGCAAGTAGTCAGCTTTATCGGGAGGAATATGAATGTAATTTGTTTTTTGTATGTTGTACACTGGGCTTTCGAGCGCCTTTCGATTTGCTGAAGGGAAAAAGCAGTAGAACCAACGTTTTATTTAAGGATTTACGCTTCAATAGAATTTCCATATTCCGAATCGTTGAAGAAGTAGCGTATGTCCAGTTGCAAACGTTGTGAATCCTAACTGCAGTTATGTGAATTTGTTATGTGATTATTGGGGAGTACAGCACAATTGAAAATGAATTATCTAGCCATCGAATTTCAACAACTAATGCGACAAAAGGATTGCGAAGCTCAAGAAACTATTGCTCTTCAATTTTAGTGCGAGCAAGGAAAGCGTCGACACGCGCCTGCTTTTGAAAAGGATCAGTTTTCTTGGGTATTTCACAACAGTTTCTAGCCAAAAGTTCAACCATGGTAATTGGACAACAAATCCTCCCATAATCTCTTTCTTTTCTCTTGTGGCCTTCGAAATCAAATTATCACCTCAACGAAAGCTTTTTCTATTAATTACGTGCCTTAAAGAAGATTCGTCAACTAAATTGGAAACCGCATCTCACTTAACCGTCGAGAAGTTTATGGAGATGGTTTTAGCCCTTTGGCCTGAGTGGGCGAGTAGGCAAAAGATCTCGACTAACAACTCAATGGTCGTAGATTCACTTCTAAAATAGGTAGACCTTTCAATAAAGCCGATAGCCTTAGTTGCTAGACCTTTAAGACTTTAGTATTTAAATTAATATCTCTGGCTAAATGAATAATTTTTTCTTCTTTTTAATGGGGTTAAACGATCGAATTAAAATACAGATTAAAGTCTGATTTATTAACATAGACAGAATCACACCACAGACATCGTCTCTTGTCACAAAAATTGATGCAGATCATCGTAGGCACTTTCCAAGTTCGTCTGAAGACGATCTCGATTAAAGATGAATTTATGGAGAACGCCATGTAGTTGTATATTCATACGATTCAGCAAATTCATCTCGAAGGAAAAAACTAAAATCACAAATGATGAAAATGTCAAAGAATTATTAAATTATTTATTCATAATTTGTTAAGTGTATTTTACATTCAACAAAGACTCCGTCAAATTAACCCCATTGAACTACGTACATGCAATGTTAGTTTAAATCCATTTTAAACATGCCATAAGCTTTAGCATGCTTGGCTTTGTTAGTGCGTCAGCTGCATTGTCATTGGTGTTTACATGTTCTGTTACGTATGTTACCAGCCCCATGTATCTGACGTACATAGTGAAACCTTATATCTGTAGGTCTACTCCTTTTATGTACAGTCGGATTATCCACAAAAAATTTGGTTCCTTGATTGTCACACCATATGCGAGTTGGACTGCCGATGCAATTTTTCAATCCCTACTCGTTCAGTAAAGCTCGATGGAACACTACCTTTTTTATACATTGGCAAAGGGCAGTGTACTCCGCCTCCATCGAATTCAGTGCGACAATTGACTGCTTTTAGGCTTAAAAAGTACCGGTCCACCGCCCATAGAAAGCATGCAGCCGGTATAAAACTTAAGATCACATTGATCACAACCCCAATCATCGTCTGAGAAATACATAAAGTCTCTATATTTAGAAGTGTACCTTATTTTATCTTGTGGCTATTTGTTAAGGTATCGCAACACTTATTTTTCGGTATTCATGTGCTCCTCATGTGGGTGACTATTGTACTGTGACAATGCGTGCGTTATGTCTGGACGCGATGTATCACCCAAATACATCAAGCTGTTTATTAACATTCTTTGACCAATGAGTCGTTTCTTTCACCAGTGCATTTGTTCAAAACAGTGCCATTCGCCCAAGGGGTTTCAGCAAATTCAGGAGTTCCATCAATTCAGGAATTGATTTGCATATCACTTTAATGGATTGCTAGATCATCTCGCAAACCGTCTCTTTCGATTTTAAGACGTAGCTAAAATTTTACAGGCCCACGATCTGTCGCTTCTGCAAACTTAGTTAAGTTTGTAATAATGCTTTTAATTTCGCCGCCATTATAATGTGCAATTATCATATCATCTGTGTACAAACCGATGACAGATTAGTTGCCGCCGCTCCCTTTAAACTCATCGTTGAAATCCGTGAAACCCAATTTAATAGGAACATCCGTAATTCTCTTATTTCACTCACGACCAGTACAATAATCTTTTTAGTCTGCAAACCAGATTTTCAAATCCCGTTCAAATTTCATTTGGACCATATAAATATCATCCTCCACGTCACCATATAAATAAGCAGCGACTACATCAATGCGATAAATCAGCAAGCTAGTGATAACAACAGTCTTAATGTTGAACGCGTACTACTAGAGCGTAACCAATATTGTATTTCTGGGAACAGCCTTGCGCCACTAATCTGGCTTTGTATTTTTCGATAGATCCACCAGATTTTTTTTTCCATGTAAATACTCATTTCCAACCAATTACATTTTATTTTTTGGGTTTTTCTATCATCGTCCACAGTTTATTCTTTATTAGAGACTCACGTCGTCTTTGCGTTACAGATTTCTTATGCTCTGCATCTCCTGAGCTTAACGCTTCATTTACAGTAATTGGATTATCATCAATCGAGCTTAACATTTCAGTACAAATTTCCAGTTCTAATAATTTTTGGTCGCGCCCTTGTTTTTTTAGGTGTGCAGCAAATTTCAACCTCATTGTCAACAGTCTCTTGATTTGTTACAGCTTCTTCTGCAAACTGATTAATTGTTCCAATTAACAAAGTTTCATCATCCGACTCGTTAACTAACAAAGCGTCATCACCATCACCATCACTTTTATTTTCAAAAGTATTAGTAAGAACTTCTTCCACATCAGAATTACTCTCTTCGTTACAAAGCGGTTCAAGCATTCCAAACATAAAGTTTCCCTTTCCTCTTTTTCATTTCCTCGTGCAAAAGGGATTTCAAGTGACGTTTCAAAGGACAACACGTCACGACCAATCACAGTTTCCTTCGTTTCCACGTTAAATAACCAGTAACCTTCAGTACAGTTGGGATATTCAAAACGTAAGCTTCAACCCTATTGGCATAAATTTTTGGCCTTCCGGTTTTGGTCTTTTCTCTAACATAACAGTGTCACGACCGAAAATCTTAAAAACTGTTCCGTTTTGCAGTCCATCTTTCGTAAGGAGTACATCGCCAAGTATTTTAGGCGGTGCACGATTTCTACTGTATGTTGCCGTGTAATTGCTTCGCCCCATAAGAATTGTGGTGAACTAGGATTTCTTAACATATACCCCTCCATTTCTATACAAAACCTGTATAGGAGTGTGAAAGATAACAAATCGTCATTCAAAATAATGTCGATTTCTTTTAAATCATGCACAAGTGACTAAAATTCATTTGTCTGATTATTGAATTTGTCATTGCCTTTAAACTAGAAACGAATCAGTTTTTTGAACAGATTTACTATCTGCTTGCTATGTCCGCCTTATACAAACCACGCGCAACATCCCACGCATCCTTTGCGGTTTGGGAGTTTTTGATATGTATTAACTCGCCTGATTTGACACTAAGTATTGTAGTTGCTAACGCCTCTTTGTCAGATGTTTGCAAATGCTTTCTTTGCTCCTCTTTTAGATACTCGTCTCCAATCGTATCCCATAAGCCCAACGTGATTAGCAAACTTATAATATGAACACTCCACACAAAATAGTTACCTTCGACTAATTTGTCGATGAGCGACACAACATTCGCTATTTACACCCTACAGCACTTGCGGTGCAAGGTATATTAAGTTAGTGCAGACTTATGTAGCATGCAGAAGGGCTTAAGATAGATCTATCTTTTATTATACCGATCCATTCAGAATCGTAATCTGAATTGATCTACGCTTGTCTGTCCGCCTGATGTCTGTCCATGTAAATTTGCGTTCAAGGTACAGGTCGTAATTATTAAGATATTTTGATAAAATTTGGTACACTGAAGTACTTTGACCCAAGGACGAACGCTATTGAAAATAATTTGGATTGGTCCACTTCTTCGGCCACTCCGCACGTAACGCCCTATTTGAAAGAATTTGCAATTTTATAATTTTATATTATTTGGCGGCTTTCTAAATTGGTGTGAAAGCTTTGGACCAGCTCGGGCCACTTTCTGAACCCAAATTTTCCAATTTTCAATACTTCATGGTGAAAATTGGCTCATAATAGTAAATTAACAAAAACATCAGCCTTAGCGAATTTGGACCATATAGGTGGATACTGCCGTACATAAATGTTCTCATGAATCGCACAAACTTGATGTACTGATTTGAGGCATAATGAACTACTGATGGGAGATTTGAAAGCTTCGCGCCTCAGTATTATTCTAGCGTTATCTTATTTTTGATAAACAAGTTTCTTGGTTTTCTTTTTTTTTTTTCGCTATGAAATCTGCTTAATCTTTTTTCTAAAGTTTTTAAATTGAAATGAAACAATAAAATCGCTTTTATATAACTCCGAGGGTGGTCTCTAAATGCTGTAGATGATTAAATTCTTGGCGTCATCTTTAAAATATAAAGTCTTCGCTGTTTCTATACAAAGCGACAGAAGAAAAAAAAAAGAAAAAAATACAATATTTCTCTTAGCATTATTATCTAAAATCTGTATACGGTATTGGTTTGGTTGGCTTGTCATTGTAGTGGCGGAGAGAAAAAAATAAACAAAAAAAGAAAGAAAACTGAAAAATTCAATTTCGATTAAAAAGATTTTAGCATATTTTTCTAATTGGTACATGGCAACCTAAACCATCAGTACATAGTATAAGAGCAGCAAATCAATACAAGCCCATCGCGAAACGACCAAGACGATGAACACAGTCAATGAAACAGACGTTCGTACCAGGCAGCCATCCTTTCAGACCGTCAGCTAGACAGACAAACATCTTTGAAATGACAACAGCTTGAAAATGTCTTTACTTTTGCCAGCATTAAAATGGTTAAAGCGCTGATGATTTCAATTCCGAAGGCATTGTTTAGCATTGATATTATTTCAAATTTAATTGCAAACGTCAGTTTTCTTTAGCCTTCACAATAATATATACACACACAAACACACACACACAGAGAGAGAGAGAGAGAGAGAGAGAAACATATATGTATTTCTAAACATATACGAGATCTACCAAAATTCAATGTCATGTCTGTCATTTAATACCATTTCAGTTTGAACATTAGTTCTAATTCTAGCCGACCGCGTCGCGTAGATCGACTAACTCCAACTCTGATTGTAGTGGTATTTCAGCATGTTTGCTTGTCGTTTACTCTAATCTTTTGCCTGACTTGACTGTTTGTGTTTGGCATTCGATCCCTTATCACAAAAATTTTTTTGGTTTCAAGTTGTTGTTCTTATTGTTTTTCTCTTGTTTCTATTTCTATTTTTATTTTTTATTTATTTATTTATTTTTTTTTCTAATGTCAATCTTTTACAGAAAATCTTTCGTAATCGTTTAAAAAAAAAAAGAAAGAAAACCAAGAAAGCTAGTCGAAAAGAGAGGTGAGTAGAAAAAATACAAAGAAACAGTTCAGAAGGCAGTAATTAATTGTAAAATGTCAATAATGTTTGTTGCTTGTCCATGTTTCGCTATCACTAATATACACAAAGACTCAAATGTCTATTTGTCGTATAATACAAAATTTTGGTTCCCATTGATAAGAGAGATTGAAGCTTGTGTAAGGATCATGACCTCACATTTAATTTAATATAAAATTGTTGCTTAATTTCATGTGAAATGTGGATTTGATTATGTATGTGTGCAAGTCAGAAAATCCCTAAAGATTCGCATACATACGTACATACGTACTTATACGTAAAGACATTCAACCCCAAATTTTTCTCTCGCAAGGCAAAATATATCTAACATGTGGTTATTGTTTCGTATCGTCACTATTTTACTCCAGCTATGAAAAGGATAAGAAATATCCCCTGAAGAACTTATGTTTACACAAGTTATTTAGAAGCTTAGTAGATTTTCTATATCGTCATATTAGTGGACCGCATGTGATAATGTACTCGGCAGTTTAGGTTTCATAAGCTTTTAATGAAAAGAGGAAACCAATGTTTGATTTGAAAATAATTTTCTGAAGCCTTTAACAGAAGAATGAAAACAATATTTGCGTTGCAAACAACTTGCAGTCCAAAGCTTAGATGTGGCAATGGAGTATGAACATTTTTCAACAAATAGTCTTTTAAATTTTTGGGTTTGGCTTATTTTGTAAGCTATTAAAACCATTTCTTGCCGACTATCAGCACTTCCCTGCGACGGTAAATCCTACCAAGAAAACATTGGCAAAGCCATCGAGGATGCTGGGTGTCATCTGGTTGCGGACATCTCACTCAGAATGCAGTTAATAAGGAGGCTCAAGATTTGCCAAAAGTCTGTTTGTTGGAAAGTGAAGCAGCAGTCTGAGTTAGCACCAGAGTATTTTAGGTTTGGCAATCTAGGATGTATGCAAGAGTATGCATAAAATGACATGCGTAATGCCAATACTGCTAACGCATTATAGATTAAATAGATTGGATCTACCGGGATCA
Source organism: Glossina pallidipes (assembly GCA_000688715.1). NCBI lineage: Eukaryota > Metazoa > Arthropoda > Insecta > Diptera > Glossinidae > Glossina > Glossina pallidipes. The sequence continues at coordinate 638,451 of KK499777.1, forward strand.
GGATGTCCATCTACTAATTAAACTAAGTAACTAGCAAGGAATTATCATAGATTGTTTTACATCAACATGGGAACGTAGAGTGATGCCTGTCTCAAACACGAAGGACTGAAGTAGGCACATCGCAATGCGCATGGAAGTTCGAAGTGTTGTTCAATTGACATGATTAAAGACGTGACCTTTGTGTGCAGCCTTTCTGATGGTTGTGGTTATTGCACAGGGGTGGGGAGATGGGGGGCATTAAAGCGGTGCCAGTTAATCCCTAAATTTAAGTTATAGACCTTTGAGTTTCGCCTACTTAAATCTCGCGGCAGTGTGTAGACGTTAATTCAATGGTGATCTGACGACCACCACTAAGCTCACAGGTATACGAAACATCCTCGGAGTGGTGCACCGAATAAATAAAAAGACGCCACAAATTACCTCTGCTAGAGGCAGTTGGAAGTAGTTTCTTTTTCAAATTTTTTCCTGGTGTTTGCGTTACCAAAAAAGACACACCGATAGACTGGCGAATACAGCTTAGGAGATTTACACTAAACAGCAAAAATTATAGTCCAATTTCTAATTGTAAGGAACGGCAGAAGTGACGCCGCTTCTTCTTGTAGTAATGAATGGAAAGTATTTTGATATAATATTTCTAACGCTGTTCCTGTACATTGTCTATTTCAATATTCACATAAACTTAAAAACCAAACCAGGTTAACATGCACAACATGTAGCACACATGTCTCACACCCGTAGACCATAATGCAAAAGGAAGGAGTTGCGATTGAAGACTTCGTAAAAATTTACTGGGCCACGTAGCCAGGCGGAGTGAAGCGGTTGGCGCTTAACCAAAAAGTGATGAAAGTCTTTCGGACCACTTCGGTGTTTCTCTGCTTCCGTATATACCTACGGTCAACGACTAACGAGTTGTTTTTCTTTTGAAGTTATTAAAATGCTCAGAGTGTATCTCTCGTGCTTGTACACTACACCGCTGACGGTATGAGATATAAAGGTTTTTGCGGAGGTATTTACCAACGAGAGAAATTTAAGAGACTTACTATCTTTTATTATGCCGTTTGATTCAGAATTTCTGAATGCATGTATACTAGTCTGTTCGCCTGATGTCTGTCCATATGTACGCGTGCTATAGCTCTCTATCTCAATTTTTGAGATATTTCGAATGTAATAGGTTGATGTGTAAAGGCTTAAGGAAAAATTATATTGAGATTGGATCCGGATTGCTTCCTAAAAAACGCCTTATTTTGAAAATCGTGTTATATAAAACATATTTACTGTTTTCACAGATCTTCTCCAAAAATCTTTGGGTAATAGTAATAGCCCAACTGCTTCAGCATGCGCTCATATAGCTATTTTTGTTCAGGGATAGTGATCTAATGTGTTCGTTCAACGAACTAAATTTGGACCATATCTGTGTTTTTCCGGTGTTTCTCCCGTACTCGTTTCTCAAGAAAAATAAGCTCCTACGACAAAATAAAAACTCATCGATGTTTTATGAAGAGTAATGGCCGACAATAGTCACTTTTGACGGGGAAATTTACTGTACCAAAGCACGACCCATTTGAGGGTTCCCGGGAATACTAAGCCTTCATATGGCAGCAAGGTACACGTGCTTTTAGTACTTCATGAAGGAAATAAATGAAGAGCAATAAGATTTTTAGAGAGAAAATTAGTTTTGTTAAAGCTGGTTGTCACTCTATGTTTCCCTTTTAAGGACTTCCATAAAAGTTACCCTTCTAAGTAGGAACAGGATATAATTTTTAATTTTTTAAATTAACTTAGTTACCGCATTTAACGATCTTCGCCGCTCGATTATAATATTTTTTCTTTTCGCTGACTATCGTTGGTGGATCCAGTAAGATGTCAATGACTTTAAGGTTTTTCTCTTTAAAGTCTGGCCGTACAATAAAAGGGCTCTTCGCTAGTGATATCCGCTCGCTGAAAATTGGTAGTGTTTCGTTCATCATGGACCAGTTAATATAATATAGTCACTAAACTAAGTAAAGAGAACCTGAAGGTGGAAGCGAGCGAGATCAAAATAAAAGTTGTGATTACTCAACTAAAGCATCATCCGTTCATAAACAAAATTATGTGACATAAAAGAAGAAAAATGGAAGATGAATTGTGACAATAATCTCAATAACAACCGATGTTTTTCTGTATGCAACCGAGAGCCCATATTTTATCTTCAATGTAAAATATAAATGTACACGAAAGTTATCATAAAGTACATAGTTACGAATTTATGATTCATTATTGCAGATTCGTCGTGTGCATAACTACATAGTGCAATGCTTTAAAGTTTTAAATTCGGGATTACTGTTTAACAATAAAAAACATATAATAATGTTAATAAAAATAAAAAAAGGATTACAAAAGAATAATGATTCCATATATATAACTGTTTAAAGTCATCCATAACGTGTTGCGTGCGCACGTTGGCATGTATATAATTTTCGTTCTTCTGTTACGTAGTACAAAGGGTGAATATGTGTTTGGCGGAAGTTACAATAAAAGTGGGTATTCGTCTACAGGGACTACGCTTTACATTACGATTAATGAGAGGGCATTATATTTCACAACATTTGATAATTATTTTTTAAGAGAAGACTGTTTTACACTTTCGATTATATAACACGATCAAATAAGTTTCCTTTTAAAGATATTTCTCAGCGAATGAAAATCTATAAAAATGTCTTTCTATTTAATCGAAAAGCTTCACATGCTGGCATGTAAGTTCAACGACGTCCACGTTTTCTAAGAGCTGATTCTCGTCCCAATGAAAACTGAGTATCTTCTTGTCGTTCCTCATTTTGGTCGCTCTCATAGTTATTAAGTGTCGTACCTATTGTAGATTACCATAACATATTTTACGACTAGCATAAGGCGTTATAAGGCAACCGACAGTTGACAGATGGGACGCTCTGACACGGGGTGGTTCTAACTCGAACATAATGAGTTCAAATTAAAATTTTCACTGATTGAGAGCATCAATCTGAATAAAGCAGAGGTAAGGAGGAAAGGAATAACGTGTGGGCGTTTTTTAGTTCAATCCTTTAGAGTGCCAACATCGTTCAAGAGTTTTTTAGCGATCAGTCGCAGTGTTAACCACACTTAAAAGTTTCTGTTTACTGAGACAAGAGTGTTGATATCGCCCAACCGTGTGGTGTCTGGCTATTAACGACCTAAGGTTGAGAATGAATAGTTTTCATGATCAACAAACACACGATTGGTACTTAAGGCCTAAAGTGTTCGCGTCATCAAGGCGTCCGTGTAGGATTAGTGTCCGTAAGAGTAATAAAAGAGGAAATTGATGCATAAATAGTTAATCTGACTGAATGAAAGGTCAGGAAATATAAGTTTTCTTGAAAGAAACAGCTGATAAGCCGGATGATGACTTTAACAGATATGTGCCTATAAATCCTAAATTATTGTATAGAAAACGCAAGTTCATCGTATAAAAATGGTAGAATATATTTTACTCGACGTATTGTCCGTCGCTAGCTATATATATGCATTTGCCGTCTATGTGATAGTTTATGGAAGCGAAGCCAAAAAAACTGCTCTTCCTTTAACACAAGTCAGTCATCGAGCAATTTTACCGTCCCATCTAAAATGATAATAGAGCGAAGTCGAATACAGTTAGTAATCCGCATGGGCTAGCTCCTTAAGCGCGTATTGCGAACCTAGTTTCTAATATCGATGGACGAATAGACGGACGCATTGCCTTTTCGGTGTATCGCCCGTCTTTTGAATAGCGAACGCTTCAAAAGATTAATTGTCGTTGATAGTGTAGCAGCTAATAACACACCCTTTTATTCTCATCAAACGTAGAATATCGTCTTCCTGCTTAAGCGATTCAATCTTGCAGTTAATGTGAACTGTGCACTTCGGGCTCAACTCATGAAATTTTAAGCCCAATATTCTTAAAACACATCAACTTTTCATTCCCAGTTAGTACGTAGGGCAAAAAAGATTCTCTTTTGTTGTGTTGAGGCAAAGAAAAAGTTCTGTCTTTGCTTGGCACAAAACTCGAAATTTTCCTTCTTAAGAGGAGCATTTGTATTGCATGTTTTCTGTTACCAGAAGTCAGACACGTATGTCCTCTACTCGTGATGTTAGGTCATCTATGGACAAATTCCGAGTTCATATCTGCACACTTGTTAGCTATACTATGCTTGCAGTTCCGCCTACATTATGTGGGAATGAGTATGAATAACTTTTTAATTTATATGTAATTAGTCAGTAAGAGAGAGAGGAAATTTATTCATTTACTTGACAAATTCCGACCTAGATGACAACGTTAACCAAATATAAAGTAAAAAATAACTCAATTGAAAAGTATTTATAATACGCAACACCAACAATAAATTGAGATATTAGTCAAAATAAAAGCATTACATCCAACATTTCACATCTTTTCTGTTGGGCTGGTAATGGGAGGTTTCGTCTGTATTTATACTGTAGAAAAGGTAAGACAGTAAGTATCCCACACTAAACCACACAAAGCGAATAGACTCAAAATGTTCAACATGGCATCTATAACTAGGTCGCCAGATAACCGCTGAGTATGCTAACTAAAGACGTGTAAAAGCTTTTAGAAGCTTAGGGATCATTAAATTCTTTACATCGTATTTCTATAAACGCAAGGAACTTCTTTAGCTGGGGTTATAATTATCAATAAGGTTATCAAACCTGGACGCTTTTTCAGAGTAAGGCAAAGCACTATATGATTGTTAATTTCTTGATATATTGCTTTGAAACGTTCAGATTCATGGCTTTGCTATTTTCTAACTCAAAGAATAAATTTATTCATTTTTAAACCAGATCTAGGTTCATTTTTTTAATTATTATAATCAAGTTAGCCAGAGAAATAAATTCTAAGACTAATGTCTTAATATGCTAGCATCTAAGGCTATGGGCTTTATTGAAAACTTTACCGCAATCGAGATTTGAACCCATGACCCTGAGTCAACATCATTTGCCTACGCGGTCATTCAGGCGGTTTGTCTAAAAAATGTATATTTATATGAGGAAATAACTACTGTGTGTGTGTGCGTGTGCGTGTGTGTGTGCGTGTGTGAAGTTCAAAGAGTTCTAATAGTGACTAAAACGCGTTCATATAACCAAGTTTCAATAACACACTAGTAGGTTTGTAACCACGGGCTTGATAACGGCTGGCTTACAGGTCTTAAATTTAATATATGCACCTACATATATCTTTGCTATGAATGGAGAGATCGAATTTCAAAAAATATATCGTACAGTTAGCACCTTTTCTCTTCCCACTGAAGAACTACAATTAACTAGGGAAGCAAGAACCGAAAATATAAAATTTTCCTTTTCATCAATTATCTATGATTTGCAGCAAGTAGAGGGTACAGATGTAAAGAGTGAAAAAGCATACGATGAAAAATAGATTCATGCCACTAATTAACATGATTGCAATCAGCGAAGGACTAGGACGTAGCTGAGGTTAGCTTTTCCTTTAGCAGATTAAATGCGCAAATCAATTGAATTGAAGCAAAGCTAGTAAACATAATTGAAAACTTGGAATAAAGTTTGCGAAAGCCGACGTGTTAGCGGTTTTTTTACATGCTTTTATATATAACACTGTGATCAAAAAGTAAGACCAATATTCATATTTAGTTGTGCTTGTATGCCGAGTGTCAGAAATAGTTTTTTTCTAAATTGGTAGCATTGTCGCAGGCATCTGTCTCACGTTTCACGTAATAAATGCCGTTAGTGTTCCAGCGACGCTTGGTTTTGTACGAGACGGAAAGTGTTTTCTTCGATTTTTATGATGGCTGTGAAGAGACGATTTCTGACTATCAGCCCATCATAAAACACATTATTACAGGAGATGGGGCTTGGATCTGCGCATACGACACGGAAAGAAGCAATCAATCTAGCGAATGGCACGTAAAAGGTGAGCCAAGACTTGACAAAATCACGCCGAAGTTGCTCGAAAATCAAAGTGATTTTAATAGTTTTCTTCAATTATCGTGGGTGTGTGCACTGCAAATTCCTTCCGTCGGGCCAAACTCTTAACACGGAATACTGTTTGAGCTTGAAAAAAGGAAAATATTCCTTGGTCTTACTTATTGGAGACAGGCTTTTTACATAAAAGATAAAAGACTATTAAAATCAATTAGGAGAAGCTCATCAGCAAACAGATAAATCTTTAGGAGAAAAGCGCTAAAACTTGCTTGCCGAATATTAAATGTTCAACTGGAAATTCTATTTGATTTACGAACATAGATCGGCGAAATGTTTTAAGCTTAACGCATTAAGAAAATTTTATTCTCTGGTGAGTTATTTGTGGTAAGCAACATAAATTTAATGGATCATCAAATATATAATATACCCATGCATATAAATATATTTATTTATTTATCTTTTCTTTCCTTTGAAATTTCCTCTTTAAATTTTGCTTTCAATCTTTCGTTTCTCTCCTCGTCGCTTTCCTTTTCTAACATTTATATGGTAAGTAACAATAAATCAATGCATGCGCACGTAAAAAACTTAACGTTCAACACAATTTTAAGACGTGACTTTTTGGTAGCTTAACAGCAACATCTTACAGTTTCTTAAATGTTCAAATGCATGCATATACGTACGTGTATATACGTAGAAACGTAACAAACACTTTTACAATATTCATGCAATTGCATATAGCTTGGCGTACAAATTTTATATGCAAAACACAATTTTATAAAATGATGGTAAAAATGAAACTTGCATTTTGGACACATTTAACACTCCTTTATATATATAACCAGATGCATGTTTACAAGCATACAAACAAACAAACACGCTTATCTACTTATGTAGAGTATAGTAAACACAAGCATGTATGTAAATAAACAACGAAAGAAGGAAATCGAATCAATACGAATTTTATATACGTTTTCGTATATAGGGTCCCCTATGCTACAGTCATGTTCATTCTTTGAATGTATGCCAAGTAGAGAACTTGCCCGTATACATATACATATATATATATATATTATATATACGGATGTATGTACACATATATATTTTTGTTTCAGAACGTTGTGGTGCATAAATTGAAACAAAAGGTGTTCGTAAATATCCGTAAGAGTATTTACGGGTTATCAATTTGCCAGGATATATGTACTTAGCTTTGTGTGTACTCATGCTATGTGCAAGAGCTAACAAATATTTAAGCTTTCAAGAAAATTTGGAGCAATATTATTACCTTTGTTCCATTTATTAAACTTGATACGTACCGATATTTAAGCTTAACCTAGCTAGTCTCTCCTCCTTTCTTTCTCGCCCGTCCCTCTTTCACTAAATTCAATCCTTTTTTCAGTTATCCTATTATTACTATGAAGGTTTGTATGCTTGTGCTTCACACAGTCGCGTGATTGTTTTCTGGACTTTTGCGGCATATTCTTAGCAATTTATTAAATCAAGAAGGAAAATGAAAAAAAAAACTGATATGCAGTTGCTTTGTTTTGGGATAAGTGATTGATAAGAATAAGAAAAAAACAAAGCCAACTTTTTCTATAAAATGCAAGTCTTCATAGAAAGCGAAACTTTAAAATATTTTCTAAACGTATATGCGCACGTTTATGCGTGTTGTTCATGTGTAGAAAATATAAACTCAATTTAAGTTCATTACTCGTTTGGTTGCATAATTGGGGTGAAAACTTGTTTTGCATTTTTTGTGCTTCTGCTTGATGTTTATGTGCAATGTAGGAAAAGACTTTCGCAAGCTTCTAAACAGCTTTCTTTTTCTCTTGATTAGATAAAGAGAATAAATAAATGAATAAAAAAATATGCTTCTGTTAAATCGGAAAAGTCGGAAAATAAACGTTCAGAACTAAGCCAGTTTTTCTCCACTCACTAACGTCTAAGGGGTAAAAGTGCTGTGAACTTTTCAAAAAATACTCTCCCTTTTTCTGCTTAACTGATCCCTTCGATAGTGAAAAATGACGTAGAAAGTTACTGTGGGCATGGCAAAAATTTCCATATCTCAAGAATTGCATTTTTGAAACATATGCGGATTCCAGCAGCATTCAGATGTCTAAGCCATTAAACTTTTTTATTTCGACGCACATACCGCCAAAACGACGTGCAATATAATTCCAAGCATTTCCATTCGACATTTTTATACACATCGCCGAAGATAAGGGGTATATTAGTTTCGTCAAAACGTTTGCAATGCCGAGAAGGAAGCTTCAGAGACTGCAGAAAGAATACATCTGCTTGATCAGCATCACATTCTGAGTCGATATAAGGGCGTCCGTCTGTCCCTCTTTTAGCATCTGTTTGAAACACTTTGCTGGTAGCAAAAATGATACTATCGAGTACAAAGTTGAACAGAAACATTGGAAATTCTTGTACGTAGGCTGGTATTGAAAATCAGCCAAAGCGGTCGAAGAAAACGCTTACAGTACCACGTAACATGAGAAACCCTCTGTTTTTCAAAAGGAATAACAAATTGGCTTTTTGCTCAGTACTCATAAACTGTAGCGGATAGATGTACAAAAATTTGTACTCACATTTTATGGATGGTGCTGGAGCGCCTGCACAGAAACGGAAAAAATTGACTGCGCCTACCCAATATTATAATGCATTTAAAAAACCCCATGAAGCATTGGCCAGTTTGAAATCCGAAATGTACCTAAACATGTCCGTCTGTTCATTCTGTCCATCTGTCTGCCTTGCGCAGCTGTGTGGTATTTGTGGTATACATGCTCCCGTTAGCGAAGTGACTTGAACTTTTGCAAAGACGCGTCTACAACCCCCACACCTCTACATTTTATTTAAAATATAAAAAAAGTCAGGCCCGCCCAGCCCATTTAGAAAATTTTCGATCAGTTAGGCTGCAAACCACGAAGCCTCTTAATTTAAAGTTGACTTGCGAAAATAGCTATGGCGCTTTTTTCTTAATACTCAGTAATGCTTAATCGTAATGTTACTGGTCTCGTGAATTCCTTCTGATCTTTGAAACTAAATTTGTTGATTACTTCGTATTACATTTCACAAAAATACATACAATAAATATTTAAAATTTATGTGCGATAAATAAATAAATAAATAAATTTATAAATTAATAATTGTATAAATAATACGTAAATGAATAATGTATAAATGAATTTAAAATCCAAACAATAACAATAAGATTTCAATTATTCCCAGGGTTCACTTCAGTGACTCAGATATGCGCTGTGACTAGATTAGAGTTAACACCCGCTTCCAGTATTACGATTCGAATGTATTGGTTTCTTGCACAAACAGAAGAAGCGGTTGAAGAAACCCCTTTTTTTAGGCTGTTAGTTTCATCTCCTAGGCAAGCTTCCCATGAATTAGCTTAGTCTTCATTGGGCGTTGACTTCGGCTTCGTCTTAATAATTAAATAGAGGGCCGCGTCTTTTATAAGAAGAGTAAATTGCATATATTCTTTTATACTAATCACCTAAAGTGTATTCGACTCGCCAAATGTTCCGACCATTGACCTACCTTTCAAAGCCGAAGTAGCGTTTTTCAAAGACGGTTATATTTGTTTTGATTGTCAACATTGCTCCGGTTACGCCCGTTATTAGCCTAATAAAAACTTATCGAGTACATTACAATACATATGATTACTTAGAACTAGGTATAGGATCGAATTGACCGTCGACTTTGGTCGTCGCACGCATCTATAAATGTACTGAAAATGTCTGCTAAATAAATTCGTTTTTGGCGATTGCGAATAGCGGAGTTTGACTGCGAACTAGCCATGCCTGCCTGACAATATATCTTACGATTGCGTGACGACTCTAGCTTCAAATTTACTATCAAACCTTTTCTGATCGCACCCAGCTTACCACTACTAAAACATAATTCATTTTTTTAAACAATAAATTTCCAAATATTAAAGCCTTTTATTCAGGGAGCGGAAGCGGTTGATGCATCTCCTTAAAATTTCGTATAATATTAATATTTCATCATACGAAGCATGACTTAAGCAAATACATTCTCTTTGTGAACAAAAGCATTTAAAAATTGTTTTAAAAGGATTCACTGGCTACATAATTGAAAGGAAAATCATTCATCAGTGATAGGAACTCGTAGGAAACGAAGATAAAGTTACTTATCCGATTAGAGATCCATAAAATTGTATACAAAAGTTTACTATCGCAGTATACCTTAGCATACCAACAAACAAAATCTTGCACAAATTCCATTTTTTATATATTATTTGTTTTTAATTGTTGTTGTTGTTGTTGTTGTTGTTGTTGTTTAGAAGAAAACACCAGAAGCACTAACAAAATTCTTGAATAAAACTTTCATTTCAACAGAGAAGAGTATTTAAATTTGTGTTGTTTTGTGGTGCCCCTACCCACTACAAATGCAAATTTTTCATAACAAATATATTGGCTGCACTTGTCTGAATATATTTAAGTCGATTTGTAAACAAAGATTTTCCGATTACTTTTTCCTGCACTTACACACATGCTAACCTCCTATTACAATTCAGATCTATGCTCGTGTGAACTGCTTTCGGTATTTATGCTAGAATTTTTAATTTACAATATTTTCCAGCACTCAGTGTTACATAGATTTCATATGACTCCACACATATTCACATAAAAAAATAAAGTGAAAGTGTTTTCTAAAGATTTGCTATCATTTCTTTCTGAAAAATACAAATAAAAAATAAAAAATGAAACGGAAATTGTATTTTAAATATTTGCTGAGATGTAATCGAATAAGAAAAGATGACTCAGATGTAAAATCAAGTAAATTACTCTGTAAACTTGACCAAAAAATTTTTCTATTAACTAATAAATTGATCAATAATTTTCGGGACTAAATAGACTTTTTTTTTCTCCACTTCTTTTTTTCTGAAATTCTATGTCAATTATCTATTTCGGTCGTTTGTTTTTTCCCAGGATTTCATTTCAGCCAAGTTGACACTTGAGCCGCACTTTCTTTGTATATGTTATGCCATGTTATGTATCAAGGCTTGTCTCTATGGTTTAACTTTTGCTTGGCGCCTTATCGGTTGTGGCATATAAAGCAATAATGGTATTGAAAGCGTATAAGGAAGATGTATTGACAGAAGACCAGTGCCACAACTGATTCATATAATTTCTTTCTGAAATGTCGAGATGCCGAGATATCAAATTTTTGTAAGCATCGCTTCAGGGTTAACATTCTCAGAAAATAATCTAGATATTATACTAGAAAAAACATTTTTTATAAGCTCCAGGAATTACTGATTGCCGTTTTATATTTGAAATGTTTCATTTCCGTGCCTGGAGTGGGCAAAGTAACATTCATTCAAGATCAAATACAATTGGATAACTGGAACCAAACCAAACTATTGTTTCATAGGTAGATCATATAATAGGTATCATAAAAGACATTGTAAATCATTTTTTAAAAAAAAACTTTAAAAGCCTGAAGCGAAAAATGGCGTTTCTTTTGTGGCTACTATGAAATATTCATCAAATTTATCAACAACAGATTTACATTATCAGCTAAAGTTTGCCAAAGGACTGATAGTATATATCTGTACTAGCGAGTAGCAGGATAAGTTTACCTGTTTGTGAAATTAGCAAAAATGAAAAAGCTGAACTATTATTCAATCATCCAGCAACGCATTCGCAAAGACAAACCGCCCGTAATTTGCAATATAGACAAACGCTACTTTGAACAGTAAGTACACTTTCATATCTGTTCAATATCTTGGAGATTTTTATATAGAGAGAGTTTGGTCAAAAGATTTAATAACTATTCCAGAAATTTCGGCTCGATATATAAGCTTTGTATTAAGGCTTCAACTTGCTGTGCCTGCAACAAAATTCTTTCATTCACTAAAGAGGTGCTTCGAACTTTTCAGAGTACAGAAGAGAATTGAATTAATCACTTAGAAGAGATATTTTCCTTGAAATTCTGGGCTTTTCTCCAAAAGATCCCTAAATAAAGCCGATGAAGAAAAAGACCCCGGTGGAGGCAAGTTACCGCAAAACAATTAGAACAGTTTTCATTCTTTGCCTTCGAATTTTTACGATACTTTTTAAAATAAGGGCCTAAAATGCAACGCGAAGGGAATTTTGTAAAGCTGTGTTGTTGAATAGTTCAGATTTTCCATTCAAGTAGTCGCCATTCACATAACCAGCAATACGTGATCCCCGCCTCCATACCTCGGCCGCATACCTTTTTCACTACATATTGACATGTAGTGACGCATATTTCTTTCTGGTTGGTGTTTCAAATTTGTACCGATTGTCCTGGTTGCCGCAATCTCGTGATGCTGACTCTGGTATTAATATTTCTTAATATTTTTTAAAACTAATTTTTTTTCTTTTTAAACCTCAATATATGCTGAACAGCTTCGCCGAACATTATTATTCCATTCCGTCTTAAAAAGTACGTGAAAAACGGGCTTTTTTGCATTACAGGAACTTTCCGTTTAAAAGAGCTATATACTATTATATCTTAGTAATTATTTAAAAAAGAAAAGAAATTGTTTTTTATTGTTTTACAATTTAAAAAGAGGAACGAGCCAAACATTTTCCATCACAGCATATGACCCAAATGGTCCGAAGTTGATATAATTCGAAATTTTATAAAAAGATTTTTTTTCTATGAGAACTCTATTTATTTAAAAGTATTGTGATTTCAAAGAAGTAAACAAAACAAAAGTTATGATTAGCTTAAAACGATTCCATATTCATTTCGAGCACAGGAAGATTTTATGCTTATGCTGGTTTATAAGTCATTTTGTTGTACTCTTTATAGTAAATTTCTTGGTTTTTTCTTTATTTATTCATTTATTTATTTATTTATTTTTTTAAAATGTTTTGTTGAATAATTGGAGAACATGTGGTAAACTTTCTTCTAGTTATGACGTTAGTGGTTGAAATGCTTGAAAGGGTTAAAATGAAAGAACATCCAAGTGATTGGAAAAATTTTGAAAAACCACAATTACAAAAACAACTTAGTCGGAAAACTGTCTTAAATTTTGAACAAGTAAAAATGTGATGATGGGCCATGGCGCACCATTAAATGCCCTACAACACTTCTTTTCATAGAGTTACTCACCTTATGGCCTACTAAAATAATGCGTTATATCGGAGATGATCGAAAATGGAATCTGATCCGCAGCAGCTTTAATAGTGTTCGTCCTTGGGCCAAAACATGTTGGTGTACAAACTCTCATGAGAATTGCTTAACAAATTCGCGACCTGTAAGGTGAATACAAGAAAACAAGACGGACGGGAGGAAAAAGAAGCTTAGAACGACTCCGAAAGCAATTCTGAATCGTTGTGTATAATAAGTGGTGGGCCCATCCCAAGTCTTTCTGGGTGTTGTAAACAATAAACTCAATATACGGTTATACCACAAGTGGTGTGTGGCGTAAAAAGCTTTTGAAGAAAGGAAAATAAACACATTATTAAAGTTACCCTATGCGCGACGCGGGGCGGAGACCTCCTGGCGCTAAATAGATATTATTGTAAACTTCCTCGCAAGCGTACAATTGAGATCAGCTATCGAGATCCGCTTCAATGCGAAGTCGCGTCAAAGAGAAAACAGTGCCAGCCAGTGGCTTGATAAGCCATGGAAGCACTCTAGTAGGCAGAATGGCTATGGAAAATATGTGATAAACGAAAACCAAGCTCGAATAATTTACTTTCTCAGAAGGTTTGGTTAACGAAGACATTTTTCGATGACAATGAACACTTCTCTTGGACTTAGACTCATCTCATTTATTAGTTTGCTTACGCTGCAATTGCCTAGAATCACGGGACGTTCCAATAAATAATTCATGCGTCTAGAAGATGAATATCTTAGTAAAGTGTGCCTGCATCAGATTGGTCTTTCGAAATCGGTCTGAAAAATGGGACACTTCAACTTAGAGACTCAATACGCTGCCGTGAGTGTACTGTAATTCGATGAGAACCTCGCCTAACTATTTATCCTTCTAGGGGTGGAAGATTCTAACTTAACTATCAGAGAAGTGGCCATGTTTTAAAGAAAAATAAAAATCATAGTGTACTTCCCAGAGATTAAAGTATGCTTTCATGTAGAAATTTGAACGAAATTTACTTTTTTTGCATTTTTTTTTATTACTTAATGAAGTTTATTTAGAGCACAATCCACTTTACGTTCTTGCACAATTAAAATCCCTTAGGTCTGCTCTGGCTTATGGCTGTCGTTTTTCCGCCCCGTAAACTTTTAGCAGAAATCGTTCACATATTACAAAGCATTATATGCATGCGCTTATGATTACTTTGTGCTTACAGGGAAGTAAAGTCATTACAGATGTTTTCCAAAAATGTTGCCAAAAAAAAAAAGAACGTAAAAAAAAAACTTCATTTAATGATAATAAACGACTGTTAGGGGATTAGAAAAAATTAAAAGAAAAAAATCCGCTAACAAAATTTATGATGAAAAATTTATGCTTTTCTAAAAATATCATTAAAATATTTTATCATCGAACATTTGAACCTTTCACTTGCTTTATCGTCCGGTTTATTAAATTTATTAAAAAATTTACAATAAATGCCATAATTTTGGTATAATTATTATCCGCTTCTAGAGTATAAAAGTGATGTTTAAAATTAACTGAATAAACTGCTAAACAAACTGAAGGCAATCGCGTTATAAAAGCACCTCAGGTGGTTGTTGTATGTATAGCTATGGTGTGTATAAAACTGGAAAGTTACTTATTTATTTTCTCCACTGTGCGGAGAGAAAGAAGAAGCGAAACAATATTATCTATTTAGCCTTTCACCTGTCTTGGTCTATAAATCTAGTTACATTCTCTTAAAAGTAAAATAAAAGAAATTAGAAAGAAACGGAAAGAAAAAACAAAGCACAAATCTATATATGAGTAAGTGGTAGAGTAAGAGACCGAGTGTGATAAGGTTAAAGAAAAGGAAATTTTTTTGTTGTGCAAAGCAAAGAAAAAGAAAAAGGTTGTACAACTAAAGAGTAAACTTAAAAAAATAAAAAAAATAACATAAAAAATCCATAACTGCCAAGTATTACTAACCATCCTTTCGGTTGGCACTTGAATTTGAGTGCAACCAGCAATTGACCAAACCAATCAACCCACCATTTGCACACAAACTCTATTTATTGACATTTTGTCCAATGTCTTGTTTATACAGTTGTAGTTAATTTTTTTTTCATTTTATTTAGGCAATTGAGAAAGTCGGCCAGCCGACCAGTCAGCTAACCAGTCAGTGAGTTAGTCAGCTAACCATCAAATCATCGTCAAAACTGTTACACCTCGTATAAGTCTCAATACTAGTGCAGATACGCTACCACTACCATCGCCACTATACGATGCTATACACAGCCTTAATGTGAAATAATGGCTTTGCACTTGTACGACGGTAAACAAGGTGTAACAAAGTAAAGATTGGGAGGGAAACAAGAGAGTAACGGAAAGCCTTTGGCCATTGCAACTGCGTGCTTGACTATTTTCTTTCTTAAGAAATTTATTTTGTAGCATTTTCCAATCTCTTGTAGTTACTTGACGGTAAGTGAACTTGTTACGTTTTTGTGTGAGTGTATAGGTTTTTTTGGTTTTTGCAGGAATTTTTCTTTAAAATAATATTTTTTTTTTGCTTCGTGTCGTAGTTAAAAGTTTATTAGATTTGGTTTTCTGTTCGTGACTTACGCCAATAAGCGACAATTACCTTAAGAGCTAATGTGTTGATTCGTTGAACAAATAACGAAATTTGTTGAAACAAGTTTGTACTGCTGGAAAGCCTATCTGGACCCCTATTTTCTCGACCAAATAGCTTAGCATAAAAGAGGGGGTGAGTTTCGATTTAATACCTGATCACATGTCTTTTTAACGTCTATGTTTGTATATTCCGACCGTCACGTTAATGACATGCGTGCATGTGGAAAGGTCTCTCTCCACTGACACTCCCCACGAATTTGATTATTGACGCGATTCACGTGAACTTAGTAATCTACAGTTCAGTCTGTTACAGTTAAGTCTGCACTCAAGTGCTACAATTAGCTGTCTTCAAGATCTTCAAGAAGAATTGTTTTCGTATTTTACTAATAATCTAAAAGAGATACAAGTTTAAAATTATTTAGCGAAACTCTCAATAACACCGTTGACGGGCCCAAGATTTAAAGTAATTTTAAAATAGTTATAGAAAATATGTAACTCCTTTGTTGATAAGATGACATATATCTTTAAATATTTATGTTTGAAACAAAAATATCACAGCTTATGCTTGAGGGGAGCTAGAGTACTTTGCCCAGATGCGCGACAGATCGCTATATTAGATTTTTGAAAAGTTGAGGAAACTCTTTAAGAACGACTGAGGAAATAAAAAGACACTTCGTTCTTAATTGCCCATGCTTAACGGTCAGATTGCCCAAAAGTAGAATTGCTCCTGGTATGACGATGCACTACCCATCAGACTGTCAGGATGAATGCTTTGTTGCCTGACTGCTGGATAAGGCCGTTCGCGAAGTATCGTGCTGGCTTTGGTTATCCCAAAGGTTCGTAGGGAGCTAAGACAGGCTTGTTAGATAAGCCCCGGCGCCTGCCGAAAAGCTTGAGAATGGTTAATACCTATTTTCTATTTTGGCATCTCAAGAGCAGTAGGGACCCTTTCAATGGAGACTGTCCTACTGCTTGGGCGTGTCAGTTGCCTTTTACCAAATTAGCTCGCGCGCTAAACGGTTGCCATGAGATAAGTCGTCTAGATAGCAGGTGCTTACATAGAATCTTTCTGAAATCTGTCCCTCCTTTTTTTGTTAATAGTTAACTCTCGACTCAGGGAATATGCCTCATAACAGTAAACTACGGTAGTGGAAAAATTAGGTTTTTTTTTTATTATACGGCCAACCACTCAGGATGTCCTCCATTCATGTAATACAAGTAACAAGTAAGTGTGATACCTTTACCGAATAAGCAATTGCTACAACTACGATGAGAGCAAACTCTACCGCAGTGATATTTGAAACCGCGAACACTGACTTTGCAGTCGCGATTCTTACCTACTCGGCTACTCGTGCGGCTGAAGAAGGTAAAGGGAGAGAATAAAAGACGAGCGAAGTACTATTCGTGTACATTCGGCTTTTCAAACTAGAAACATCTGAAATGGGGAGAGGAACTACTGCATGCATATTGTTCCGATGCCGATCAGTACGGTTAAAGAAGAACGAATGGTAACAATTGTTGTTGTGCAATATGTGGACAACTCCAGAGCACAATGAGCGGGAAAATTGAGAAGCGCAAGTAGCCCTACTAACTGATTTGATTAGTGGACGAGTCCTCGTGGTTTTGTGGAATGTTCTCAGACATAGTATAGCATTACAAAGATTCTCAAAGGAAGGGATAGTGTGATAGTGACACATTCCCCTCTTCCATAAATATCTGAGCTCTTCAGCATGCGTGGTCGGGATATTCCAGGCGAGACTGGCGGATACGAAATCTAAAAACCTCACCTTCAATCTAAGAGATAAAATTTTATGCTTTGATTACGTTCCCCACGTAATCGTCTTTCCTCAGGTATAAATAGCAAAATGCCTACTTTTTACAGTCGGATTAACTTCGCTGCACTCTTATTACAGTGGTTTTTCGTTTTTTTCTTACTTCTTTATTTTGTTAACCTATAATTTTTGTTGTTTGTTGAGTTCATGGTTAGCATTGCGGTGATTGAGTTTACGGTTATTATCACAGTTCAATTTTTAACAAGTTGATTTGATATTTTTCGTTTTCTTCTTTACGTTTTGAGCGTCTGTGCGCTTATTTACTTGACTACAAATACTGTCATTTCGCTGGTCAGTCAGCTAGTCAGTGCATGAGAATATAATAATAAGACTTCAAATTTCTGTGTTGCTTTTAGTGCTGAACAAATGTTTATAATTTAAATATTGAAAGCAAATTCTCTAGAGACCGTTGGCCGAATATGGTTCAGTGGGTCAATCAATTTAAAATTATATTGAACCGAACTTTAAATTATTGTTTAACAAGTAACGCTCTTGTTAACTTTGATTTTCTTTCTGGAGGAGAAATAAAATTTTAAATATTGCATAGAACAAATTAGTTTCAGTATACATTGGGCGCCAAGAATATTCGAAAGGAAAATTACATTTCTTTACTTAAGTTTGAAAAACGTTTTAAAAATAATAACAACTTTACCCCAAACACAATATAATAAAACTAAAAGAGAAGCATATTTGTGAGACCAAAGGCATTGATTATCAAAAAGTGTCCCTACTTACTAAACAAAAATTTGCCAGTGTAGGGTTTATGCCAAGATGTAAACTTTTTGTCACTTTTTTGTCAGGGTTTCCTTTTTTTCATTAAAGAAGCAACAAGATGGTGTTGACGGAATAATTTAACTGCTGGCAAGTTGTGCCATTATTCTGTTGTCTGTTTTCATAAATGTGATGCTCATAACGTTTCCTTCAAAAAAGAAAAAAAAAGATATCAACGACTCTATCTATATATTGGATGCTCATTATATATCTCTCGTCATAAACGCAAGTAATTCAAAAGTTGTTCTTTTCAATCGCTTCAGAGAAAAGTCTCAAGTCAGTCTTAATACAAAAATGCGTAGTTCATACGTCCAATGCGGGGAGCCTAACAAATTAAATGCAAGCCCCTATGAGAATAAGGTTAATGAATACCAGCGATGCAAGACACACTCAGATTAATGAAGTATTCCATAACACAGATGAAACGGACGCCGATTTATGTTTAGTAAAAACATGAACCTTTGCTGCAATAATTTATGATTGATTTCAGGCCCGCTTAGAAACTTTTTTCGAATCTAACTACATCTTAACAGGGCTACCATTATTATTAGAGCTATTAGTGATCTTCACAATGTTAACACAAAACTTTGTCCAACTTTGCGAGAACTTTACAATACAAACTCACTTACTCTGTTTTAATGTCACTTATAAATTACTGGATTGGAGTGCTTACAGGATGTCCTCTATGTAATCTCAGCGGCTAACATCGTGCAGTTGATTTATAATAGCCATCTCAGAGATGTATCCTCCTATGTTCGTTCGAAGAAAAATACTGTACTAGGCCACGGCTCATCATTAAATGCACTATACCATCCTATATTTACATAACGATAAGGCGTTATATGGAAAGTGCTCAAAAACGTAGTCCGATGCGAATCATTTCCAATAGCATTCGTCCTTGAGCCAAAACACGTTATTGTACCAAATTTCATCAAAGTGTCTCAAAAAATTTCGTGCCGTCGGTTGACCAAAGGACGGACAGACAGGCTAAGGTCGATTGAGAAGGTGATTCCGAATTCACCGAAGAATAAAAGGTGGCTCCAACTGAAGTTCTTACGTACGTTGCACACGTCCGCACAAAATTAATATACCCTTGTACCGCAAAATGTGTACGGTATAATTATAAAATTTCATTCATCCTCCTTCCTCTATGGGTAGCGTAAATGTGAAAAATCTAGTAGGAATCCCCAGGCTATTACATCCCCCATAACGATCTCAGTCTCATTCGTTATACGCTACGCTGTTTGTAGGAGCATTATCTTGCCGCCTCTTAGAGCTGTTAACAATGGTATTAGTCTCTTTAAGCAACGATGAAGTACCTTGAATACTGTAGAAGTACCTATTGGCAATGGTCTTTCATTCGTGATATGTTTTTTCTTGTGCAAGCATTGTCAGAGCTTTATGAGCTTAATTACTGGATTATAATCTAATTTTGAAAACACGGGCGCTTTTTAAAATACCTAAACTGCGGAACTGAGATAACAGGAAAAGATTTTATGTAACGCAGTGTCGTCGCAAATAAATGCACATGTGCGCTCGCTTGAAGTGCGCCGTAAACAGCATTAAGCAATTTTGGTTATTCATAGATCTAATTAGAATTAATGTTTACGTCAATAAAGAAAGATCATTGTAGATTAAGAATCAAATGTAGTGTTTCAACCGCTATATGTTATTTAAGGACGCTTCCAGCCGAGACACTTTGGCAAATAAATAAGTAATTGGATTTGGCATGGTAAAGTTGTAGAGCTAGAATAAAAACATGGGGAATTATCCACAAGCCTCTCTTGTAACTGCATTCAGCTTTTAATCTGCTGTTGCACATTCTAATAAATTAATACTAGTTTTAAGGAAAATGTCCCCTGTAACTATATATTTTATTAGGGAAAGCGTCAGGAATCAACGAGACACTAGGGCTTAGCAATGGCGTTAATTATATGCAGTGCATTTATGCGAATTGTTCGTCAGTTTGTTTAGGGTAGGCTCTCGGGCTAAATCCTTATTTCAGTTTCTTTTTCAACTAATCACACGAAATCATTCTGACCGCCTACGCCTATTTTTCTCTTATAAAATTGTTATTTTACCTTAAATGAATTCGCGAACAAACTTTTCTATCAGTACATCAGTTCCATCAGTTTTTTCAAGCTATCGAATATTTTATCTTAAACAACTAAGAACATTGTAGGCGGCCAACGCCGACCATTATATATCCTACATTACTACACCTAGTACAGCTAATCACTCGTATTGGTAATAATACACCAGAAAGTGCACATCATTTTCATTCAATGCCATCATCTTCGTGAATGCCCGCATATTGGAAGGTTAGAAAGTATTAACAAGTAAGAAAATTGTATTTGGTCGTGACCGAATCTTTTATAGCCATCACGGTTAGCCTGAAAAGAAGTAAAAGATTTCATGCTCCGCAATATGGAGCAGGCGTGGCTGATTTTTTCTACTTTCAAAATAAAAAATAGACGTGGGGGGGATGTAGGCGTGTCCTTGGAAAAGTTTAAGTCACTTCCAAATTCTATTGCAAATTTGCAGGCGTTGTCTTCATTATCGACAACGGGAGAACGTCTTACCACAGATACTGCACAGTTGGGCAGATGGACAGATAGATGTACAGATGAAGAGACGGACGTGTTTACAACAAATTAATTTTCATCATAAAATGTTAAAAAGTATACCTCTTGCTTACCACTCCTGAGACATCTTACATGGAGTGGGAGGAGATATGGACTCATGTGGTTCAAGTCAGGTCTACTTAATTTTTTTTATTGAATAACTATCATGAGCACATTTTCATCACAAAAATATTAACAATTAGGACTTTTTGGGATATGAGGGTTTAGGTTTCATGAGAATCCTCATATGCAGTGGTATCCACAAAATTGAACATACGTGGTGGCTGATTGGTATAATAAAAATTTGGTCCACCTTAAGCCCTTCTGCGTGTTACATAGGTCCGCACTAACTTAATATACCCTGTAACACAATTGGTGTCGGATATAAAAATCTACCTTCATATCGAAAAGCGAGGAAATCTATGCAAATTTTCCTAACAAAAGCTAATAAATTGCAATTGAAATTTTCATTAGTTTTAATTATTTTTTCTTGTATATGTGTGCTTTACACATATACGTTACGACCGCCATTCAACTGAGCCTACCCACGAGCACTGTTATTTGAGTTTTTTTCTTTCTTTCCATAAAAGACTTAAAATTTGTGGATGCTTTGTGATCTAAAGATTGTATGTTGGCTTTCATCTATTTTTTGTTTGTGTGTATACTTGTATACGGGTTGGTGGAGTTTTTTTATCTTTGTACAATGTTTTCCATCATATTTTTTTTGTGCGCTTTTTTTTGTTTTTTTCTCCATTTTATGTTTTTGCCTGAAAAATATGTCTTTCTGTCTAAAGTGGCGAAGAAACGACAGCGCGTTTGTGTGGGGCAGCAAGTAATAAATAAACGTTTACCATTAAACACCTTAAGAAAATTTTTCTTTTTTTTTATAATAACTTACTGACTGACAAGCAGCATAAATACACGAACACTTGATGAGTACTTCACACAACAAATGACAAATGGAGATAAATCAAATTTTTCTGTCGGCTAAGTAAATAGAAGAAAAGAGAATTGTCTAATAGGAGAGAGAAAAACAGACAGAAAATTTAAGAACTTGGTTTGTGGGTTAAACAAAACCGCAGGCATAAAGTCATTCCTAAAAAGATGGCAATATATATGGGAACATATATATATATGTATACATATGAGCTGAATGTTGGAATCTATGTATATATAGCCTGTCTGTTAAAATCCCATTTTATGAGTAATTTTACAACTTTAGCCAAAAAATAAATTTTTGGGATTTAGGTAACGATTGCGAGAAAGGCACACAAAGTATATTTCGAAAATTATTTCGACTGGACCTTTAAGAAGTCTTATGCTTATGCTTGTGTTACTTATCAGCTTAGGTTCAAGTTTAATTCTACAGTATTTAGTTAATCACATCTTCCGGCGAACAGAAAAGATAGGATAATTTGATGATCTAACTTATAACTAAGTTGAACTCAATTTAAAACCAAGCAAATTAAGGGATAACGCGAGCTTAAGCTTTTGAGGGAAATATTTTTTTTTATTGGTTCAATCCGTGAAATGGTCAAGACGGGAATAAAAATAGAATTGTGGACATCTGCATAATTGTAAGGCAACGCCCTAAAGGCACTTGAAACTTTAAATGCGTTTCCCTTAGTTCCGTTTTGTTCATTCGAGCTTTTTAGACAACTGTTAAAACAACTTTATGTAACAATAACGTAAAATTTTTTCGATTCATTAACCTAAGCATTTTTTATTAATAAATAAGTAAACAGATTATAGTCGGGTATGGCCGATCATTAGATACCCTATATCATTTCGCCTGGTACAGTTATTCACCCGCATTGGTAATAACACCAAAAATTACGCATTGTGAGCAAAGGCATAGTTTTCATGACAGCTCGCATATCCGAGTTTTCCCAAAACATGACATCACCCGATCAAATTCTGCAATCTTACTTTACTTTAATAATTGAAGTACTTTTCAGTTTCCGTCATAGAAAACTTGAAATTATATTTGCTTTCCATATAATGGTTTGCTTTTCATGATAACCCTTGCATATGTTAGGTTTTAAAAAGTAGATCTCTGTGATCCAAATTCCGTATCGTAAATTTTTTTTTTAAATTGCTATGAATCAATTTTCATCATAAATAAACATATTAAAGTTCCGAAGGGCTTACTTCATGAGTTTCGTGAGAAATCTTACACGGAGAGGAGCCCAAGAATTAAGCCCATGTGCCACAAATGTCGTCCACTTCTTTTTTATGTGAAATTACCATAATGATCAAATTTTCATCATAATGCAATAACAGTCAAGCCTGTAGGCGTAAGCGAGTTTACATTCTCTGATAATTATTATATGCGCCAGTATCCAAAAAATAGACTTACGTGGCCCAAATTCAGTAAGATTACAAATCAATTTTTACCATGAAATATTGAAAATTACGCCGTTTTACCAAATAGAGGGTCAGTTTTCGTAGGAATAGGTTATGGGAGGGAGTTCAAAAAATATTTCCATCCGAACCAAGTTTTTTATACTAATTTCGAATTTTCAAATACTATTAGTCAGCGATTTCTGTCTGTTTTTCGAGATAAGGCGTTGTATGGTAAGCGGTCGAAAAATGGAACCGATCCGAACCATTTTTAAAAGCATTCGGCCTTGGATAAAAGTACATCAGCAGACCGAATTTCATCAAAATATCTCAATAATTGCGACCTGTAGGTTGAATAAATAATTGCATGGACAGACACCAGAGGGAAAGACAATCTTACATCGCTATAATAAAACTAGGCCTATCTTAACCTTTTCAGGAAGTTACACACATCCTCACAAACTTAATATACCCTGTACAACAAATGGTGTAAGATGTGAAAAGCGCCCTATCTTGGACAAGTTGAACTTTTTCATTCAAACGCTTTTCAATCACACAAAAAAATTTCGACATAATCCTACGTAAGTTTCTAAGCAGGAATTTATGCCATGTGATATTTTTTCTTGTTTTAAATGAAATTTGGACCAATTAAACTGTGTGCAGAGTTCCTTCACTTAAAGATGTCTCCAGAGATGGGCTGCAGTGTTGCCATTCTTTAACATTTTTCCAAAAAAATTCTTTTTTTATATACTTATAGGTACGCCTAATAATCTCCCCGAATATTATTATCCTACTGCCTTTTCTTCAATTCAAAAACAAATAAATCTGGAGCATTTTCTAGCGGCTCTCGCACGGATGTCGGATATACTAATTTTAGCAATGCCTTCGACTTGGTTAGCCACAGTTTATTGATATTCAAACTCCAGGCCTCTGGCTTATCTTCCTACTTAGCTCGTATCTGCATAACAGATCATTCAGGTTTCTGTTTAACTTCGCCACCTCGGATGAATTTCCCGTGACGTCTGGCGTCTGGCCCTCAAGGCAGCCACTTACGACCCCTTTTATTTACATATTTAATTTATACATTAATGATCTTCCTTCGGTTATTAAATCCAGCCAGATCTTAGCGTACATTGACGATATTGAACTGTTTTCTTCCTTCTCCTTGGAATCGCAATCTTAGCAGCTTCAAATGGACTTAAATAATTTTCTGACATGGTGCTCGTTAAATTTTATGAAATTAAATCTAAAAAAATGCAAGAAACTTTTTCTCTTTCCTAAGAAAGAAGTCATTCAGTACTGAGTATTTCATTGACTCACACAAGTTGGAAAACGTTGATTCGTTCATCGAGCTAGAGGTTTTGAAAGAGGAGTGTGAAAATACGCTTAGTCTGGAGAACGCATATACATGGTGTGTGTATGTGTGTGCCTTTTATCTTCATCACCGACACCGACCTTTTTGCAGAAACTGCAAGCGAAGATTGAATTAAAAAAGTTAATAGAATCAGCCAAATAATTTGAATCATAAACAAGTAGAAAATGTAATAGGCGGGCAAGGCCGATCATTAAACACCCTGCACGAGTTAGCTTAGATTTTTCCATGATATAATACGAGAAAAGTTATCATTACTGCAAAGGCATTCCTTTGAAGAGAACGTTTATGTTGAGGGGTGGGGAAAGTGCTCGGGAGATCCAAGTTAAGCAAAATTAGTTTTTTTGTATTAATATGCGATAGGTTTCAAGACATATACTCAATTGCTCAAATTCGGTTCATTTTTATGCCATATTAGTACTAAGGGGGAGAATTTTTATTATAAAATAATAAAAATTATACTGTTTTGCATACAAAGATTTAGCTTTTATAAAACCACTTGTGTAAAAATGTGTTCAAGAAACTGAACCATCCAGTGCAAAATTATCGCGCGATTTTTGTCGAGGAACTTCGAAAATTCCACCTTTTGTTCATATAAAAGTTTTGTCGAAACAAAACTTTGAACAGGAAGTGGTCGAGAAAGGGTTCCCATCTAATTCATATTTAACAGAAACAGCCTTTGGGCTAAAACGGCATCAACTCTAGCGTTTCGAAAAATGCGCCTGCTATGTTGAACCAAAAACTACATGAACACACGTTAGACAGACAGACGGACAAAGAGGCAGACAAGCCTAAATCAATTCAGAAACTGATTCGGAACCGATCAGTGTACAAACCCGCACAAATTTAACTCAGCATAGAGGGTTAAAAAAAATGTTACCGTAAATCCTTTGCCTGGATTGTCGAGTAGGCTAAACATCTTGAGTAACAACTGAGTGGTCGTGAGTTCAATTCTCAAGCGCGTTAGAGTTTTCAATAAAGCCGATAGTCTTAGCTGCTAGTGCTTTAAGGCCTTAGTCTTTCAATTTATTTATCTCGCTAAATTTATTATTTATAATGATAGTAATGCTAATAATAATAATAACAATAAGAAAATAATAAAAAAATCGTGCTCATAAGAATAGTAATAATTGCAAACTAAATACAAAGATTTTATTAGCGTTTATTAAAAACTGTAATAATTAAAAAATTTAATATTTATTTGATTTTCTAATTACGCGGTACGAACAAGGGTAATAGAAAAAGAATTCAAAGCCAAAAAAAGAAAAGAAGAAAAGAGTTTACAACCCGTATGTGCTTTTACAGAAGTTTTGTTTTTTTTGTTTTTTTTTTTATTTTATTTCACTTTAAATAACTAAAACCGTATAGTTTTCTTTAATGAAAGTCAATATGAGTAACAGATCGCAAATTTTTATGTCATTATTTTATGATATTATAATAACAGTCATTATTATATCAAGAGTCAATATCTGCTTAAGCATACATTATTACTTGGTTTTATTTTTTGCAAAAACAAAAAAAACAAAAAAAACAAAAAAAATAAAAAAATTTACTAACCTTTCTCAACATAAATTCTGTTAGAATGGAACTTTTAATAGTTATTAAATAGTAAACTACCGACGTCTTTAGCTATCTCGGTGCCAGAGCAAGAGCAGTAGCTGCTGCTACACACGTCCCACATACACGCACGAAGAGATTCAAAAATGGAGGATAGAAGAAATTGTGGAAATGTTTTTTGTTGTTACATTAAAAATATTATGGTAGTAAGTATTTGACTTGAAATGGCTCGTTTAATTTTAACGCTCAATTTAAAATGTTTAATGCACATTACAAACAGAAAGCGACCGAAGAAGATATGTAAATAAAAAAAGTAAATAAAAAGCAAACAAAAAAGGGCAGAAAATGGAAAAGAGAAAATCCGCTAAGTGAAAGAGCATGAAAGACAAATGGAAGGATGCATAGCGGAAATGCGTGGATAGTCTCATACACTGATGCAGCAGTTATGCACTAGGGGTAGACTATTTAAATATTTTCATAAAATTAAACAAAAAGATGAGGGAGAATACTAGAAGAACTAAAACTTGAGAAAATACGAAGAATTGTAGGAGAAAGACCTTGGGATTTTATTGTTTATAATACAAAATTCCCGTCGTTATCGATTTCATCATCATTACTGCTAAGGAAGATCGCAATGGAATGGCAGGTGCTTGCTTCACTAATTCTACACAAATTTCATGCACGATTGCAATTTTCTACTGAAAAATTCCAAAATCAAGTGATTTAATCCTTACCTGCTCTTCGATAAGGTAAGCAAAGCATAATAAGCAAAACAAAACTTGTGTCATCGATGCGGAATCGGTGTTGAAAGGAATCACAAGCTTACGCTTTGAAAGCGTTTCTAAAGTGCTTTGTTTATCGTTTTTGCGTTTTGTACTCCAGTTTTTCTTCGCAAAAACGATTTTGCTGGTAATTTAAGAGTTTTGTCAACAGCCAGGATTTTGCTTAAAAATACACACGCACACACACGCACACACACTACACAGCACGGAAATTTGATATTTTTGTCATGTTCTTCTCTCTCTTGCTTTATATGCAAACTTAACTGAGATGATTTGAATAGCTTTGCATATAAGTTTTTTTTTTATTGTCACTGCTCTGTATAAGCGTCTACTAACTCTTTCGCTCCATTTGTTACTTTTAATAATTTAATTGCCTTTAATGTCAGTCCTCTTCTCCCGGCTCATTTTTAAACGACCAGATAAATAAGCTTGGTATGTACGCACCTATACTTCAGTTGTTAAGGTCTCCAGTGATATCGAGCTACTTGCAAACGTATTTACTACAACTAGTAGAGAAAATATTTTTAAATTTCCCCTTTCATCAATCAAATGCAAATAGATCTTCTCTTCGATCTAAAGTAAAATTTTATAGGACAAAAAAAAATTCAAAAATTCATGGATTGGTTGGCTTGTGGATTCATATATTCGTGTATTAACTAGAATTTTGTGTGTTGATGCTTAAGATTTCTCAAAAGAGGGGGCGTCACCTTAGTTCATGGAATCTAGATTTGTTATATTTTGACGATATCTTTTTAATTCGCTTTTTTTCTTTGTCTCTGAAGGTATTTTAACTGAGTCAGTTTGTTGATATGCGGGAAATTGATGAAAGCTTACGCCTTGCGGACACGTTATAGATTCCCTATAGAACAACGTCATTCGTACCTAACATTTAGAATCTAAAAACAAGAAGGATTTCGGCGTTTGTGTTGTTCCAAGACCTAAAAAGGTTAAAAATTATTCAAAATTGACATCAAAAATAATAGGACGCAAGGACCTTAAAGAGCTCGGATGACTGAAGTTGTAATCGCATAAATTTGTCGTCAGCGTTCCCAAGTTCTAATTTCAATGCACTAATTTCAAGCGGTAAAGACGGTACCTTTATCGATTAGAGGACAGGCGTATAGACTAGGGCGCGGTCTCTCCCCATCTCTTTCCCTTTGCTCTTGCGCTTTTTGCAAACCATCACGGTATTGCACATGTAGGGGAAATGGCCTAAGTCGTTTAAGCCTAAGACTTAAGTCTTAAGATGTATCACATCCTTTATTATACATTTTCTTATAAGATCTTCTTTCAAAAATATATTTATTTTAGTGGACATTGAAAAATCGGCTTAAGCTGCACAGCACTGTTAGATTTACTGGCGTTAAATACTTTCAATAAATTAAGTTGACAAACTTGTCTTTCTTTTTTTTTTTGTTCTTCGTTTTCTTCGCATTTGAACGCATCTTAGGATTTAAATTTTTTTGTACTTGCTTTGTTGGAACGAATTGTGGGAAGTAAACGTTGACTTATTCGCTGTCCATTGTTTTGAAATGTTTGGACAGCTAGTTTTGGCTTCAAATTTTATTGCCTGCCAAAACACTTTTTCATCATAATGTTAGGATCCTTAAGTAGATATTAGATGCGTACATTGATCAGCAAATGTATACTAAGCAAACCTATCACATATGTGAAGAGAAAGTGCTAAGAGGAGAGGGCGACGGCGAAAAGATAACGTTTTAAGCAAATCTAAGGCTTATGGATGTCATTAAGTGTATAGTGAGTTTCTCAAGAGCAAGAAGAACAAACTAACCTATTCGACGTTTATCATAACACGTCCCTTGACACTGCCTTTTTCGATAACATGCAGTGACTCGAGAAACACTTGGTTGGCATTTAAGGAAATATTTTATTGTATAACTTTATCAAGAGTTACATTTTGGTTTACATCTACTGTCGAAAGAGGTTGTGGACAGCGTGTTAGTTTTGTCCTTTCACTTTACGGAACGCAGAGAAATAGGCGCCAGAGACCTCATAAAATATTCTTTATCGACGAAATATTCTTAATCGATTTAATTATATTCGATCGTCTGCAACGCTTACGGCTGCAGGAATTGAGATGGAAAGATGAAATTTGATATACATATATATACATATATGCACTGTAGCCGATCACAGGTCATATTTGAGAAGCGAACGTATCATCCAAAATTCATTAAAATTTAATCTTTAATAAATATTTTCTCCCACCATTGCTTCTATTTTAACTAAACATACTCGAGCAAGACTCAACCTGTCACTGCTTTTGGAATTCATGGGAGAATATAATTTTTGGATAACTACCAAATAAATCAAAAGGAAAAAAAAAATGGTCACAGCATCCTTTCTTTAACACACTTACACACATATGAAATTCAATATCGACTCAAAGAGACAAAATGACTGTAACAGCAGCAGCAACAATAAAAACAAAAGCAATGAACATAAACCAAATTTAGTAAAATTATACAATTAACGTTGAAAAACGTTAACCCACACATTTAAAAGATAAAGTCATTCATTATAAACATGTTCGCCTTCTACTTTGGACGGACCCATCCACATGCATGCGCATAATTTTGTACACAAAACATACCTTTTTTTTGTACATTTAAATCTTATGACCAGATAAACTTTATAAGATTTGAATTTAAGTCTCTAAATGTTCACTTTAGTAGCTTTTGGATGTCTAGTTACTTAGTTAGTTAGTGTTCCGCCAAAGCAACGAATATTCCTACGTATGTGATTCCATTAAATTATATCTCGCGTAAAATTATAATTAAAGAAAATTTCTATAACTGCTTCTTACCTTCTTACCACGAGAGAACGGCGAGAGTACAACAAATACTAGTGGATTATTGGAAGTAAAAATACACGAAGGGTAGATAGAAGGCACTATGTGTTTCTTACGCACGAACAACATAAGTGGCACCAGAATTATTTGCAAATATAACATAAATATGTAAAGATGCCATAGAGCTAACAACAACAAATAAACAGAGATATATGCTACACATTGCTACACGTACACGAATCGACGGCTTATTGGGCCTGATGCGGTATTTTATGTAACCAGAACCAAATTGTTGGTTGGTTGCTTGGTTGGTGTATGAGTTTTATGATATGCTCGAATTGTCATAAAATGTCAAACACTAATTGGCGTATATTTTCTGTTGCTGCTGTTCTTCTTGTGTTACTTCACTCTCTTTCTCTCTCTCTCTCTCTCTCTCTCTCTCTCTCTCTCTCTCTCTCTCTCACTCTCTCTACCTACACAAATATATATATATATAAAATATATTTCTTTTTACAATCTTAAGTACAATTCCACAAAGGTAAGAAGGCATGGCATATAAATTTGTGTGTAATATATATCTCTATATATACATACATATTTGGTTTAAGAGTTTTGGGTTTGGTTTGTTAGCGCGGCAAGGTACATGAATATCTGTCGGCGTTTTGCACTTTGCTGCCATCACTAGTAGCTACTAGTTCTGCGACAGTTACTAATGTTAGTAGTGCGTACTAGTTCTTGCACTTGTTCGTCGTTATTTTGTTTTAGATTAATGACGTTAACAACGTAAAATGATTCCTTGACATCACGAAAAACATATTGCCAATGTGTAACCTTCAGTTGTGAAAGTAAGCAGACAAAAAAAATCTCAAATTCATACCATTAGTTTTGTATATGTACGTGTAGCAAATATTTCATTCACTACACTTCACATGTATATATGTGCATTGGATTGAATGTGCATGCGAGGGAAAGAAAAGAGAAACGAGTTATGAAACATTAGAGCAATGACGGAAATTCAAAGAAGTTATCTCTGTGTCTAGCGTTTTTCATGATATAAGTTAAAGCTTTTACTTAGGAAAATCGGGTCAATGAGGAATAATTAATACGTTATATACGTTTCATGAAGATATAGTTTCATTTTTTAATTAGATTACATTAATTTGGTTCGATATCATTTTAATTTTAATTTTGATTTTAAGTTTTATAACAATTCGTGTTTTGCAAAAATTAAAATAATGTAATTAAATTTAATTAATTTCAATTATACTTATAATTTGAATTATAATATAAATATATATAAATAAAAAAATTAATAAAATTATAATTTAATGAATAAATAAAACCATAATTATAATCAAAATTAAGAATTTTTAATTATAAAATAAAGTTTTTCTCAACAATTGCATAATTAATTAAGGGTGTGAAGATCAATTCGAATTTAAGTAGCAAAGACAGCCACCAGCTTGTATTACAGAGCGAGTTTTGTTGAGAAATTTGCAATTTTTTCCCCTACAACAACTCTCCAAAACAGAACGTTATACGGGGAGGGGTCGAAAAAGAGGACCGATCCAAATCATTTTTAATAGCTTTCGTTTAATAGCGACGCACAGACAGACTTAGATCGACGTGACAAAAGAGAGATCTATCTGAAGCCCTTCTTCGTCCGCACAAATTTAATATACCCTGTACCGCCAGTGATGTAGTAAAAAGACATTAATACGAGTGTACCTGGATAGTTTCTTTAACCTTGTGGGTTTTTCGGTTCGTATTGCTATTTGCTTTGTTCCAATTTTTTTTTTTTATTTTTATTATATTGGAGAAAAAGGCGGAAATGCGTGACTCTCAGGCTGCGAACCCATCATTTACTTAACCATGTATAGTCGTGGCAATCATAACATCGAACTACTCATTCACATATGGCATCTACTGCAGAGATGGTTTCGCTAGATTGGAGTGGCTAGTGAACGCGTAGTACATCCAAGTAATCAAGTTGACTAAATAAAGAGGGAAGGATGAATGGCTTTGCGGACGATGTGAATAGTTCTCGAGAACTGCATCTTGCTTTTACGCGCTTTCGATATTCCGTTGAATTTTTAACCACCGGCCACCACTCTTGCCTTTTCTTTAATCAGCAAACATAACACTTCCCATGTTTGGCGTTCGCTTCTTTTCTTTTTCGTTTTGGCAGAGAAATAACACTTCCGCGTTTGGCACATAGTTCGACTTATTCGAACCTCTTAAAAATTATTCTGTAGTAAAATTTTTTTAGTGAGTGAAGCTGTAAACTTAACCTTCAAACTTAACCTGATGGGAAGATTTGAAACCAAGTTTATTCTCATTAACAACGCTTTGAAGTTGTAATCGAGATTTTAATAGGCAATTAGTTCTGCTAATCGCCGTTAACTGCTTCAGCCAGTGTGTTCAGTGTGAATGATTAATTCTCTGTTGTTTGCTTTAGGTTATGCTAAAAATTCATCTCACGATGAAGATAGTTTCGTGAAGGTCATCTCAATGACATGTTTATAGTTTCGAAATCCTTCTTACTATATATTTCGGGATGCGGGACAAACTCAAGACGAATATGTATGTGTAGATGCATATCACGTTCCTATTTACTCGTTTATTTGCAAAAGCTTTTAAAAGTATAAAAGTATAATACCGATACTAAAAGGTTCATTACGACTCATTTAAGCCATTAACCTTGCTTTAGTGCACATCAGACCTCTTAACCCAAATTAAATCCGTTTAATTTTAATTTTAATAGTTTTTGAGTTCATTTTATTGTTCATATATGTATTTCTGCATATTTTCTCCAATGATTTTCTTTTTATAGCCAAAAATATCCCATTTTTCCAAGCATATGTTTGCTTATTCTGTACCCTAAGCTTAAGTTAATTTGCACTTACTTAGCTTAGCGTTAGCCTAAAGAGCTGTACTTATCATGTTTATTGCATCTATAAATCTTACAGTAATAACAAGAAGGCGTATGTGTGCATATATATATCTGTATATATATATAGATATTTACTCAACGCAAAAATCTAATTTCCATATTTATTATTATTATTGTTTACAAATTTAATCGAAATGAAATTAACTTACTAAAATTAAAATGGAATTTCGTTTCCCTCCACCCTCCAAAAAAAAAAAAAAAACAGCGTTTACTTTAACCAAAAATTTCTTCATTTATTTATTGATTGAGAACATTACAGGTCTTGGGAAAAGTTGATGAAAAATTTAATTATATTTCTCTCAATTGTAAGAATGAAGCTTCGCACCAAAAACACAAGAAAGGAGGATGAATTACTTTCAGAATTTTATGCAAAACCGACTTGAGATTGCATGCTTGAAAATCCACATATGCTTATTACATTTTTATATGTTTCCTTCAGATCATAAAACAGAAAACATAGCAAAAAAAAAAGAATATTTGCTGACATGCATTCAAAACCATTGTAGCGCAACATCCGAAGTAAAGGAACACTGGATTCGAAATAGGTGGAGAATAAATAATGTTTTACTACAAAATGTTAAGAATATCGTGAACGTTTTAAGTGCGATTTATTACGTTGCGCTTTATAAATAATTACTTAGCAAATTTACAATCCGCAAGGTGTCCGTGCGCGCTGTTTTGGTTTGATCATTAACATAAACAATTAAAATGTTTTTCCATACCTATACGTACATACAAATATTCTAGTGTTTGTTATAATTACAATTTTATTTAAATGTTAATTTGAAGCCAAAGCCAGTAAGTATGCTAATGCACCTGTTGTGTTTGTAACCATTGAAAGCTCAACAATCGAAAGTCTTTGACGCGAATCATATAGTCATTGAGCTACAGTTAATCTTGTAGGCAGCAAATTATCACACATCGATGTCATCGGCTAAATAAACCATAGAATAATGTTACAACAACTCCACCATATATGGTGGATCAATTTGCGAGATATCCTGAAAGCAATTAGGTAGCGCGCACCCTTTTTTGCAATGTGTACTTAAAGTAGTGGAGACTAACTTAGCGATGAAGGCTTTTTTATGCAGATTAATTTCAAGAAGATTCAAAAGGTGTGGATGTTTCCAGTTTTGTTTATAATAGCAGCCACTGAAGGGAGGAGGATGGGAAGAGGTGAAACAATAGTTCCCTACTATGGCGATTTTTGCTCAATGCCCTCTTTATGTACGTAGTCGGCACAAGGCCGCGTTGAATGTCCGTGGAGTCGCGACTAAAAAGTCAGTGTTCGCTGGTTCAAACCCCATTGCGGCAGAGTTTACATTGATCGTATAGTGAGTGCTTAATGGGTAAAGGCATGACGCTTATCGATTTGGCGCACATCCACTAGGCTGAGGCCATGCCACCACTACCTCTTCTCTTTCCCTTTTCCGACTCCTGTATGATAATAGGTGACTTCCCCTGAGTCAATGGTTATATAAATATGTATATATATATATATATGTGTGAGTGTGCGTATCGTATGTATATGGCCTTATAATGCGTATGTCTAATCTAGAGCTGGTTTTCAATTATGATATTTTATGATTTTTGATTGAAAGTGTTTTCAAGAAGTATGCAAGCGTACTTCTAGTAATCCGGCTTTCAATTAAGTAATATGCTAAATTATATCAGTCGTGTCCGATTAGCCATCATCTACTCGCAGATTGTCTAAAGTAACAAAGATCAAGCTAAAGGTTTGAAAATCGATGTCATACCCAAATGTCTTAAAGAGAACTCTTCTTGTTTTTTGTTTATTTTCGTTTACTAAAACAGGTTCCATTCGGTCCAATATTACAGAGACCATGCTAAAAGTTCCGTGATTATAACATGAATCCTTTTCTTACCATTTTCTTCATAATCCGAATGAACTTCCATCGTCAATTAGCCACAACAAAAAAAGAAAGAAATGGCTATGACAAGGTGGCAATAGATAAACTAATGGATATTAAACCTTCTTGTGTCGCGGGCACTTCGCGATGTAAAATCGCTGGTACGCTGAAAATAACACAATATTTAGGATTGAGTTCGTTTTATATACCCATCTGGTTCGATGCGTCTCTTTAAATCATCTTCATTAAGAATTACCATCTAATCGTGTACCGTTTGGTCTCGTTGACCCAATTCTGCACTTCCTCTGCTAATGGAACATTTATTTAGTTATTTGTATTCAGTTTATTTGATAAGTGTCTTCGATTTTCTTTGCTAGCTCGGTTTTCGTATATTCGACTTCGATCCGATTTACGAAATTTAGTGTTTTAGAACCGACTTAACAAGATGAGTTAATTTACATGTAGCCATAATAGCATATCCATAAATAATAAAGGGATCGATGTCTATTTTTTTAATTCATCGGAGTTGCTTTCTTTGGATCGTATTGGCATAAGGTCAAGTTTTTTATAATAGTTTGCCGGAATAATCAAGATTGTATTCCCAACCGCGAAAAGTCTATTGTGTTCATCCAATTTCCTAATCCTCCGGTCGTAGGATTCTTATGAACCAGGCCCCATTCTTTGTGTCGGAGCACTAAACTTTGTCTGGCGTTATGATCTGTTCACCAAACACCTGATGTCTGCAAATGGCCGCGTGTTCGCAAAGGATGTAAAATAACATTTCACACGACGCCAGACATTGATATCCCTATACTCAACACATGAACATATAATTTTTTTTTTTTGATATAGCCAATCACTCAGGCGATCTCCACGGTTCGTGTAATATGGTGATCGTCATAAAAAAGAGACGAAACAGAAAGAAATTGGGAGGTAGTGATTGCAACCTAGTGGGTTTATGCCCCATCGGTAAGTGTTGTACCTTTACCGACTGAGCGCTCACTATAGCTATGACCAAAGAGAACCCTATCGCTTTTGAGATTTGAACCCGCGAACATTGACTTGATTGTTGCGATTCTTACCTACTTGGCTACTCAGACGGATAAAACATGAAGGTGTTGCGTAATATTCGTAGTTCTCGGATAAATCCAACGTATGACAAGTTTTATAGAGTTTGCGGACGACCAAGATTTGGCGATTTTTATCTATCCTCCAATTTATTCACATGCATTGAAGAAGCAAGTTAAGAGATAGGTTAAGATGCAGAGTTAAGCGACTTAATACAACTTTCATCTGTGTAACTTCATAATGACGTGCCCATAATTTCTCTTCGCGCTTTTTCATGTCACTGCAAGTTTAATTTAAATAGGTTTTCCTCTAAATACCGCTTTGTACATTTCATACATGTAGTAAGTGTTTAGCGCCCGCTCTTTTCGAGGATACTTATATATATCTAACTGACCTCGTGTTCTTCTTTCAATTTCGATATAAAAAATTATTTGTATTGAA
This sequence comes from Glossina pallidipes, assembly GCA_000688715.1. Classification (NCBI taxonomy): domain Eukaryota; kingdom Metazoa; phylum Arthropoda; class Insecta; order Diptera; family Glossinidae; genus Glossina; species Glossina pallidipes. The sequence goes on from KK499777.1 coordinate 674,538, forward strand.
ATTTCTGAAGAGTGCAGAGATATTGAAAATTCGTTGAAATAATTTTCCCACTTATCCGATTTTAAACTTTTTCTCATTGTATTCCTGCTTAGTGTCTTGTGCAGAATAATGGTTACAACAATTGCAACAATTCAATGAACACTGAACAACAGCAACCGGAAAAATATGACCATAACATTAAATATTCGGCATTAACCCTTTTTAATACGTTGCACAGCACATAATTATACCATTTGTCAATTTCTTAATGCCATAGTCTAGGGGTTACAGTCACATTGATTAACTGCTCGGTATACAATTACTAACCTGTGCATACATAGATCTCTGACACTACTTACAATGCCACTACTGTCCGCATGGCAAACAGCTAAAGCAGACTATGTGTGTGTCTTGTACATCTATGTAAATATTATACTTTGCTTCCACAAATACACACACACACACACACACACACACGCACTAATATATAAATATATGTATACATACTATTTTTTACTATGCCTTGCCATTGTTTTTAATCTCGGCTAGGTGAAGCTTGTAGTTATTAAACTGACTATTGGCCTACTTAACTATGCAGAAAAAAACTAAAAGCCGTTCATTGCATAAGAGTATATATATATATATGGTGGACACAGAACAAAACAAATTTACATATATTTACAAAGAGAAAAAATTAAAATGTTGTTAAATAAAAATTAAAAAAGCAGGTGTATTGTGGTCATATACCGCAAAAGCTTTGAAGAAAAGTAACGAGGGCTTGTAATCGTACTTGCGCCGCATATGTAACGTTGTGGTTAGAAGGGTGTTGTCTTAATTACATGAAATAAAATTAAGGGTTTAAGATTATGTATAAATAAGTTTAGCTTGACTTAGTGAGATCGAAGCAAACACAAGCACAAAGAAGAAGCGAACAAAAGAAGGAACAAGAAAGGGTCAATTCGTTAATATCGCTAATCTTGCTTATCCGTCATTAAATTACACTAAATACGCTAATTGCTTTCAATTTTATTCGTCTCTACGCTTTCTTATGCTTTGTTTAGTGCTTTCATCTAACGTCAAAACTTCCGCTTATCATCGACGCAGTTACAAAGGCATACAAACTCGTTCCCTTAAAGCGCACCTTGCAATTAGACAAATACAATTGTCCCGTTATACACATATACGAGGAAAGCAATAACTTTCCTATAAAGCATTTTTTTAATGTACATCCGGGGTACCTAGTATTATAGTCAGTGCGTAGTGTTACGCTCTGCACTCAATATAAACTCAATGCGTGTTTATCAGTGCACATCACAACTTATCACTTAACGGAAACGTATAAAATATATCGCCATAATTTTTCCTTTAAGTTGGCTATGTTGTGGACAACATTGGCGGAGTTTTCGGAAGCTCGGCTATTTATTATTGTGTGGTGTATACAAAGGTCAGTTTTTAATGTTTTTTCGTTATTTGTGTTTTCTTCAACGTTTTATGTTCTGAATTTTTTAACAGAATCACAACAAAAATATTCCTTTTCACAGGCTCAATATTTACTTGTGCTTATGAAGCACACGCTCATTGTGTTGTTTAGCGAGAACTATCTTTATTTGTATTTAAGTACTGCAGTATATGTGAAATGTGTTGGTTGTTATGATTATCAAGAGGTAACTAGAGAGCGCGATTACTATTTGCATGATTGTACAGCATCTGAATCTCAGTACATCGCAATTAATGCTAAGCTTGACATATTTTGGTTGACCACCCAAAATACAAGCCGACCGATAAACTATACCAATAGGTGCACTATCATACTTAATAATTACATATAAAAATTATTAGAACATACATTCATACATTTTTTAAGTGGAAGTGGGCGTACATATCCAAAATGTAATGTGAAACTCCTTTGGTCGCGCACAGAAGTGGTGAGACTCTTAAGTTTAACTTTATTGCGCAAGTAACTATTACTGCCTGCAATAGTGGCTTTGCATCTACGCTACTTTCATAAATTTAGCCAACTTACTACGTACTGAGAGTTAAGGAGAGTAGAGTATCGTGGTACTATACCAATTGTGCTATAGCCTAGTAGCACTTACCATAGTCTCAAGTTTTATTGCAGCGATCAAATCAGAGTTCTTTTCTTAAATGATTTTAGCTCTCCTGTCCAGTTACCCATCTGTCCATCTGATATCTGCCCATGTATATTTGTGTTTATGCAATTTTCAAAATTCCGCGGCAAAGGATCTGAAATAGTGATTTGACGTAAAATTATGTGTGAAAAGTAAACCTTTCTATAACAAGGAGATAAGAAAAAAGAAAAAATGTGATTATAGTTTTTAAGACTGTTTTGGCTAATAATTGAATAATGAAAGGTTTAGTGAAAGGTTTAGTTATTCTTTCTGACAATGTCAAACGGCCTCCCAGAGTTTGCGAAAAGTCTTAACATCGGGCTCAAATCTAATTCAAACCTCAGTGCGGTAGATCATACTTTTAATATGATGTGAAGTAATGAGCAATCTGTACCGCGACCTATACAGATCTATTGTACTCACTCGTTTCGAATGCCATCACCTTCTTAAGTTCAAAGCTCCAAGTGGTGTACGGCATTATCAAGAGCTCGCCAAACATCTAGCATCTGATCTTGCAGGTGACTGTGCATTCGCAAAATATATGGTGGGACGTTTTCATCGCCCCGCCGTAGAATCTGCATGAACCGGTATTTGAGATACCAAATATTTTTTAGTTGGAATCTAAAGTAGTTATGATCCCTATGTAAGCCACTTAAGAGACTTATGCCGCTCTTCTCGCTCTTCTAGCGATCGGGAACGTATCCATTACCCTGAGGCCGCGTCCTATATCTTGATGTTTCCGCACTTCTTTCTGACCGTTACCATGTTACACGTGTACGGGGTATCCTTTGAGTGACTGCTTACATATAAGCAATAAATAATAATAAAAGTGTCGAACAGCCGCTGTATTCACCGGATCCGAGATTCAGTCAAATTATTAACTATTTCTGCAGTCAAATTTGCTACGTTCACAAGTGCAAATTGAAGGCATAAAAGAAAACTTTGTAAAGGAGTTGAAAAATGGATTGCAGGCCATGGACGAAACATATATGAATTAGCAACGAGTCTATGCAAATATCAGTCTTGGAACGGATATCAGTTTTCTTTTTCTATAACAATTCCACATACTTTTTGCACACGCATTACACATTTACCACATGAATTTGATTTTAAAATATTAGTTTTCTTGCCATTTTTTTTTTTTGTCCAATTTTTAATTTTTGATCCAAGTAACAATATATTATGTAAATAAAATTATTGCCTGCGTTTTGTTTGAACACATGGAAAACTATAAATTACTTGACTTATTTCACATATTCCAATCTGAACAATGCATGCGTACATTGTACGACATTGCGGAGGGGAAGAACGCAAGAAAAAGAAAAAAAAAATTAAATAAAATTTAATGTACATTTAAATTTTTATAACACATTAACTTGTTTAAGTGTTGGTGAACACTTAAATGCATTTACAACATCATTATTATTGGTCGCGATCGTCATATGAGTGAAGGAATGCATGGAGAGACTGAGACACTGAGGTGGAGCAGAGTGATTTTCGCATTCAACGTATTGCCGCCGTAATATTGTCGTAGTCGTTGATGCAATGGCTGCATGCATGCACTACATACGCACTCGACATAAATCAAGTTATGCGGTGAGTAAAAAGCAAACAACAATATTAGCATATGATGATGATTTTCCAAAAGTGAAAGACACTGCACACAGAGTGATTCAAAAGGAGGGAAATGTAAAACAACGCAAGTCATAGCGGAATATTGCTAAAACAAAAACAACATTAACAAGAGTAGTTAGTTAAAGCATATACATGAATGTGTCCATCAGTTAGTTTGTTGTTATTGTTCTTCATTCGGTCTGATAAGTATTCATACAGAACACAGAATAACTATTAAATTGAATTTCTCATTGTTTTGTGAAGAACGGCGGAGTAATATTTGCACGAGCGTATATGTGAGTATGTGCGTGTTTGCAAGTGAATTGTGCATGACCATTATTATGTAACTTTATGTACCGCCATTATTACATAATTCTTTGCGCTAAAATTTGCTGAGCAGAGTAAAGGTTAGCTAGATGGACATACGGACATACGGGCAAACTTTCGAAGATATGTTGTATAATTTGAATTTTAATAAAATATGAGAAATTAATAAATAAAACAAGAATACAGGCATGCATACGTAGGTACGTAATTAATTTTTACGTTTACGAGAACAACACAAAAACCTTTTAACCTGATTTACAGAGAGTTTAGCAATAAAGTGAAAAATGAAAACATATGAAATTGTATTAAAAAAGAAAAAAAAAAAACAAAATTGTTAACCATTTTTAACATAAGACCATGTATAGCAACCAACACTCACACCTGGGTTCTGAAGAAAAATAATGATCGGATGGCGGTTGTGCTTGACAGGCATAGGCTATATCACAGGTGGTGGCTAGGACAGTAAGTGTGTGAATATATTCTCATAATGTATGTAAATAACAACATCAACAGCAACAACAACAACAACAGCAACGAGTAACAACAATTGCAACGTTATGCATTATAGCGTGTATTTTAGATATTAAAACGCGTCAATTTCTGTGTTGAAGTTCATGTTTTTCAATTTATATTTTCGTTTTCATTTCCATGTATATGTTGTTGTGGCACACATATGCCTCGTCTCTTCGCTTACCACATTTTTACATCGTTATGTTGTTACAACAGTCAGGAATAAAAAGCAATTTTTACAGACAATGCAACAAAATTACACTGCGTTACTTGTGCTTATATGAGCGAAACGTGAAACCCAAACCGCGCACATCCCATGAAATATATTCAAATATAGAAGAAATATGAGATGGTCTAAAAAATATTAAGCCCAACAATCGAAATAATTTTTTTTTCTTTAATTAACAAAAATACAAAGTTACGTAAGTAAGTAAATCTTAGTATTGAATACATTCGTATGTATGGGTTCAGTGCAACACTTTTAAAAAGTTCGCAAATTCGTAACTACCTATCGGTTTGATGTGATGTTGATTTGCCGTATTTTACATATATTCAGTTTTTTATGCCCATCACCGATCGGTGGGGAGTAAGTTCATTTTGTCAAAATGTTCGCAACGCCCAGAAGGAAATTTCAGAGATACCGCGAAGTATATACATTCTTAATCAGCGTTAAATTCTGAATCTGAATTAAGCATGTCTGTCCGCCAGTCTGTCTGTCTGGCTAATGTCTGCAACTTACGTAACAAAAACTGAGAAAACCTTTGCTTTCCGCGCCTTTTACTCATCGCTCATGACCTACAACAGATACACGATAGAAATTTCCACGAAATTATTCCACAAAACAGAAAAAATCAGCTACACCCACCCAAATTTATATATTTCCCTTTTTTTAACCTTTAATATGATAACGGTGATGGGTATAAAAAATTCGGTCGCAACCGAATATTATTTTCTTGTTTCGTTTCATTCTTTTTTCCTTTTGTTTAATATTTTCAAAAACAATAACTTCAAAGCAACAAAAGACAACTTTTTTTTAAATTTTGCTCTTATTGCTCTAGAATCGCCCATTCAATCAACGCAATACAATGTATGGGTTGCGATATTAAGGTCATCTGAAAAATGTGTGTACTAAAGTTACCTCCGTTGCTTGCTGTAGTTATGTAAAGACTATAATTTGATAAAGTAACGATTGGTCGAACTATGTCAAATGACTTGCATAAAAAAAAAAGAAAAAAATTTAATTAAAAAAACAGGTGTTTTTTTAAGCTTCAAGCCTACACGCCTGAGCGTAACTATGTGGCTTTTCATAAATTACAATGCTTCGCGTATAAAATGTTTTCTAAAATATAAATTGTAATCGGGAGCTTTTTTCGAGAAAAAAAACACCTCTTTCTAAATTTGCATTCACATTTCATTCATCATCGACGTTGAAGGCCGGACTATTGTATTTATTTTCATGGTTTCGGAAATTCGTATTCTACAATGTCTTCCATATTTACACATATGCTGCCCCTTTATTTTTTTCTCTGGTATGCATGACCCTACTACAGCGCCCTCTCTTTTCTGTGTAACTTTTCTTGTTCTTTATCTTTGAGTACAGAACGATTATTTCGCGAAGGCATGCTCTTAAAATGTAAATACCACCAACTAACGGTTTTCCAGAATTAGCAGTAGACTAAGGTACGGCTTACTGTGAATTTTAATCGACCCATCATCTCTAAGCCAGTATGTTGGATTATTTTAGCCTCATCAGTTCTTTGCTGTTGATTTTACTGATTTTACCTTACAATGAGGCTATCTAAGGCGTGGTACAAGCAAGCACCGTATATTATGCTATCCATGTTCGCCTAGAGAGCGGTGAATGTAATCAACCCTGCACTGAACATACTGCGAAGATCTCTTAAAGGCTACTGTTGAATACCCATAATCTAAATCTCCAAAAATTTTAAACTAATCTCAATATGTTTGTCTGTGTATTCTACGCACGCCCGATTATGAGGGGTGTATTCATTTTGTTACGACGTTTGCAACACCTAAAAGGAAGCTTTAGAGGCGCCATGAAGTATACATATTCTTGTTCAGCATCAAATTCTATATTCAATTAAGTATGTCCGACTATGTGTCTGTCTGTGTAATTTCTCGTGATCGCAAAGATGCAGCATTCAGCCTCAAATTTGCCGGAAAGATTGCGAGTTCTTCTAAAGAGGTTGGTGTTGAAACAGAACCAAATCGGTCGAACGACGCGACGGCAGTTCAATATAACCTGAGATCACCTCTACTTTCAAAAAGTTGAATTTCTGCTCATAACTTATAAAGAACAAGATATACAATGATAAAAAATTACATTTGGTTTCCATGGGTGGTGTTGCAGCACCTGCATAAAAATTGAAAAAATGGGCAACGCCCACAGAAGTGATCAGAAGTTCATTTTTTAATCTTTCTGCCGTTTTCTGCTCGTTACATAACATAAGCATTTGGATATAGAATAAAGGGATCTGGAAAGTATATTTATATGGAAAATCGTTTTTTGCCCATAAGCTACAACAGACATACGATATAAATTTCCGATATTGTAGAGTATGAAAATTTGGTTTTATCATTTTTTGTTTTCCTCTCTGTGCTGGGTATAAAAGATTCGGTTGCGGTTTAATATAATTTTTTTACCTGCTTTTTTAAACGGGCAGTTTTCAGCCATTCCCTACCCGTTTGGATGTATTCACCTTTTATTAAGGAATAAGAAATCAAAGATTAGGTTGTGGTTTTCAGGCGTGAAAAGGAAAGAATCTTAACGAATTTTCTGAAGATATTGCGACATATCCAAAGGTTCTTTGTAACATCCAGTTATGTGCATCGGATACCGCACAAAGTGTCAGTGCAAACGAAAGCAGCAAGTTTATGTTTTCCTTGATTTTCGTGATCCGCTGCGTTTTGAATTGCTCCTGTCCGACCCAACTGTTAACAATGAGATCCAGTGTTGCCGGATTTGCATGAGAAGACAACTTCTACATTGTCTTTGGTTCTTCGCGATATTTTCACGCATTCGTTTCAACGAATATCGTTTCTAAACCGCCTTATTCCCAATTCTCGAAAACGCTCTTTGGAGACGAAACATTTGCTTGATCGAATAGATAAGACTTGATCGGAATGACGAAATGCAACTTTTTAAAGAAAGCAGTCATTATTTGCTGAGTATATTGACATAGATGTCCGTTAGCGTACTCGAAAGGGAAAAAACCCTCCCGTTTAAATAGCCATGTAATTTGTACTAATCGTAAGGGTCATACTACCTTCCGCTCACAGTGTTTCATTTTTTAACCATAGCTATAGCTGAGACTGAAGATGATCGTCGAGATCTGCCCACAGTAAATTAAAGACTGCGTAACCATTAACGTATGTTATATTTATCAGAAAATCGTACCGAAATGTTGTAAAGGCTCATTGTAAAAATAGCCCGTGCAATTCCTATGTATTCAGTTGAAGTACTAAGTACATTTGGTTTGCATAGTAAGACATTTTTACCTATATTTTAAGCTGATGCATTACGTCTCCACTTACAGACATAGTGCTAAGGTTACAGATGCAAATTTAAACACCGAAATTTAGAGAAGTTCGTATGATATTTAAAACCGGAAGTAGGGGATATTCTCAAAAGCCGTCAATATACTCAATAAGTTTAGGGGACCTCGCCTTTTTTTACTTTGCCTTTCCATTTCTGATATAATCGTTAAGATGAGCATTGCCGAGTACGATCATTTTCAGCTTTCAAAAAAAAAAAATGCGGTCGAAAGAGTGAAGATAGAAAGCTGAAAGTTTGCATTAATTATAAAGATAGGGTAAAAAAAATCGACGCGACGTGATAATACATCGACAAGAACCTGAAACAGTTTTAAAACTAAACTGACAATTTTTTTTTTGTTTTCATCTAGAACTTACGATCCCGTGAAGTAGTTCTTAAAGCTTTCAATATACTTCTAGTGTTAGTAAACGCGTCATATTTCGGATAGGTTCCCGGCGTTTTTTTCTTTTTGCAAAATGTTCTTTATGCGTGTAGCAAGATGGCGATCAGAAAGAACTAGGGGAAAAAGAGAAAGAGATAAGTTGCGGAGCAGCTTAGTGGATAGGTAAAGTGCGAAGCCCCTACGAGCTGAGCAGTCACTAAAACCACCGATCAAACCAGCGAACATCAACTTTGCAGTCACGACTCTGATCTACTTGACTATGCGGTAGCTTATACACTATTTTCAAAAAATTTGTGGCTTATGTAGCTATGTATGTGGGGTAACTCTGATGAGTCGGTAACTTTAATGAATTGAAAAGTGTATATATTGATTAAGAAGGAAGACGTGAGAAAATAATTAATGATCTTTAGGAGAAAACATTAAGTGTTTTGATTTGTTACTGTTGCTGCTCGTACACAACGAAAAGAACAAATTGTTAAATACTAAACTTGATTGTATCCTCCGGTGTCGGTGTGACGACGGCCGACATGTCTTTTAATTTATTATAAAATTCAAAAACACATAACACAGCAAGGATATACAAGCTCTATATATAAACGGAAGATAAATGCTCAGTAAAATAATTTCTCTAAAATCAGCGATAAAAATCACGCTTTCAGACGAATGTTGCTACATAATCTAGTAAAACAGAAATCTCAAACGTGAATTCATTAATCAAATATCTTGGGCTTATAAGAAATAGGTAGAAGATAGAAGAAGACCAAGTGTTATATAAAAATATTTGATACCTTGTAATCCAATGGCTAGGGTGTTATCATCAGTGAATGCATGCCAGATGTATCGATTCTACTCTGCCCACGTGAAAGCAGATGTGAAGAATTTTAGCTTATTGTAGTAAACAATTAATATTTGTTGGTTACAATATAACATGAATTTAATGAACTCTTCTTCGAGTTTACCGATCTCCAGGCCTTTACAATTTGTTTCATTTTCTGTTTTACGACTTTTTACGATTCTACGGCATGCTTCATCAATGTGCTATGTTTACTTTAGAGCCTTTTGCCCGTTTTAAAACCCTCTCGAAAAAGTAAAAAAAAAGAACGAAAAAAGAGAAAAGATAGAGAGGAAAAAAGGAGAAACAGCGCTTCTATAAAATCAATCAAATTAACCATAAATTTTATTGCAACTTCTTCATCATGCGCATATTGGCAAGGCAAGATAAAAGCAGTTGATTGGTATTGGATACTATTAAGAGAGAAGACGTAAAGATGTAAATGTCCTGCTATATGCGATAGTTGATGATTTAAACTCCATAAATATTCATTAGGTGATGCTCACCTTCACCGCTTTTTTGTTTTTTTTTTTTTTTGCTTTTTTTTTTTAGGACAATTTTATGTTTTGTGCTATCTTAACCTTATACGGTAGCCGTGAATGTCTATAATTTAGAAAAGATCTAAAGAAACTGTACCACAAGTTAAACTACATTCAACCAGGCACACATCACAATGTTGCCTTTTAATAATATACATAGAAATGTTGAAAAATAATGATGATGATGTAGCAAAAAATGAGAAATAATTTTTACATATGTGAAAAAATGTTTTTTTGCTTACACACCGGGAGCAAACAGTATACACACGTATGCATAAACGATTAACCACACATACAATAACTGCATGCGGTCTTGTCAGGCCATGCATTAATTCTAAGTCTTCCGTCTGCTCTAAACTTTATTGTTTCGTAACAAATTGTAGCATATTTTAAAAAGTTATAGGTTAAAATTGCTTATAACCCTCGGGCTTTTGCTTGGTTAGAATATGGTTTCTGCACACACACACATATACACATACGAACACAGGCATGATTTGTATGCAAGACTGCATATAGATAAACAGTTGATAGCAAAACAACTGCAACATTGAAAGTAGAATGACGACAATTCAACCGCAATCAAACTGGGAGTGCATAGTTAGGATTAATGTCTGCCAATCTGTTCCTAGATTAGAAGATCTTTACAAGGACATAGGGTACGACAGCATGAAAGAAAAGCATTTTTTTTCTAAATTCCATCATTCTAGGCAAAGTGGTAACAATTGCACAACTAAAAGTATCTGTCTTCATTTAGATCGATGTCTGCAATCTGTTGACATGGTGCCTACATGCTTCAGCTGCAGCTGACTAAACTATGCACGTGATTACGACTCAGTTTTCAATAGTCTTTTGAAAACTGGCTGACACAACACGAACACGGAAACAGAAGCGGTATTAATAACATTAAGGGAGAAGACTACAAGAAGAATTCGGAGAGTATTCCATCCGCGCCAATCCATGACAAATACGTTGCTGAAAAATGAAAGCAAAGGAAAATCCAGCTAAGCTTATAAGGAAACAAAAAATAGAGGAGCGTCAACACAGGTTAATAGATATCGCCTGAGCGCCACACTTCTTCCTGTGAAAGCATACCACAGTGGTCGCACCGCAGGATAGTGTACAGGGCCTAAGCTGGTTCCTAGCGGGTTAAAGTGTCCCACCGGCTTTCAGTGCATTGTCACCTAACGCAATATATATATATATATATATATATATATACATATTTACATACGTAAAGTGAAGTTCCGTGAGCTTGCATTGCCAGGATATCCTAAATTGGCAATTTTCAAGACTGCCAATGACGGCTTAGATTGAAATCAAATGTTATGCTGCATAAAAATAGAAATCAAAACGGATCCCGTCTTAAAGAGGAGTTACGGGATATCCACTTCTCAACGGCAAACTCTAGTCCAATTGCTCTCTGCTGGGATAGAGCATAGTTGACTGTGAAAGAATAGCAAAAATGATCCAAAACTAATCCACTTTAAGATTAAAATCTGATAAAGGAGCAGGCAACGATTTCGCCTGAAGTTACATTCAGTCTATTTGGATATCCTAGCAAAATACTTGTACGATGCCAACTAACTCTCATCAAAATGAAAGAGAAAATAAAAGGCAATGCCCATTAATAAGGCATGTATTAAAATAGTGCCACACGAAGTTGACAAAACACGTCTGATAACGATACCAAAAACAATTATTTTACTTCTATAGCGAAAATTAAGAAAACCCTCGAGCGTTCAACATCAAGTGGACAAGGAGAACCTTTCCTAAAGAAAAATTTTGAATTTATATTTTATGAGATTACACTAAGTAAGTGCAGCCATCTGTGAAGACCTTGAGTGTTGGGAATCTTTCCTAGCCCAGAGATAAATTTTCATCTAATTACACATTTTTCTTTAAATGAATCAAAAAAGGCGAAAGTGAGAGAGATGGAGAATCATGGGTTTTGACTTAACTTCAACCTATTTCGAAATCAATAACCTAAAACTTTTCGTATATGTATGTAAATACCTTACGCCTTCTTATGTCACCTTCTTGTTAAGTTAATATTAGATCTTATTTTCAAATAAAAATATGCTATTGTTTCGCACTTCACTGTGGAAAAAGAAAAAGGTCTTTCTATATGTTCGGTTATACTATAAATTTTCTTTAAATGAAAATTACAGTTTTTATATCGGATGAAAATTTTCTCGTTTAATAAAAATTAAGAGCAGTGAGCAATAATATTTTTCTTAATCGTTTGAAATCACTTCGATATTATCTAAATATATAAAAATTATAACGTTAACGTTAAACATGATCTACATCTACTTCGGAGATGGAAATTTAATGACACAAAACTCCCGTTATAGATTTGTATTAAAGCTTAAAATTTGTATTATTAAGACTTTCACATCCACACTATTTAGAGGAAATGTTCCGATTCAGTTATTCGTGAATCATCAGGACGATAGAAAACGTTTTTCCAATGGATCGTATCGCTTGTGAGAAGATAGCAAAAAAGGTTAAGAACGCAATAAGTCTTTCAGACTGCTTCGCCGCTCACTTCAAAAGCTGTTCACATTCACTTCCTTACAAGGTTACAATATATTATTGCGATGGACCTCTTTTAACATTGAAAAGGCAGAAATTGTCGTAATTGTTTTCCTGTAACGGAAACTGGAAAACAGGCTTAAAGGTAATGGACATTGAAAAATTTATTTGCGTATCTGCTTGAAGAAGGGCTTACAACTTCAAAATTAATGAAATTTAACCATACGATTAAAGGAATGAGCCCATCTTTTTCTATACGCTCTTGTTTTACAGTGATTTTGAAGTACCTCGGCTCACTACTATATGTTTTTGTAAGAATTTTTGGTTCTAACTCGAATCGGAAAGTTTTGTTTTTTTAAATTTTAATTTTGGCAGTGTCTTATAGAAACTTATGCATACACCAACAGTCGAAGGTGAATTTCAGTCGAATTTTCCTAAATAAAGATGACAAAAGTAAGAGTTTGCTCCTATTGTTGTAAGTTCTCTTATATTGATCGGAGTACTTTTTCAAACCAGCCGACTGACTATAATAAACGGATTTATATTTAAAGCATTGAGTTGCAGATTTATTTAAATATCATTAGGTACTGGACCGATCTGGTCCGACCAAAACCGATCCTCTGATATGTGAGTAATAACAAGAGTTGTCCAATGCAAATATGCGACCTCAAGTATCGAAACGAGAACTATTCATTCGGATTGATCATCAATGCTATATATGTACATGCACATAAACATTGTGACAGATTTCTACAAGCAACACTGTTGCGGTGCAACTTTACCCTGAACTTATTTAAATTTATATGAATTTTAATATATATTTCTGTTTATTGTTTTAATTGTTCGCTTTTGTTTTGAGCAAATTTCTGTTGTTTATTTTACTTTATTCAAAAAATTATAAAAATTTGTAAACATTTCCATAAGTGTCTGCACCTTGCGGCGCCTTTCATTATCACTAAAGTCATAAATTTCTGGCGATATCATTTCGCTGCTTATGCGTATACAAAAAGAAAAGCCCAATGCATATAACTGTACGTTCCGCATTGTGAGTGAGCTAAAAAACAATAACAAGAGCAGCGAACGCGGGGAGAATTCCATTAGCACTGCCATGGTACGGATGAACGTATATATGAGTATATGGTAAAATGTCTGCCTTTCGATAGTGTAAGCAAGCAAGCACTTTAAACAATAATTATGACTTGTTTTAATACCCGTTCGTTTTTTTCGTTTCTTTTTTTGCGTTAATTTTTATTTCCATTTATAAGTGGCTTTCATAACTTTTTATTGGTTAATTTGCTAAAATTCTTTTTTTGCTTAATTTTGCATATTTTTATCATAAAAAGCAAAAAAAAAAAGGAAAAAAAAAGAACGCAGCAGAAAAGTATCTGGAAATTATCAGCAAAAAGGAATGAAATCAAACAAAAGCAAAAATAAAATGATTTACAAAAAGTTTTTTATTTTGAAGCGAAATGCTTCTTCTTTATGATCATGGGTATGCATTTAGGGGATTTTAAATGAATGCATTAATAAACTGATTACGCAATAAAATCTACAAATAGAAAGGAGAATGATAATGAGTCACCATTAAATTACCAGACAGCCACTACTCTTAGCCAAGCAATTAAGTGGGTGTAGCCGTAAATGGTTGATTAGATAATGCAAATAAGTTAAAGTGATTCCTTCGGGAATTTTTCTAAAGCATATAAAGACGTTTGGCTATACACATCTGCCCATATAAGTGTATGTATATATATATATATATCTTCACCTACACTTCTTTCCATATTCTTTCGTTATGCCCATCATGGCGGGGTGTGTGTCCTAATCTTTGCAAAGGTTCAGAGACCCTTTAAAATATATATATTTTCGATCAGCGTTAAATTTTAAATCGATTTAGCGATGTCTGTCGGATGTGTGATTTTACAGTGGTCAAAGGATACGCCGGCAGTACAGTTTGCACTAAAAGTGCCTCTGTTCCTCTAAGCAAAAGTTTGTGAAGTTTTGTTCATTACTCATAAAGCTGACTGAAGTTTTCCAAATTTATTTTATGGGAAATTATGCTATTCGTGTTCAAAACTGGAAAATGTCGTCCATCTCGCACAAAGTTATAAGTGATTAACTTTTCATTTTCTTTCTATTTTATCCTCAAAAAACCTATAATAACAACCCACAGCGTGATGGGTTACGAAAAAATTGGTATGGGTATGATTAAGTTGCATGATCATCGGTACACACAATTTATTCCTGGCCGAATATAACTTTCTCGCTTGTGTTAGATCGCCTCAGTATTTATAATACCAAATAGTCCGAATGAGCTTTCCTTACATTGTACATATGAACTTGTAAGACTGTAATGGCATCGGAAACACGCACAAAAACCGACAAGCAGGTAAAGTGTAAAGGGCGAACCGGCATTTCAGATCAGGTGTACGGCGCGCAATGTGTAGCATTAAATCATTTCGACACTGGGAATTGAAAACGTTTGGCAGTTCATCTTTTTAAGAGCAGTGGCTCTCAAATATATTATCTATTCAAAGAGGATGGAGATGTGCAGACCAACTCATGATTTTGAATATCTTTTTGTGAAAACCTTTTAAAACAAAAATGTTATTTATTTTATCACCAATACATTTTTTCATTCAATCTATATTGCGCAGAAAGAGCAGATGAAAAATTCCAAATTCAAAATTAAGAGATCACCATGGATGACTTTCTATACTAATCCTCCTAATTTTTTCCATGCCTGTTGACTACATACTCTTTATAGTTAAAAGTATATGTCCAATAAAGATATATAGGAATCAAGCATCCTATATAATCCTTTACGACAACCAAGCAACAAGACGGCAATTCCTCTGCATTCGATATGACTTGTTGTGGACAAAGACTTTTTTCATTTAATTTATTTCGTTAATTAGCGACAATTTATATATCAACAGCTGATTTAAACTTATGAGCAAACTGTTATAATATATATTAATAATCGCTATCACTTCTGAATTCAATATTATACGATATTGAACTACAGGGACTATGAGCTTATAACCTTATAAGCTTAGCTTAGCTTCCGACGAACAAAATTAAGAAATAAATAAATAGGAGAATTAAAGCGAAGAAACTTGAAGTAATGTGTAAAAATTCAATGAATAAGGATTATATTGTCATCAAACACTTTTAGAGACTTATAGGTATGCCGCTCCGTCATATCCTAGTTGTCGGTGTTTGCTTCAGTGGTTTAAAAGTCGCGATTTTGATTTCGAAGACAATGAATTCCATAACCTATCGCACGAAAAACCAGCTGAAACTCTCAGAGAACTTTTGAACAGCTTAGCAGTTGATGAAGTCGATGATGGGAAAGATCCAGAAGTAGGGAAAATGCTTGCCATACGAATTGGCTGAAAATGCCATTTCGGCTACATGTTGCAAGAGTCGTCAAGGATACACTGTTGCAGCTACAATGGAAAGCTCTACCGCACCCAGCGCACTTACCAGGTATAGCTGGCACGCTGTTGCGTACCAAAAAAGGTCGATGATTAGATTGCTGGTAAACCAATATTCTTCTTCCGACATGTTACCGCCATGTTACCAGAAAGATGGGAAAAAGTTGCAGAAAATGATGGAAAATATTGCGATTACCATAAATTGTGCCAAGTTTCCTCAATCAATACCCTTTTCCATTAAAAGACAGTCAAAGTAAAGACAAATACCTAAGGCACGTATAAGTATTGACGGAAACGGTAGCTCCGTAGTGACGTTAGCGAAGATTACACGATATGGCCCCAATCTTAGACAATGAATACAACAAGGCAAACAAGTGATGTGCATCAGTCCAATCTTTACTAACAATATTTATGTGGCTAACAAGCCCACAGTTGTATGTACATAGACTAAGCTTAGCCAGACGGTGATGCCTGTGTAGTCTATAGGGAACATTTGAGTTAATTTTGCTGTAAAGCGCTAGCGAATGAATTTCGCCACTCAGCAAGTTGATCGCAAAGGTGCTTAAAAGGTACATATTTTCTACTACATAAATGGATAAGCTGTAGCCCATGCTCATAGGATACCACCCAAGAACTCGCAAGACCAACGACAAGTGCACTCATAAAAAATATAGTTGAAGATGAAGTATTCATGTCGTTATGAATGGTGTTTATCAAATTAATAAATAAAATTTATAACCCACTAAGAGCAAAGGGTCGTCAAACAAAACTAAACGGAGAACGCGACGTTGGAATTAAAGCAGTAATCGCTAATCGCACAAGATAATCGTTTTTGCTTTTCTTACAATCGGGTTTGTAGAATCTTTTTCCCCAAACCAGGTGTAGCGTTCATTCATGTCTTTCTCAATAAAAAAACGTTGGCTTACAGTGTACGTTGGCATATAAAAAGCAACAGACACACTTCGAAGCATTAACTCGTTGGAGACATTAAAACGTTGAAAAATTAAATCGAATTATTCGAATCGTTTTATTGCTGTGACGACTCTACTTAAAGTAGTCAGCTGGCCGGCACTCGTTGGCGCGTAATATAAACAAAAGTTTATTTTTTAATTATGTTGCCCAATCGAGGACTGTAAATAAGTTTCATTTTGAAAGCAATAACGTTTAATTTTACACAAATAAAAAAGAAAAAAAAAACAAAAGCGTCGACTTCATTCCATTTCCGATAATTAAAATTATAATTTATTAAGATTGTTAAACATATAGTTTTCACATAAGCCTTGTCTTTGTGATATTTAACACCATATAAAACGTTTCGCGCTTTTAACGTCTATCATTCACGGTGTTCACGCCGGACCGTTGATTAATTACAAACAATAAAAAAAAAATTATAGAATTCCCATAAACGTTTTTTATAAGATTTCATTCATTTCAGCCTTTAAGAGAATCGAAATGAAATAAACAAGAAGAGTTTACAACGAATCTTTTCATGCTCAACACTGTAACTGTAAACGTACTTTAGCTTTTACATTTCTTTTCGATGCTTTTTTTCTAGCCGTGCCAGGCATACGACGCAAGAGTCGTTTAAAATAAAAAAATAAATCCTTTTTATGTCTTTGGCTTATTCTTTCGTATCTTTTGCTAGTTTTTCGATTTTTCAATTTTCGTCCGCAAATTCGAACATTCAAGGAAAACCGACACCAAAATCAATATCCACTCTCAACAAAACGACAACAGCAAAAAGTGTTTCCTTATTTTAACAACTTAACTGAAAGTATGCAAAAGACTGACCTAAGGTAAGAACAAAAAGCTCTTAAAGCAACATGGAAAGTTCGAACTCTTTAAGTAGAACAGAAATTATAAATTCATTTCATTTCATTGAGCCGACTTCAGCAATGCGCTAATAACATTAAAGGTCACTGGGTCACCATGAAGTTTAAAGTAAAGAGTGTCAGTTTCAAAGTAAACACATTTTTACAACGCTTCTGTACTTAACGTACTAAGAAAGTGAACCTATCCCTGGAGATTATAGAAACAGAAGGATCGAGAAAGGGAGTAGTAGTGTTCGTTAACGTTCGAGAAAAAACTGCAGAAGACATCAGGTACGATAGGAAAGACCACTGTTGGTAGGTTGTTGCAAAGACGATCCGTGCGCTTAAAAAACGCCGAGTTGCGATAATACGGTATGCAGGTGACTCCTGGGACGAGGCGGCGAGAACCCTAAGAAAACCATGTAGACCTGTTAAGGGCCTTAATACGTGGACAAATCGCTGATATTTTTGTAGAACATCTGCCTTGAATGTACCTGTAAATACGCACAATACAGCCCACATTATGTCGATGTGTATGGCTATCGAGAGTTTTGGACAAACTTCCTTCGCCCATAAGTGTCTATGACATTATACCAAGGAATAAGAATCGGAAGCAAGCAGCAAAAATAGAAGGAACGGTATACAATATTCTAGGTTTAAAGCATGTGCAGGGCGAACATAAGTTGAAGTAACTAGATATACAGCTGCTTACAGAGCAACGTCTACCGCGTGGTTCGAACCCGTTACCAACGGCTTGGCAGTTGCGAATCTTATTTCCTCGATTAAATGGCACGAAGTATGGTAAGGAAACAGTTTTCAAAAATAATATAAATAATTCAAAAGCAACGAAATCAATTATGTTTAAGCCAAGGGATTTGAAAATAAAAGTTACATTTACTTTCTCTGACTTTTTTGAGGTTTTCATATTCATATTGGATTTAATCTGAGAACGTCTTACGCTCCATCAAACATTTCAGACCATGCAAGTTTTCTAATAAAGTTCGCTTTCAGTGTAAGCAGCTATAGGTGCGTTCACGTGAAATTATGAATATTTGATAGTCTTGGAAACAAGTTCCGAAGCAGCGTATAAACTTCATAGTAGTGTCGCGTAACACTAGACAAAAACTGAAATAATACTGAACATGGTAAAGATGCGTAAATTCGTAATATTGATGACTCGGGTTTATGAAGGAACACAAAAACCGATTGCAGTACGAGCTTGTATTGGGCTCTAAGGTCCTGTTTTAAAGTAATTGCGCGATAAGTTTTGCAACCATGTGGAAATTTAATTATTTACTATGAAGTCCGGTGAGGTCGATCGGTTTTAAACGTCAAAACCGATGAAACGTATATTCGCATCTAATTCACTTACGGCGGAGTATCCCCTTTTTATTGTAAGCCCTTTCACTAAATTAACTTGGAATTGAAAATTATGGTCTGCATTAAAAATCTCTCATGGCTATGCGTCACAAATAAAATGATAACATTAATACAGTTGTATATGGGTAGGCGTTGAAATTTTTAATTGCTGAAGTTTCTTATCATATTTCAATTAAATTAATTTAAATATATTCTCGAAAACTTTGTTCATATATTTAATTCAGCAAGAAAGCTTTAGTCATTAAAACGCACAGATATTAACCATACAGATCATCAGTTTTGAAAGGGACTCAAAGTAAAGCAAAAAGCAAAAGTTTCCTCATAATAAAAGTGTCTTCTAAAGAGCATTAGTACAACGAACGGCTAACGAAAACAGAAACAGAGTTTGTTGATAACATAAAGTTTTAATAGTCAATAGTCTCTCGATGATGATATCATACACATAAGACAGCATGGACAACAAAGTACCATAATATACTACAAGACAAATTGGTTTATTTATGTATAACCGAGATTATAACGCATCCAAAAAAAAATTTGTTTTATTCAAAAACAAAAAACAGTAAAGTGTCAACTTTTTATCTAGACATTGTTTAAATTAGGATCTGAAACTTGAAAAAAAAAAAAAACAAATACTGCTTTAAATTTATTGACATTCGAGGAGGGTTTCTACATATGATATACTGACTTTATGATGTGTTTGGAGCTTAATCAGTGCCTGTCTACGGCGAAGTGTTATTGGTTGAGAATAAAGGGAATATTTGGGTATCTCCTCTTCAAGATAATAGACAATGTTTTTGCTAAATGATACAAAAACAATGAAAATTTAATGTGGTTTCTTTTTTTATAGCGCGTATAGAAACGAATTGAAAATTTTCAATGAACGTTACTACATATGTCAATCGAGAGAATGGAATTTATAACTAATGCAAATATGTTTTGCTCTGAATTCCAGTCAAGAAGTATATATTTGAGAAGATATGCATAGTTTGTTATCACAGTTGTAACGGAGCTTATCACGCAATAATGTTAACGTTAAGTTTTAAACGTATGTATGGTAACACTTCACTACTTATTTACTCATTAACGGTTGCACGTGGGAGCCTTTAAAAATGGGTAAAGTAAGTCTTAAAACGCAGTGGATAATAGTAATAACTTTTCTTATTGAAATTGTTTGTACCCTCCACCGAAGGACATTGGAGTGGAAAAACTATTAGCTTCAAATTGTTTTTTCAACTATCAAAAATCACCTACAAACTGTTGCATAAGTTCTCAGTTCTTGTTAACAGATAAAGTTCGCAGACGGATTTAATTTCCTTAAACCTTCCTTTCCTTACTAAGGACTGCGCGTATAATATGCTACGAAAAAAAAAATTTTTTTTTTATCTTAACCTTATTAGAATGTGCGCAAGAGGTCGAAGTAAAACGTGTCATAGGTGTAACTGTCTAAGCCTAATGAAGCGATGCGAGAATTATAATAGTCGGCCGATAGTTGGAATAGAACAAAGAGAAATACCAGAATATTTTGATTTAAAGTACTGGATATTCGAGTTACGCCTCTGGGTGAATACAATTCTGTAGCCTATTTTTGTTTGGTTTTTGTTTTGCGAAGCGAATGCTTCAACAGTCAAATATGTTAATTTGTTAGAGCTTAACCTGAATGCAGAAGAAAAGTTACCCAGAAATTGTCATTGTTTGTGATTGATTGATTACGATTTGTGACTGTTGTTGCTATTTTCATTTTTACTTTATGCAAATTTCGTTTTCGTTTCATAAAAGTTATGACATAATTTTTAAAATCAACAACGGATAATGGCCTTATAATGTAAACATATAATAGCATAGAAAATCATGCAAAGCAACAACAGCAACGACAAGGACAACAACGATAGCAGTAAGACGACAATAAGAAGAACAACAAGCGCAACAGCAAGTACATATAATTTACCATAAATTACCCACAACTTTATTAAATCCACAAGAAGTAAACATTTGCATTTACTCTTTAGTTTGATAGTAGTAATCGTAGTGATGGTGGAGCTCAACGTGGAGTCTGGGGTGAAGCGTGCAATAAAGGAAAAGAACGACCTTTTTTAATGGTAATCTTGTTTTACGATTTACAGTTTATGTTGTACGCACTTCAGCACACGCACATGGACCCATGCTTAGGCAGATGGTAACACCCACCGGCCTGCATAAATGTACTTGTTACATGCGCCATGTGTGGTATGAATTATATGCGTAACCGAGTACACAATCTAATTAAAACTTGAACACACGCTCTTCAACACACACACACCCAGATACACAACTACACACAAGTAAGTGCATACCGAGCTATGCATATGGTACATGGTTGTCTGTACTCTTCATTTTAACCATAAACTTGGTACTTGTTGCCATTCGTATAGAAAACTCTATCTTTGGTTTTATAGCGCATAAAGTGTGCAATGCTCGCCCATAATCGTAGAAACTATATATGAAATCAAATGTAGGCATAAATGCATGAGTATGTATATATGTATGTATGTATGTGTAAATGCGTTTGTGATAATTAAGCTACTCCAACAACTATTAATTATAATTTTAGAGAATATTTTGTTGCACAATGAGCATATAGTTTAAAACATTACTATCATGTGGAGCAATAAATGTTCTCCATATGTGCAATGAACATATAACAGCATATACAGAATGCACACGCATACACATATGAGCAGTCACTTATAAATATATATATATATATATATATATATATATATATATGTATATTGTATATACGTATACCAGAAATACCCCAACCAAAGATTTTTCGTATTTACGACCACATTTTAGCTGTGTATTTGATTACAACTATGGTAATAGACAAGGAGAATAATAATAACAAGACCATTATCAACTAACAACGATGAAAACAACAACAACAATAGAAACAACAGCAGCTACTACAAGATCATTAACATCAGCAGCTTATTGCATGCATTCATACAAACAAATATGCGATATATGTAATGGACACGCGGTTTGCTATTGGAAACCAGCTTAACAGAAATATTAATTTGTTTCCTGCTGTTTATTGTTCCACAAATTCTCATAATATTGTGCAAGAAAAGAACCGTTTTCGACATTTGAACGCGTTTATCTCTCCTACTTTCTATTTGTTTTCGGTAAAGAGTGTTAATTATTTCAAAAACCCTGGGTGGCATCTCTTAGATGAGGAATTCATTTCTTTTTTTGCTCATTCTTATGAATGCAAAAGAAAGCCATAACAGTAGTTCTAGATTGCATAGCTACAGTAGTCTACGTTTCGTGCATTTCTTTTCCTGGTTATGTTCGGCAAGATCAGTTCCTGGTAAAAACGTTCCTAGCTTCTGTTTTCTGAAAACCCTACATCACTCGAGGTACGCGATATATTATATATGTGAAGGATCATGTAACATCCAAAACGGCTTAAGATAGACCCACTTGCTTCTATACCGATCTTTTCAGAAAGCGATTTCAAAGTTGTCTGTCTGTCAGTCAGTCTCTTATCTTTGTGTTCAACGCATATTCCGCAACTTTTAGATACTTCCATGAAATTTTGTGCACTGACGTGCTTTGACAGAAGGACGAACGCTTTTGAAAATGGTTCGGATAGGTCCACTTTTTCGCTCACTCCCTACATACTGGTTTAGTTTGAAAAGTGAAAAAATTGCAATCTTCAAAGTTTCTCCACAAACGTCGCTAGATAGTAGTATTTCGACATTCTAAATTACTGAAGTGAAGTTAGCCCCCCAAGATAACCCACATTTTAGGGTTCGTGTCTTCGCTAAAAATGTTTTGGCCACGTTAGAATTTATCGCGAAATAAACAACTGTAAAGTAAAATAAAATAAAATAAAACATAATAAGCTGCTAATTACAAACGCAAAACCAAAAATGCTTAGTTATTGCTAGTAAATCTCATGCAAAAGTACGTTGCAGATACTAAAAGAATGCAATGTTAAAATCGTTCTATAACCATTTTTAGACTACAGATTTCTGATATGTCGTGAAAAATGCTAAAACCTATCAGAAAAACCTAACTGCTTCCCCCTGGATAGGGCCTATCACCTCGAAATTCGCCAAAAACCGGCCCGCTCCATATACCCAAAACACTAAATTAGTTATAAAAAAATTTTAAGAAATATGACATGTGCCATTTTTTGATATGTTTTAAAGGACGCTAAAACCTATCAGAAAAACATAATTTCATTACCCTGTATAGGGTCCGTCACCCCGAAATTCGCGAAAAACCGGTCCGCTCCGTATACACAAATCCGTAAAGGCAAAATGTTGCAATAATGTTGCCAATGAAACGTTTCAACTTATAAACATAATGTTTTGTTTCACTTGCTTAACTTCACTTCAGTTCTAAATTGGTATAGCGGGGGCAATTTTTTGAAACCCTTATCATATAACGGTTTCTACGAAAACTGAATCTTTAGTTGGGAAAAGGGTCAAATTTTGACCTGCATGGTTTCATGGTGAAAATTGGTTCATAGTAACAAATTGGCAGAGAAATCAACCTTACCGAATTTGGACCGCGTAACCCTATATGCGATATAGGGTTTCTCAAGCAATGTAAACCTTTATATGCCAAAAGGCCTAATTGTTAACGTTTTACGATGGAAATCTTTCCACGATAGTAATTTGACACAAAAATTAAGTGAACCAAATTTGAACCACATGCATCTATTTCTTAGACCCCACTCCCTACAAGATTTCCCACGAATACAAGGCCGTTCAGAAAAGTGTAATTTCTATCATTTTATGGTGAAAATGGCCCGTAGTGGCAATTCAGCAAAGAAAATTAACTGTCTGGAGTTAGGATTTTATGGGTCTATTTTTTATCCCCTAACCTATATAGAGATGGATTAGCGTGCAAACCAAGCGCTTAAATGAAGGGAAAGTCTAATTTCCAGTTTCCTACGACGGGAACTGAAGAATAATAAAATTTTTTAGGGAGCACATAACTTTACTGAATTTTGATCACGTTACGTGATATGCTGGGCATCGTTCAATATGCGTGCTTTCAGGAAAAGTATGTCTTTACGTAAAAATGCTGTATAATTTTTGTTATATAATTTCCAAAAGGATTAAATAACTGTATTAGGCGATGTGATGTAGGGTATCTAATGGTCGTCCTTGCCGGGCCACAATGTTCTTACTTATCACCTTATCTTTTGCATATTTCTTCTTTTGATTTAGTTATGAAATAAAGTTACTTATCTGATGCATAAATATAATAAAAAATCTAAACAAAATCGTTCGACAACGGCGCGCCCTTTTTAAGAGTGAGGTCTTATAACATTAATATTGCCAGCACTCGTTCTTTTTATAAGAGCAGTTTCTGTTTAAGTGAGCAGCGTTCCTTTTTTTTTTCTTTTCTTTACCTACCTCCTGTCTTGGCACAATTATGAGCAACAATGCCTTACATAATATATTTCGTAAGAAATATAAGCAAAACGTTGGAAAATAGACGGACTTTTTCAAAAGCAAAAGTTTGCAGCAATAACACCAGATATGGTGAAAATTAGCTCTTTGCGTTAGGTGCGCTTTCACAGCGCTGAAGCATCGTTTACGTTCATTTTTCTTTTGGCAAAGAAAGGTAGGGAAAGCAGTTTCCTTCCACCCTGCCGGAAAGAGGGGGACTTTATAAAAAAAGTCTATCTTTTGAAATTATTTTTTGTATACAACTTGTTGTACAGACTATATTTAGTCCTGGCGGAGATATGTCACAGCTAAAAACGCCTCCTATCATTACACTAACCGATTCAAAAAATGATTCTAAACTGTCTATCCGTGATCTGATGCCTTTCCATTTAAATCTGTCTTCAACTTAGAAAATTTTCGACATAGTAGGATTAGGAAATTTTCGATATATTTCAATGAAATATAACAAGCTAAGTTGTTTTCGCACTATTTCTATGAAAAATGGACTGACTTCGGAAATTTTTATGACCACAACCCATACGAAAACTAATTTTGAAAAAGTAATTTCTTCATTTTTAAAGTGTCTGCACAAAACTCGCTAAGTCCTAGTTTTTCGCTATACTAAGTTCACGGGTTAATTTTGGATCGAATGAGTCGATTTCTAAAAAGCTCTAATTTGCAATATTCTCTGAAGGAAATTGATCCAGCTTCCCCGTAAGAGCTCTCATGAAGTCTTTATTGTTGAAAGGCGGGGTATAGTTTTTGGTTTGCTACCACGTAAATAAATGAAACATTGTTTTAGGTGAAGCGATGAAAGGTAATTCTTCATCGGCCTTGCCTGACTATAATGTTTTTACTTGCTTTTTTTATGGGATGAACACACATTTTCTTGGTCTATTCATAACGTCTTAATTGACATTTTGGCTGGTGCTCCTATAAAAGAGGAATTTCTTGCAAAAAGTGTAACGCACTTGAATCGATGAAAACTTGATCCAACTTCAATGAAATCTTCACGAAGCTTACCTAACGATTATACCTTTAAATTGTACGATTCGTTTACCTCTGCTTCGTGTATTGTTGTCTTTAAGAAAATCGTTTTGCAAACTCTTTAATTCTCACCAGGAATGTATGACGTTAGTAAATATTTTGACTTAGTAGAATTAAAAAATCTGAAAAACGATGGCAGGTGCGATGTACGGTAATCTTATCATTCTCGAAGAAGCTGCGCTTTATTGCCATGGGAGACATTTAAGGGTTCCCTTTTTTGAATGAGAATAATGTCCGCAAATTTAGTTTGGTGCATAGACCAAACTCAAGAGCACAAACTATCAAACGCTCCGGAAATTTGTTATAACTAATAAAGCAGAATTCAGGTCACGCGAGCAATTACAGAACTAAGGTTTCAAAATTTTGATGTCACCTCCATCGTGATCATTGAATAAATCTTAGAAACACAATACCTAATGAGTACGATAGAGCCACGAGAGAGAGGAAAATTTAGGTTTTTACCTTCTTCGTTAAATTTTAAGTTAGGAGTTGTGTGTGAACATAAGATATTTAAAGGTCTTTACAATTTACGATAATACGTAAGCCTGTACATGCAAACTGTTTCATTTAGATGAATGAATTATTATTTGACGTATAAAATACTGGTATTGTGCTCACAGGCATACAAATGCAGAGCCATTCCATATAGTACAACCCACATTTACATACGCATATACATAGATACATACATGTATACGTATATAGATACATATATAAATAAAACCACATTTTCTTGTTGACATTCTAATAAATCTCGAGTAGGGTTGGTTGGTCGTCATGTACGGTTTCATTGGTTCATTTGTTCTATTGCTTAAATGCTTGCTTGGTTTTATTGAACCAAATTTAACGCTTGCATTTATAAGAAATGCTTTTAGTCGAAACACACACACGCACACAGCCCTACATACACACAATCGATCGCCATGGGGTGGTAAGGGAAGTGGCGAGGGGATGAGGGATGGGACGGGGTGGAGGCAGGAGGCAAATGGGAAGAAAGAGGTTTATAAAACATCTCAAGTAAACCATTAAAGAAGCTTGAATAAGAACGAGGGGGTCTGAATAGAACAAAGTGCTATGGTTATGTATACATATGTAATATATGTATATATATATATATGTGTAATATATTCGTGTATATATATAAGGGGTATGCATCGTAGCTATGTAGCCGTTTAAGTTGTTTTCTACCATTTTTTTTTGTTTTTTTTTTTGTTTTTATTTATGTTCTTTTTGTTTGTTATATTGTTTTATGTTTGCAAGTTTTATTATTTCTTTTCTTTTTGCCACATACAGGAAACATATGCAAATACTTGTTGTTGCATGCAACAATTTTTCTTCAGTTTTTTATGCATATACTGTTTGTTTGTTTGTTTATTTATCTGGTGTGCCTGCGACATGTGCAAATGCTTATGTGTATGCTCTACATTGTATGGCCGAATGTTCATACGTGTGCTTGCATATGTATATGCATATGTATATGCATAGGTGTGCCTGTGTTGGTTTTTGGTATTTCTTGAACGTAAAGAACTTTTTATAGGAACGATACCTAAGCAAGAACTCATGTTCGCTTAGGTAGTAGCAGAAACACATGGTTAGCTATTGGTTTCAATATCGGTATGTGTTTCTTCTAGTGATGCTTCATTTTGTCCACTTTTCCTTTTTTCATCCATTTGCTAACCGTACTTGTGCATTTTATATTGCATGATATTGAGTTGAGTTTCTTTCTTTGTAAACATATTTCAATTTAATATTTATGCAACAAAACTTTTTCTTTTCTTCTTTTTTCCTTTGCTCTGTTACAAATATAAAAAACAAAGCAATAAAAACATATGCATTGTTTCAGTGTAGGTTTGCTGCATTTCTTTCTTCACTAACTTTTCTTGTTTTATTTATTATAATTTTTTTCATTTTTTTTTTTTTTTCACTTTTCTATCACTTTGCCCGGCTCCCGCTATACGGATTCAATTCAATTTCCCTGACTGACTGAGTTTCGGTTGAGTCTACTCATAAAATATTCCTGAAAACTTTTTTTTTTTTTTTTCTTTCTATATAGTTTTCTATACAAAACATTTGTTTATGTTTGTTGTTTTCTTACTTTCTTATTTTTGTGCAATTTTTATCCCTTCTCTCGCAATGCAGAGCTTTTTTGTGTGCAATTGTTTTGTTTGCTGTTACTGTTGTTCATATATTGTTGACATCATTGCACACAATGTGATGTATTTCATGTAAATTTCACTTTGCATAGTTCGTCCGTTCATTCGGTCGTTCGTTTGCTCGTTCGCCCGGTACGTTCTACAGTGCCCACCGATGTACGAACAATAACAACAGCAATAGTAATAGCAGTAGCAACAACACCAACAATAGCTATAAGAGCCATAACAACAGTAAGGGTCTGTATTTGGATCTTGTTTTTTTTCTTTGCTTTTGATGCGGAACACAAGTAAACCTAAAACCAACAATACAGCAACAATAACAAAAGCCTTTTGTAACAACGTAAACATGTCAGTTAAATTTCATGTTTACATAACTTTATTGATGACAACAATAACAACCACAACAACAACAAAAATAACGATAACAATATATGTATATAACGCTAAGAACGTAGCCGAAGTGAACAGATGCCTCCGTCGGCCCAAACAATAATAAATGGCTACTTGTAGTTGTTTAAAGGTTTTTATTTGGACACCGTCAGCCAGGACACTGTAATCTGCACATTCACGTAGCGAAGCGCACAGACACTGTAATCAAAAAATTTGTGGTAAAAAACTAAAGCCATAAAATGCTAAACTAACGGTAACCAGAAATTTAAACGAATTCAATAACGGAAGCAAAGAATTATTGAATATTTTATTAAGCGCTGAATATTCTCAAAATATTCCTGAAGCATATTCCTTCCATTCAAAATCACATATATTTTGACTATTGTCCAAAAATATTGTTACGCACTACTTTTCATGGTACGATTCGTGTCACTTGGTGGTGGTTTTATTTTCAACCAATTTTTAGGGTAGGATTACTTGCAGTCTACTTAGTTTGACAACATTCTTAACTGAAACTTTCTTTTCGACTCAAAGTTTCTTTTCCGGCAGCTGCATTACGCGCCACGAGTTTGCACTTGGTTTTTCCTTCTCTCAGATATTTATTTTCTGGCCTGAAACCATTTTTGGGATTTCCGTAACAATTCTCATTTATAGACATCGAAGATGTTGTCAAACAATTTTTACGACGAAGCATTTTTAAAAAAGCCTTTGTTTGAGTGAGCTAAAAGGGAAAGAACAATAGCTCCAGGCTTTTTCATATGGCAATGCTGAGCTTGAGATTCCTTTATCTGAAAAATCGGTTCTTCTAACGATCCAAGTCCTTAAACGAAAATTTTTATATGTAACAATTCGGTTTTTTCTAAACTCCCCGAACTTTCATGCTGTGTTCTCCAAGCCGTCTAATTTAATGTAGAACACGCAAGAGCATGGCAGCATATTAGAAGATGCCCAAAATCTCACCTGACGTGATCTAAATTTAGCAAACTTAATGTACTTGGCCAGGAGCTTGTTATATCTCAGCTGTTTCCGTCATAAGAAACTACAAACTAAACTCTATGATCAGACAACTTGTTTGCTTGCTTTTTATGAGAACTATACAGTAGAGTCTAAAAAACAGGCTTATTTAATCCAAATTCCATACGGCTACTCTTTTGCGGAACTGCAGCTATGGAACAAATTTCATCATATAAAATATAAAAAGTTAAATCTTTTCCCATTCGCTAGAAACCTTATATGAAATTGGGTCCAGGAAATAGATCCATACGATCCAAATTTTGTCCACTTACTTTTTACGTGGAATCACTATTTCGTACAAAGTCTCATCATAAAATAATGGATATGTGGATTCTTATAAACTAGACCTATGTGGTTCAAATTCGACAAAATTGATTTCTATGTCGAATTGCTAACGTGGACAAATTCCCACATGTGAAATGTTGAAAATTAGATCGTTCGTATTCGTAAGAATGGCGAAAGGGAAGAGAGTTTAAAAAGTTGCTCTATTCGAACCAAAATATTTCAAAGGCGATAAGCGGCTTCTGTCGAGAAATTTTGCAGTTTGAATTTTTTTTTTTTTTTGAATAAGGCGTTACGTGGGCAGAGCTCGAAAAATTTCTCGGATCCGAACCACTTTCAATAGCATTCGTCGTCGGACCCTGCATTACAGGGTTGGTGGTGTTGCCATCGTGAGCTTAGTAGCGTCCAAAATTTCAGCACAAATCGGACATTTGGTACCGCCCTAGATATCGATTCGAAGTTTCCCAGAAAAACAAGTTAGACTTGTAAGAATATAATGAACGCATTGCTTGCCTTTGACCTTTCTTATGGAAAATTATATTTCTCCCGATTAAATGTTAGCTGCACAAACTTGTATTTATTCCTTACTAATCAAGTCGCCGAACTTGTTCGAAATGTTGACGGAGATCGGGAATGTCGTTTTCGGACATCACCAAATATCTCCATATTTGGTTACTAAAAAATTAACCGAAAAACTTTAGGCAGGATTTTCATCTGTATACCGTTACTGAAATCAAACCAAATCAAACCATATCTGAAGAGATAAATAACGAATGATAAAAAATAGGTAACATGTGACAATAATGTGCAGATACGATTGATTTCCAAGACGAATGAAACCGTATAAAGATGGCGAATCCCGGATTGATGCCACCAATTGATTTAAGACAACTCTTCGTCTTTGGTAGGATTTGGCGGGAAGTCATTTGGTGCGACGATAGACTCCATTCTCTTCTTTTAGCAACTAATATGATTAAAGCACGCAACTAAGTTAAAACTTTCAGAGATGATTAATCGGAAGGGCACCGCCTCCCATCACGATAAATTCAGGCCACAACTGCTTTCTTGCGAAATGTGAAAGCACTTGGCAGGAAACGTTCATCATGTGATGTTCAGCTGTAGTCTTTCGTTTAGAAATCGCAGAAATTTTACAGTAAAGATATACCAAGAAAATGACAAAAGGTTATCGTGCTTGATAATTCCTGCAACATATATTAATCAATATATTTTCCATCATTTTGTACAACTTTTTCCCATCTCTATGGCAAAACAACGATACCGTGTCAAAAAACGGTAATGGTTTGGCAGCGATCCGATCATCGACCAATTTTCGCACTTCCGCAGTATTTCGAAATCGAGTGCCAGCCAAGCGATGTTGCATCGATCTAAAGAAGTGGTAATCAGAAGGCGCTACGTGTGTTGAGTGCGCTGAATGCGGAAGAACATTCCATTCGAACTGCAATAGAGTATATCTGAGAACTCTTGAAACGTGTTGCCGAGTGTTGTCATGCAAGAGCATACACGGCAAGAGCTGTTAACGGCTATAGCTGTTTTTTTTTTGCAACAATACATGGTTGCGCTTGCCCAGTTGACGTCGGTAGATACCTACAAGTTCGTAATGCACGTTGATCTCACAATAAGCACAGAAAACCTTTATTGCCAAGAATATTCCGCTTCGGTATCGATGTGAATGGCTCTCCTGGGATTGCCGTCATAGATTCACTTTTCATCATCAATATGGTACAGAAATTGTTCGAAATGGCATTTTCACTCAATTCGTATGATAGACATTTTCGCTTCCTTTGGATCTTTCCCATCGCATACAAGTGTCTAGATTTATTGACTAGTAAGCTGTCGGAAAGATCGGTGAGAGTTTCATCCAATAAGTCTTGCAATTCATTCTCTTTGAAGTTCTTTGTCACTGGCATCAAGATTATCGCTTATAAACCGTTGAAACCAAAACTAACAATTGGAATACAACGGAGCAGCGTCACCATAAGCTAGTAAGTAAGCTACTAAAAGCATTTGATGGACTTCGGCAGCAAGTTTCTTCAAATTAAACAACAAAGGTCATGAATGAAAGGTCGAAAATGTTATTTTCAGCGCTCCGTGATTAGCGTCGCTGTACTCTGAATATCTTCAAAAAAATATTAAATGGAAAACAGTTATTTTAGGTGAAGAAAGGTCGGGCCAATGTCATCGAATTTAATCGTTATGTACACCGGTATTTTCCATTTCTCTACGATATTTGCTTGAAGAAGTCGTCTATCAAAATACATGCATCCGCTTAATAATAAAACATGGGCTTATCTTCAGCGCTATTGCGTGTTGCATACGTTCGCACAAACTTAATATACCCTGTACCACAAGTGGTGAAGAGTATAATAATAATAGTAATAGCAATGATATTTAAATGAATGAGCGAGCAGTGGATGTGTATAGAATGGAAAGAAGGTATGAGAGAGATAGTAAACAATTTCTATGGAATCATAAAGAATATCAATGTTTTTCCTCCGTTCGGATCTTTGCCATCGGATGTAAACGTCTAGAAATAGTTAATTCATCAACTGTTAATCTGTTCGAAAATTGCCGTCGAAAATGCAATTTTAAGCGTTCCATGGTTAGCGTCTGCCTACACTGATTGACTTAAATTTATTAAATAGAAAACTGTTATCTTATGTAGAGAAAGGTCAAAATCATCGAATTTAACCATTGTGTACATTGATACTTCGCATTACCTTATCATTTGCACCAACGGAGATGTCGTTAATCAAAGTGCAAGCAATCACTTATTATATTTGACATAACATCGTGCACCTTGAGTACAGGAATTGAGTGATTGAGATTTTTGGTAACAACGTTACGAATTTCTATCCCGATTAATTATTCTTCTTCTTAATCAATTATTTTTCAAACCCTGCTTCCCGATCACATTTTCAAGATATACATACATATGCACACATAAACTGCAGCAAACATCTTCTGTTACAAATACCTTTTTCTGTTTGTTTATTTTATGGAGAGATTGAAATGCCATCCATCGCATTTTGAATTCATTTCATTTAATTTGCACAAGCATTACAATTTATTTGTGTCAAGTGATAAATGTTTCTAATATTTCCACTTATTTTGGTATGTTTTTTCTTCTTTTTTTTTTTGACAATTAAATAAAATAAGATGTATAGTCGCTGTCATAACATCGACTTGATTTTGCCACAATAAAATTCCATTTAACTACTCATGAACGTAGCAATGAAACAAGCTACAACAAGTTAGTAAAGTAACTGTCGTTACGGAGACACGTTATTGTCTGGCATTTGCAACTTACAATAAGCGTACTGTCAGACACACTCAACGCATAATTGTGAATCGCATTTATATGAAAAATTGCTTAAAAAAAAAGTTTCGCTTCAATGCTATAGGAATTTGAATGTACGACGCGAACGTAAGAACGAAAGCGAGATAATGCCAAGGAGACAGAAAAATAAGAAGAAGAAAATGAAAAAAATGTAAATTATAATAAAATTGAAGATTAACTGTTGACTGATTAAGTAGCGTGGAGCAGTGAAACGAAATGTTGGCTTATAAGCAGGCGAGTCATTGCTATCCATACAGTTAGTGTGTTGAATAACAACAACGGAAAATTACATATTAACCACATCATACGACTAGGGGTCTATCTCCTTATTACCCAGTAGAGAATCTCTCGATCACATAAACAAGCAGATAATGATGTTAAATGCACATGGAACATAGGCAGACGCAAACAGAAATGGGCAGACAAACGTAAACGTGCTTTCCAGTTATTAAAAAAAAAAAAGAAAAAAATTCCATCTTATTATTTAATTTTTCTTTCTTTTTCTTTTTTTGCGTTTTCCTTCAACAATTCAAAAGTTAAGAATATTATATATGCCACATCATTAGCGTCATCATCATGACTGTGCTGTGTGGTGGTTGGATCTGTTGGTGAATTTAAGTGCTGAGATTAAGTCATCAACATTTTTACAGTTGTCATAGCCACATAGCTACGGCCGATACGGCCATCACACTGTATATAACACACACAGCACACACACACATCACAAAGTACACTGGTAAGAACTACTGTTGCCTTGGCTAGAAGCATTAAAGATTAGCGACAGCAGGAACAACAACACCAGAAACAATAACCAACTATGATATAACATGATTTAGCCGTCATCCGTTTGTCTGCTAGTTTGTGTACGTTTGTATTCGATGTCGCTTGCAAAAAAAAAAAAAAGAAAATAAAAAAACACTACTTAAATCTTTTTCTCCTTAGCTGGAGAAGAAGAAAATCTCTAACAATTTGATTCTTTTTCCCGGTTCCATTGAAAATGAAAATTCTCCCCTTTGTACAGATTGGTTGGTTTCTACCAAACCGTTAGCATTTACTTTATAGATCGTTGTTACATTGGCGCATAAACATTTTCAGTTGCTTTGCACTGACACTAGCCAGGCAGTCGTTTAAAGTTATTCATTGCTCACTTATCATATTGTCGTCTAACTACATATGCTCGCTCGTATAACATATTTGCAAACATATACAAAACATACAAACATACATACATACATACATACATACATACATACATACATACATACCTTTTGAACTAGTAGTAGCAATGGTGGTAGTGGCGGAGATGATGCTGATGTGTCGCCCCAAAAAGAACAACAACAGCAACAATAATAATAATTTCAAGCAAATGTGCTTATGCTTGTATACAAGCGCAACAGAAGCTTCAACTATAATGACCTGAAAGTAAAAAAAAAGCAAAATATGTTAAAAAATAACAAACAAAAATAAAAAAAAAAACCTAAAACTACACAACAACAACGATGACAACAACAAATAACAGTAAGATTGTAGTTGTAAAAGAGTTGTTAAACATACAGATGAATTTGTTCGTCTTCGTACTACCAGTTTTTATTATGATTTTGTTTTCTTGTTCTGGTTAAGCCATTACACACACACTACTTTGCACACCGAAACGAACTTAATGGACTTACAACGCATATTAAATTGATTCAAATTCCATAATAACGGCGAATAATTATAAATTGTTTGCTTTCATTTGTACGAGTATCGAAGGCATGTCCGCAATGAAATGCGTCTAATTGGGCTAAGAGAGATCTTGGGTCCGCAAAATCGTTTTCTTTGACCCTTCATTTTATCAATATACATATATACATATGTATATTTTGTATTGATTACCCATTGATAGTTTTGTTCACATTCACGATGAGTTATAAAATAGCATCGTTAGTTATGTTAATACCAATTAAACTCTGCAACCATATATGAAGAGGAACATTATATTTTTGTTAGAGCAAACAAGATAAGGGATTCAATAAATACATTTTTCTTTTCATTGGAAATAAAATTTTTTCATTTACATAGGTATTGCCTTCAAAGGAAATTGCAAAGTAAATATTGAATAAACTAATGTAGTACACACTTGGTCGTATACATAATTAATAGAAAAAATAGACAAGTACTACAGTAAGACACGGCCCACTATTAAATACCCTACGCCAGGTATGTACAAAATGACTCTTTAAAAGGGCGGCTATATGGGAAATGGTCGAAAATGGGGTTTGGTCCAACACAGTTTCACTAACGTTCACCCTTGGGCCAAACCACGTCAGTGTACCAAATTTCATTAAAATATTTCAAAAATTGCGAGCTGCACGTTGAACAAAGAAGCACAAGATAGACGAATGGGCTCATCTTGGATGTTGCATACCTAAGCGTTAACTTAGTAAAGAATGTAATAAATATAATGTTTGGATTATTAATACTGTTTTATTTTCACACATGAAGGTGTAATGGCCACAGAAGCATCACTTTGCATGTGGCGGGGCAAAAGTCCGCACAGATGCTAAACGCTTTCATCTTCACAAATTATTTTTGATATCAAAATTGAGGATGGCTTTCCTTTCTCAAAGTTGAAATATATTTAGCAATTACATCTTATCAGGTGTAAAAATTAGGAGTGCGGATGTGAGAAACATATGGCGCACCAATGCAGTGTGTAGTGCGAGGATTTAACAAACATCACGTCAGGTCGTCAAAACGCGTCAATCTCGCGTACGTAATAAATAAGTAACAAATAAATTTGTGTACAGTAGTGCTTTGCGGCATTCAGTACGGCGAGACTTGAGGCGTTCACAGATGATGTTGCTCCTTTTTATCTCTTACACCATTTGCGTGGTACAAAGTATACTAAGTTTGTTGCGCACTGCTGCAACACTCAGCAAGACATAAGAAAGACCCGCCTTTTGTTATTGATCGCTCCATTCAGAACCACTTTCACAGCGATCGTTCCCAATCCGTTTAAGCTTGTGCGTGTGTGTTTCTCGAATTGTACCATGTAGGTCTATTCTTTGTATACTAATCAATATGCAAAAAGGTATAATTTTTAATATTTTATCGTGAAAATTGGGAATTTGGGCCACGTGAATCTATTTTTGGGACCGCACGATATATGCAGGCTTTCATGCAAGCAAACCCTTCTAAGGCGACGAAACTGATATGTGGTTGGTTTCGATGGAAGCAAATGGAAACTAATAAAACCTTTTAGAAGTAAATTAAGTTTTGTAAGTTTAGACCACGTGCTCGTTCGAGTATTCTCCAATATTAAGGCTTTCACGAAAATGATGCATTCACATAAAAGTAGTGCACAATTTTTGATATATTATTAAATAAGTGAGGTGATGTAAGGTATCTAAGAACTTGTCTGACTACAGCATCCTTACTTCTTTCTTTCTTTTTCTATTTTTTTGCTCGAAGAAGACAAAAAAGAAATTCGCTTACGTTTACGGGATTCATACATATATATATTTTTTATAATATCATTATAAATAAGTTAATGGAGCAACAATAACAAATATAAAGTTAATTGAAGCAATAGGATGAAATTCTTCATTGAATTAAATAAAATTAAGAAGACAAAAAGATATGTGGAGAAAATATATCATTCAGTCCATCTAGTATAAATACGCAGGAAAGTGGAAAAGCAGTAAAGTGCATTCAGCTAAAAGTGTACACTGAATTTTGGTGTTGTATTAATCAAAACCTTCGTCATATTACGGTTCACTCTTCGAAGGAGAAATATAGAAGAGGTTGTAGTAGCGGTTGCTTCCGGGAGAAAATGAGAAAGTGTGAAATTTTAACTTTTATACGCAATGGAAGACTCATAGTTCTAATGGTAGCTTCTTACACTTCCATTTGAAATTTCATTTCATACCAAGAAATTTTTCAAATTCTGAAATGGAAATGCTGTACGCGCACTATGATAAGAGCATTCTTTGAAAAGAAGCAGTTAAGGTAGGTGGTTAAGAGTGATCAAAGGAGCAAAGAGCAATGGAAGTCTTTATTTATTATCGCAAAAACACCGATGCCCAACACAACAAAAACATTGGGCAGATATGAAAATGTACTTCGAGAGTAAAGATGATGTTGCGCCATGAAGGTATGAAAAAATGTGGAAATTAAGCGAAAAGAAAGTTAACACAAAACAAGCAAAAATACCATAGTGGGACACGGTCCACTAATAAATACCCTACACCAATTCGCTTAACACAGCTTTTCATATTGTTACGAACTTCGCTTTTCACGATGCGGGTCGTATCACTAGATCGTGGATATTATTTTCCAGAGAAATGCACTTCAAAATTCTTTTAACTTCAAGTTTCTTTATTTACAATCTACTTCTTTAAGACTAGGATTATGTACATTTTTGGTGTGGTAATACTCTCGACTTCTCAATTCTAATATTCTTTTTCGACTCAAATGTTCTTGTACTACTGACTCAATGTTCTTGTCCGATTGACTCTCCCTTCCGCAAATAGTCTATTTATGTACATTTTTACAAGCATGTTACTATTACCTAACTTCATGGCTTCATTTTTAATCCGTCAATCAACTTTTCCGCTAATGATTTTCCTCGGCCGGCAGATGTATGACACGCCGCGAATGTGCACCTGGGTTTTTCTTGCTGTTTTTCCGCTAATCTTTTTCGTCGGCCAGCAGCTGCATGACGCGCCGCGAATATGCCATAGAGAATTTATTACTTGGGAAAAATCAATCAGTTAACATTGACTGGATTTGGGATTTCCGTAACAATATGTTCAATCTGACAGTTTGAATGTTCGAAATAATTTGAACAAATTTGACCCTCTGATGGGTTTACAAAATGAATTGGATGATACCATTCTCATCATTCATGTAAAGATTTTTAATTCAAAACAAGTAGCAGCACTATAGACGGGCAATGTCGCCTATTAGACATCTTAGACCACTTCGCTTACTACTTTTATTCGTTCTTTTTCATGATAATACATTAAAAATTATACGTCATTTTTATTTCAAAGTATAACTTTCAAGCCCTCAAGCCCTCATATTGGATGTGGCTCAAAACGTGAACTAACGTGGTTCAAGATAAACAAACTCAATTTATTTGTTAAAGGATTTAGTGATTTACACTTGCTTCCCTCATAAAAACCTTCAAGTTAGACTTTATCGCCATAGAAGTATTTGCTTTTCATGAAAGCCCCTTTCTATGATTTGACCTAAGAAAAAGACCTATTCGCCTCACATTTTATTTCAAATTACTCTTCTGAAATAATCTTGTCCATAAAATATCAAAAATTGGAAATTTTCGCTATATAAGGATTTATTTCTCATTAAGACCATTGTCCTACAGTAAGTAGGTTGACGTCAAATTATCATTATGCACGAATTTTCGTCACGAAATATTGAAAATTAGGTCTAGTTACCATGTAAGGACTTATTTTCCGTAGGAATGTTTGTATAGCAGTGGACTCAAAAAATTGCAATCGGAAAATGGCTCCTTCCGATCGCAATTTTTCCCACCTATTTAGATAGCCTAAGTACTACTACTCGGCGATTTTTGTTTCAACGTGGGGTGTCCAAAGCGGTGCGATCAAAACCATTTTCAATAGCATTCGTCCTTGGGCTCAAACACATCTGTTTCATAGAAATATTTCAAAAATGCCACCTGTAGGTTGAACACGAAAATTCGTGGAAAGAGATTAGGTGGACAGATCGACACTTAACCAGAATCACTGTCTGAATCGATTAGCATAATAAAAGATGGGTCTATCGTAAGTCTTTCTAGGGCTTATCTACGTCCGCACAAACGTAATGCACGTTGTACCACAACTAGCATGGCGTATAAAAATTGTAAATTGGAATGTATGCGACCGGTAGAAAATAGTTTGTGGCATACAAATTAAAACAAACAAATAAAAGCACCGTTGTGTGCTACGCTCCACTATTGAGCGCCCTACAGTTATTCATATAACGACTATGCAAAATAAAATGTTATATTGGAAGCGCTCGAAAAAAAGGTCCGATCCGAACCATAATCCAAAGTTTTCATTCTTCGGCGAAGAAACGTCGGTGCACGAAATTTCATTACGAAAGCTCAAAAATTGCAACCTAAAAGATGAACACAAAACAACAAGACGGACGGACAGAATTAGATTGGTTCAGAAAGTGATTCAGCAAATTATTCTGAATAGATTAATATAATAAAAGGTGAGTCTACGTCGAATCCATCTGGATGTTGTACTCATCCCCACAAATTTTAATGTACCTTTACACAACAACTGGCATAAATTGATAATGTTTTCAATTACGAAATGCTGAAAGTGTAAAAATTTACTGAAATGCTTACTTATTTGAATTAATACGGTTATGACAGCAAACCTCTTGTATTCATAGTGTTCGCGTTCCTCAATTGTCCTTTAAAGTATCGAAAAAAACAAGCGCACTAAACTAAATCAAATGATAATGAAGTAAAGTCTTTTTTTTTTTTTAGCTTAGGCTCCATATTTTAATTGCTCTGATTATATAAAATTAAGATAAATTTCGCACAAATTTTGGGTATAAATTAAGAAAATTTTTCTGTTTTGTTGCCAGAGAATTTAAATATTTTTAATAATTTCTTTAAAAAAATGTAAGTCAATAAATAAACAAAACATCAGTCAATAGCTAAAAATCAAAAAAAAAAAGATTAAGCAAGATTTTTCATACACAATTCGAATGGTTTTATAATAACAACTTTTCGTTTATATAGGCAATCATCCATAGCTTTAAGGTCTTAAAACTGCAGAGTTCAGCAAACGTTAAACTTGACATCATGTTGGCAGGTTTCAAATGATTTGCAAGT
Organism: Glossina pallidipes; assembly: GCA_000688715.1. Taxonomy (NCBI): domain Eukaryota; kingdom Metazoa; phylum Arthropoda; class Insecta; order Diptera; family Glossinidae; genus Glossina; species Glossina pallidipes. The sequence goes on from KK499777.1 coordinate 714,149, forward strand.
GCGAGTCTGCAACTGCTATAAACATCTAAATTTTTATTTTCAAGTTCTCCTACACAACAAGCTTTCATTGCCGTATTGCCATACGCATTCATACATCAATTCATATGCACTCACCACATCCATATAAATACGAATATGTATGCGCAACACTCACCAATTATCTATGATGTCTTGCTCTTGCTATACATTAGTAGCCAACAACCACTTAGCCAACTGTCAAACTAACCCTAGAGCGGTGATAAAAAAAAAAAAGAGAACGCACTCAACTGGTTGATATGAAAATGTATCGAGCTACATATTCATAACTACTGCTCAGGTATAGTCATGAGACGGCTGCTCTATGACACATAGACGGATGCTTGCATGCACGTATATATGATTGAAAAATTATCATCATTGTCAGCAATGGCATAACAACAACAACAACAACAACAACAACATCGTCATCAACCGCATCGGTGCTTAGCTTATATTGCAAGCGTTAGGAATACCTTCACGGTTCAATATATCACCATCAACAGCAATTTAACAGAAACCATCACCAGGCCTCGTAGAAATAACAACAACAGCAACTACCACAAGAAGTGTTGATTACGTTGACACTTGTAACACTTTCAAATCATAAATTTAAAGATAGTTTCTCATACTTCAGTCATCGGGCAAACCCACTAGCCACGAACCGTAAATACTTAATACTGTTTCTAGCAGGCAGGCAGGCAGGCAGGCAGGCAGGCGCGTCTGTCAAAAAGGCAGCAAATAAATAAAGATGAAATGCAAAAACCCAAGCATTTCGTTTAATCCCGCTTTGCCACATTCATCTTTGACGCACACACAAAAGCCATTTCAATGGTAAAGGAAGACGATCCAGAACAGAGAGAAAATCAAAACAAAAACAATACATATGCAAATATTTAAATGGTGTCACTAGCATTGTTACTGTTGCTTATCATTTCTCAACCGTAAACCCAAAATAAAATTTACGACTTTATTCAAATTGATACAAAATGATCTTTTACGAAATCAAAACTCCAAGCAAGAAGAAAAGATTAAGTCATATTTTATCAAATTTATTACTCCTGTCCGTGCGATGATGTTTAATTTTACAGGAAATTGTGATCAGAATGTTAATAATGTTTATGGCCGACTACCATGCCTTCTACCTATAACAATATATTTTGCACCGATGTTCCATTCGTAGGTGTTACGATGAAAGAGCAGTCAATAATTCCTGGAATCGGCAGTGAAGTGCTGCTGTTGACTAAGTATCCATATCATTTTTAGAAAGTTCAAAACCTCAAAGGGCATCTGTCCAAATTTTATTCCATTTTGCGCATAATTCCTTACACCACTTATGGCACAAGGGTATAATAAGTTTGTGCGGATGTGAGTAACATCCAGAAGAACTTGAGATAGACTCACCTCTCATTATATCGGCCGATCAAAATTTGCCTGTCCGTTTGTCCGTCTTGTTTTCTTCTGTTCAACCTACAGGACGTAATTTTTGAGATGATTCGATGAAATTTGAAGCATTGACGCCTTCTGCCCCAAGCGCTTCCGATAATGCTTTAGATTGCATCCCGTTTTCGACCACTACCCCTATAAAGTCTTATTTCGCAAAGCCGTTATATGAATAACTATAAGCTGCTGTAGAATATTTAGTTGGGGACCGTCGTCCACTGTACTATTTTTACTTGTTTTATATTTCTATTGTAATATTTGTTCTCCTTCGTTGGAAAAACTCCAGAACAGTTCCTTTTTTGCTGATTGTGAGCATATTTGCTTTTATTTATAAATCGAAAATTTTTTTTCGGATAAGTTAGACTTTGGCAAACCCATCACTCCTGATTACATCTGAATTCTATTTTCCGGGCGCTTACATTTGAAAGCAAAGTCGAGATAAGTCGAGTTGAAAAGTTTGGTTAATAATCTTTGTCATATGTTTAACTTCGGGGCGTGCCAAAATAAGCGTAAGCTTCACCAGGTGTAATTTTTGCTTACGCGTTCTGTTATTTGTTATAGACAAGCGAGGGAAGCGAACAGACAAGGAAAGAAAGCAAAGGAGAATTACGATCGGCTGTGGAAGCCGACGATGCATTGTTTCGCCTCCGGAGAAATAAAATTTAAAAATTAATTGTTTTCTTTTTTTTAACACAAAATATTATCAAACACTTTATTATTGACTTAAAAAAGGGAGTAAGACGCAACGAGTGAAGGAAGAGAATTCTTTTCCATAGGAATGTCTAATTGTAATTATTTTTGCACGTAAAAAGGAGTAACCACAAGGAAATTTCATCTAGTAACTTGATGATGAATGCATAGTCATGTGAACTTAAACAAGGCAAAGTGGAAAGGGAATTTTCATATGCAATAGAAAAAAAAAAAAAAAAACAGTAAAAAAATTGTCCCTTTTTGTTTTGCTTCCCGTTCAGGTCTATTTTCAAGTTTCCTCCTTTCTTTATTCTTTTTGTCCGGATATACGTTTACTGCCAGTCGCTCAAGTTTATGTGTAATATGAACTGCATTCGAACTGCAGGAGTTGTTTCTCCTAAAGGCACGACTATGAAAAAAATACATATATATATATATATTCTTGATTCATGTACGCCCTTCTGTCCGCATGTCTACTTAAAGTCTTTGGGAAACAACTCTCGGTCGCAAAACTGCAACTATCACCTTCGAGGTTAGAGTAAAGATTAGAGGCTCTTGCGCGCAGACTACTATTGCAATTGTGCCAAGTCGGTCAAAAGACATGAGCACAGAACAACAAACCCTAAGACCACCTCTGTTTTCAGAATTAAAAAAAAAATTGATTCTTTGCTCTTCACTTACAAACTACAAGAGACGCAATCACAAAAACGTGCATTTATAATCTGTGGGTGGTCATGCAACAACAATCATGCAACAACAATCTGTACAAAAATGGAAAAAGTCGGCCACGCCTACTCAACATTATAGAATGTTAAAATCTGACTTTTTTATCAAGACGTTGGCAGCGCCCAAGAAAATGCTTTAGAGACTACATAAAGTCTACACACTACTGATCCAGTAGCACACGATGATGGGCATAAAAGATTTAGTCACGGCCGCATATAATTTTCTTGCTTGTTTTTTTTTAAATTCTTTTAAGGTCTACTCTGTCGAAATGCTTCCAAAAAGGGTCAGCTGGATTCGATTCAATTCCCTACAAAATCCTTTCGTCTGTCGAATCGATCGGCTAAAGGATATTCGAGTGCAGACATTTGCATGGGAAAAAAGCAGTACTTTCTCTAAGAACTCATCTGAAATGCTTATGAAAGTCATGGGTAGAAAAATCAAAGTCGAAATCACATATAACTTTTAAAAGAAAAAAACGTAGCCTTTAGCATATTTTCATCTCTTTTAAGTTAATTTTAATACACAGTGCTAAACTATAAAAATGCGAGTCTCATAACTTTTGTTCTATGGGAAATTTTACCCTACTGGCGTCTTGTATGGAAAACTTTCAGATATTTTCCTATTTTGTAATAAAAACAATATTTTTATTATTTGTTTACGTTTTTGTTTGTATGTTGATTCATAAACATGTAGGTTTGGCTTACCAGAACGTACGTACATCATACATACATACATAAATACATGATGCCTCACATTAAATGAAACATTATTGTTAGCAATAATGGCAAAAACGAGGCAAACGAAGCAGATACTTGGATGGCGGTACAGAAGTTAAAGTTGTAACTCGCGTTGCCACATAAACAAAACAAGCAACAAGTGCATGTTTATATTTTGTTGTGAACGCGACGCTCTTGTCTCTTCTTTTATTTTTTTCTTCTTTTTTTTTTGGTATTTCTTCATTAACTTAACAGGCGCCTGGCGGAGTTCAATGTTTAACATGATGTTACGGATGACGATGACGATGATGATGATGATGATGACGATGATGATGATGATGATGCTGCTGAGTATTCTATGGCGGGTTGTGACACAGAGTAACATAACAAAAAAAGGCCACAACAATAATAATAAAAAAGCCAACGTCAACCGGTGTAGATATGCATATGCACACAAATGCTAACACAAATAGATACATTCATGTGTGGGTACATGTACTCATATGTTATAATATAGATAAAATAAAGTATATATATAGTAAAGCACAGAAAAAACTTACTGTAGAAAAATAAACAAAAGATGGAGTCATAAAAGAGGAGGAAAAAAGTACATATACACACATTAACTAGGTTCTGTTTTTTATTATGTGAGTTGCTCCCAAATGAGGCTGCAACTCGAAGCAACATTTTTTATGCTTATGGTGGCAAAGCGCGAGTGTAGCAATTAAAGTCAAAAGAATGGACATAAATTGTTGCTTTATGCACATATTTATATTGCTTATATATTTTATATATATATATATATTTTTTTTTTTTTTTGGATGCTGATCTTCTCTCCTACAATTTTCTAAGGGACTCGAAAGCAAGTAAAGCTTTAAGAATTGCATATAAGGAAGGCATGTACAAATTGCTACTGGTATGTACAGGTCGAGAAAGAACGTGCGTATGGGCAAATCGCTTTAAATTTTAAGCTAATATCTGTGAGCGTTTTAATGAAAATATTTTTCCAATTCTCCTTTCAACGAATGCTCTTCCTATTGTCAAATTATGGTAAACGCTTTTCAAGAATCGTACCAAGTGTTATAAGTAAATTATGTGGACTCGGAATGTGGTCATTTATTGTCTTTTATCACTAAACTTTCTACAAAGGGACTTTTTCAAAGACCGATAATGTTCATAGTTAAGTGATTAGTCAAATGAATATGGTCGAAGGACGTTCGTTAGGCCAAGCACAGGCCATTGGCCAAGTCGTCTAACTTTATCTTCTTTGTGTTTTAGCACATTCCTACCTCCCTTTTCTTTTATTATTCGTCTATAAGAAACTAATAGCTGCCATCGGCAACAATCTTACGAGCTGTGTAGCGAGCTAGTTTCTGTTATCTGGGAATTTTTCATAAAGGTAGAATGGAAGGGAGCAGCCATTGAAAATAACCGAACGGGCCGTGTCGCTATCTAGTTTTTCTAATCTGGGAATTTGACGTGACGGAAGCACTTGCTTGACAAGAGAGAGTTCTTTAGGAAAGCGCCGACGCTTCGCCTGTTTTTCATATCTTGACTTTATGCAATGCTTTGATTTCGTTTCTCTCTATGAATTTTCGACAGTAGCTTTTGCTTCCAATTCATTGGTTGTTTCTTTTTATTGTCACGATCTTACACTTTGAGCAGGAAAGAGAGAGAAGGAAGATAGTACGTTTTTTAACCGAAGAATATGTCGGTAGCCACTTGGCATTCGATCGTAAATTCGATCTTCGACGTCCCATCTCTTGTGCTGCAAACGAAACGACAGTATCAGTATACCTTCAGTTCGGCGGCGCGAAGTATAAAAGAAAAAAAAACAAAATAGAAATCAAGATTCATAGATCTGACCAACCTTAACCATAACTGCTACGACTACTACTGCTGTTGCTTGGCGGTAACTTTATAATTTATGCTGTTGTTATTGTGGTTGTTGTTGTTGTGACATAACTTTTTTGTTTTTTTTTTTTACTTCTACTCTAAGGATGCCTGCTTTATGACCAAGCATAGAAAGCATAGTGAAGGCATCTCTTTGTTTTTGTGTAGCATTTCTAAACAAAGTTGTATTTGTTTGTTTTAATTTTCGTTTTTTTTTTCTTTTTTTTTTTCTTTTAATTTTATGACTTAATTATAAGTTTTAAGAGCCGCAAAATGTCCATAATGTGATGATGGCCGTTTGTGCAACTATTTTTATTCAAAGGACAGAGTTATATAGATGCCTACATATATGAATACTGTGGATTAATGAGCAGCATTTACATTTGTTTGCAAAGTTTTATCGTTTCGCACAACACAATGTAACAAATTGTGTGCGAGAGGGAAATGTTTTACGGTCTGCCATCCATAATAAATTCAGTTATTGTTTGCTTCCTTTCCTTTGTTTTTTTATTTTTACTATTCGTTTTTACCATTAAATATCAAGTTACAAGGAAATGGTCTTTGAAAAATTGATTTTCCACTTGAAAACACACACACGCACACACACGCGCACACAATTTCCCCTTTTACTTGCAATATATATGATATCTATTGCGCTCCGGACGCATTCCTACCTAGATGCAAGCTTTTTGTTTTGTTTCTGCTAATCTGTGTATTTGAATATATTGTACTTTTTAATTTAGAAATTTTTAAAGCTCGGCATAATCTGTTATTTCCTTCAATTTTCCACTTAGCATGCAAGTGCACTTGTTGTTAACTCTTCAACGTGAACTAAAAAAAACACACACATTATGCATTAAACATTAAAAAAAGGCACAGAATAGAGAACTCGTCTTACCACAAATGCAACAACCACAACATCACCAACACCATGCCGTTTTATGTTTATAATTATGCTTTAAGACATATGTTTCAAACACTTCTTAACGCCAGAAAATAAGAAAAAAATCACTTAATACTATTATTGTTGATCAACACCATCAAGCAACCTTATATGCCCCCTCTATAAACTTGTTCGCCATGTAGTAGAGGTGTAGAAAATTCATGTTAGATTTGTGTCGAGAGTTTAGCTTAGTTGATTTTAAGAACGCGTTTGCGAACAGCGTGAAAGCACAAATGGCTTAACCACACCATCATCATCATCATTATCATCATCATCATCATCATTATCATCATCATCATCATCATTATCAAAGTCTTGGCCGCCAACTCTCTTTAAAAAAGCGTTACAATTACCTAACTAAGCCGCGCTTGACTCATTATCATTATAATAATCACTTGACGGCGGTAAAGTAGTGATAGCGATCTGATTTTCACAAGGCATGCGTAAAGAAGAAAATGCAAAAAAGGACACGCCTTTTCTCCAACAACAACACTATAAACACAATAACATACGCCTTACGTCTCTTCAGCGAATCAGCTTAAAAAAGGAAATTATTTTTTTTCTCAAACTTCTTTCAGATATGTGTTTAAGAATTTTTTTTTTTTTTTTAGATGAATTGAAAATTTTGAAAATACAAATGAATGCTATTCTGGTGATTAATGATGAGTAATAGCCGAATGATTTTCAATCATTCGACGAACAAACTATTCTTAGTAAAAAGCCGCAACCAGATGCTCGCTTTCTTGGCTTTTTAGGTTCGGAAAATTATTTAGATTCTGAGCTGCAGTAGAGGCGAAGAAGTAAGGGTCTCGGCCAGTGTTGGCGGGTTGAAACCTCGATTCGGTCTGACTATATTTGGTGGTAGCTATAGCGACGAAGGTATAGCGTTTATCGATTGAGACGCACAACCCTCTAGGCTGCGACCACTTTTCCCTACTTCTTTTTGACCATCGTCATGTCATAGGCACCGGTGACATTTTCTGTGATTTGTTATATTAAAAAAAAAAAAATATATAAAAATTTTTCTACAAGTAATTGAGAAAAAAAAAAAACTCTCAAAAGCCGGCTCTGTTCCATACGTAAGAAAATATATCTCGGTATTTTTTTCTGTGGCCGTTGTGAGCCCAACGTTTTGTAAGTCTTCCTTGGAGATATTTTGGACATGTTGTGATCGTTGTTACGCTTCAGTTCATTCAGCGTATAAAACCATTCCGAAACAAAACCAAATGGCACTGCATGCCGTTTAGTAGTCAACTGGAAATTAACTGCCCAGTTAGTAGTTAACTGGAAGAAATTGTACACTAACATTTACGTGTCACCTAAAATATACCTAGACTTCCTGAAATAGATTTGATCTTAACTGAAAGTTAAATCTATTTGGTTTGCCAATAGATTGCTTTGGCACCGCGCGTTGTATCCTAATAGGGGATGAAAAATAATTTGAAAAGTTGAAAAAATTCATACGTACATCCAGGCATACTATTCACACCAACTACGAGGCTGAACTGAATTAGCCAGAAGACGGTATTCTATGTCTGGCGGGCTCAGAAGAGTGTGATCTGTTATTAGCTCTGAGAGTTTGATGAGCCGGTTAATATTAAATGCCACAAACAATCGATAATCGATTTTAACCGTTCGCTGTTCGAAAAATAAGCGAAATATCAAAAAAGCTAATACAAGTTTACTTTCTTATATGACATCTGTCCATCCCTGCATAGAGCAAAGCTGTTGCGCGATACCTTGAACGTATTAAACTGGGACGTGCTAGCCTGTGCGGCTTATTCGCAAACCCGAAACATATCGATTGCCACATATTTGCACCGCTGTTCCAACCGCTTGCCGAGCGCCGCTTTATTTCTTACGAAAACGTGTTAAAATGGCTCGGTGACTAGTTGGCCTCAAGCGAACAAGACAATTTGTCAAAGAGATGAAACAACTGATATAGCAAGCGATTGGCAACATACAACTCGAATAGAATGTTTTATTTTCATTTTCACACAATAGAGATGAAGTCCCATTTTATAAGTTCTTACCTGTTAGCAAACATTCAGTTTAATATTTAGTTCAAACGAACCTAAGAAATTATTTTATCGTTATTAAGAGTTTTAATCACAACGAACGAGCTGCGTAGTGGAAAACCGTAATGAAACATTCGTTTGAAAGGTAACGAACTCTTGCAAAGAAGAAACTTCACTCTACACTCGTAACTTCTCCATCTCCGTCTCGTACGAAAATATGATTAATTTTTTCGTACAAAGTTCTTTTGGGTGAACTTTGTTATAAGCAACCGATCGTTATAATACGTTTGCCATCGAATAAAGGTTGTTTTAAAATGTTTTTTTACAACTTTTCCAAAAGCACTTAGCTAAGATTGGCAATGTGTTTTGGCACTTGTACTCGTGTTTGTGAAATTATGTTCTCCTGTGTAAAGCTAACAAAAACTTTTAACAACTTGCTAAACAGACTTTGCCCTTAGAAAATGATTTCAGGTGAATAAATGCAATGGGAACATATTCCAAGTGCGTGTTAATAATTAAATGCAAAATGGATGATGAATCCCAAGCTATTTTCAAATCATGTAGTTTGCTCTACTTCGCCAAAGAGCCTACACTACGGAAGAAGAATTTATGAGTCCAGTCTTGGGGATATTTACATATAAGCCTTGGTATTTACTAATGAAGAAGTTGGGAATGCTCGCCACGTTGGAATGTGGTGTTGTTGCGTATTCAAAAAAAAAAAAAAATAAACAAGGCACGATGTACACATCATCTACATGTAGTTGGCAAACTTGATATTGTTATTGAATTTCATAAATCTAGCGTCAGTAAGATGCACTTTCGAATGTTATCTGTTACGCAAAGTACATTGTGTTCCACACATTTGTGCGCATCTACCTTTACGTTTATTAACTGATCATTGTCAGAGGAGCCCTTATACCTGACATTTTTCCAAGCGATTTTCTATGGTCTTTTTTACTACGTTGTGGGGTAAGCACTACCGTGGTACTCAATAAACGCAATTCAAAAAATATACTTTTGTTTCCTAAAACGGTAATTTAATTTTTTTTTTAAAACCCCGTTGACTGAGAGTCACCTGTATCAGTGTACAGATCACGCAATTTTCGTCTTTAAAATTCATAGGTTATTGCTGCTACTGCTTTACAGGTGGGTGGTATGAATTTACATATACATCAATTTACCATACAATATATACCAAATGTACTTCATGCATGTTCGTGAAACTTTATAACAGTGGCCTAAAGCCATCTTTCTAAGAAGCTACAAATTGCTAGAATTTTTTTTTTTTTTTTTTTTTTTTTATTAGAATCTTTTATATTCAATTTTTATTGTTTTTCATCTATTCGCAAAAGGAGTTAACGAAGTAATTAATATTTATTGAATAGTTTACAATTTGAAGTTAGAATTGGCTATAAAAGAAGGTAAAGACTCCTTTACTTTTGAGCGAAATTTATATTAAACAACTAAGCAACTTGTATACGCATTGTGGCGAACCTTGAATGACCCACCACGTGAAGTTAGTAAGCGCCAAATTTATTGTTAATTAAGTGTTTATCAATGGGCCAAAGGGGACTTGTCTTTTGCAAATGGACAGACGGACAAACAAGCATGACCAATTTAACATAGAATTTTTCATTTATGACTGTGCTGACAGCTATTCATCTAAGCAGAATTATGTCCTTTGATAGCGAGTTTAAAAAGTTGTCGTGAACGTAACAAAGAGAATAAAAGAAAAGCGTCATAACGTTAATAAAAAAGGCGTTTTTCGATGAAATAATGTGCTAAAGTTAATTAAGTTTTTTTCTACGAAGACTTACTTTGCAGGCCTCTTTAAAGAAAAATTGTAAATTGATTGAAAAATTCAATTTTTCGCTAAGAAATTTTTAAGTTAACCTTTTTCTTATACGGAAGTTGCTTGAGATGTAGATATAATAGTAGATGCTTGCGTGTGTTCTGATCATTTTTTCATTTGAAAAAGACCTTGATTGAGAAAAATTGGTGTAAAATATATTAATCAAAATATTTTCCATCATTTTTTACTACTTTTTCCCCTCTCTCTCGTAACAAGCAGTACCGTGTCGGAAGGACGATATTCGTTTGGAAGCGATTCAAGTATCGACCTATTTTCGCACTTCTTCAGTATTTCGAAACCGCATGTCAGCGAGGCCATGCTGAATAAACTCATGCTTTCTTATAATATATATATAAATGTGCACATTATCACACTAAACGCTACACACCATACACACAGCATACACAGCATACTTGGCGTTTTGAATAAGCGTAGTTTCGTGCCAAGATCTTGTCACTTGCGGGAAAGTTATGCTTAATCCAAAGGATATGGCTGCCAAATCCTTTTGAGTGATGAATAGCGGGTGCGTTACGATATGCAAAGCCTAAGTAACCCAATCATGTTTGGTGCGGCTCTATTTATAGGGCTCGGCAGGGTGCCGTGTAATGTGGTTTCTGGTTGTTTGAGTTTTCAGTATGAACAAAGTCGTCCCCTTATACCAAAAAAACTACTATTAGTGTTGCCCGTGGGCAACCTGCATCGTACTGACGCGTTCGACCAAGCTTCTAGTCCTCCAGCTTAAGAATTCGTGTGAATTATCGGACCATCGAACTGTGTCTGGCGTTACAAAGTGTTCGCCAAACAACTGGTATGTAATTCTCCAGACAGCGGTCTATTAACATAAAACGTGGTGGGAACTTTTTTTTATAGTTCTTCGATAGAGACTGCAGGAATCAGTATTTCAGAAATCCATATTTTTCATGTGATATTTTGGAAATCTGAGTCTCGTGTAGAAACGGGTAATCAAGCGTAGGTCTCTCTTGCGTACTTTCAATAATTTATGTGCTATGCTTGTAGATTTCATAAATCATATTACCGTTGGCCAGCCATGTGCATGGTTTTTCTGTGCCTACTGTGATATCAGTATTCTGTAAGTCTCAGCACTTCCCTTGTCCTGCGATCTCCTTTTTTGGTTAAATATACAACGCTATCATTGATTTCAAAATCCAAATTGCCGGATATCCACATTATGACCCCATCTCAGCTCGATGAGCACACTGACACAAAACTAGATGTTATTTGATGTCCTTTTAGAGTCTTTAGAGCGACGTGACAGGGGGAACACTGAAGCATGTATACTGTTTCCCATGTTCCCTTTGTAGCTATTTGGCGGCACATGAAGAAAGTGCACAAGCTTCTGTTTAAAACATAGACGAAGAGCGTCTCCTTTGATACATCGGTCCGCATGGGTAAAGCGTAACTTCTTATATCTTAAAGACAGTTTCGTGATTGAAATAATAGCCTGCGGAATTCATTAATCAAATGCTTTTTAACGATATAATCGTTGTCGAAACTCTCTTTAAACTAAGTCTTTCTCTCAAGGCAAATAGTACTAATGCGTACAATAATCGAAAACGAGCAACAAAGGAATATTCGCTCAAGGCTATATGTTTGATGCCCCCAACCTCAAACGAAGATATTGGAATTAATTGAAAATGTATTTTTCAATGTCAACCGGTCGGCAAATTGGTCGACCTTAGAAACCTGTAAACAGTTTCGACATACATATCGCCGTACCTTTATTTCTATCAATGAAATTTTATACTTTTATGCTTTCTATAACTTTCTGCCTTCTATTTCGTGATCGAAACCGTTCCAACAAAGGGCAGTGACCACATTATCATACAGATAAGATTAAATCAACCTAGAGTCTTAGTCCGATTGAACATAGAAACACTTTACGAAGTTCGTAAAGCATATCTCTAAGTTTTCCAAATGAAAGGAAAAATGCAACTAATTCCCACTTTGAGTGCGCGGGCAGAATATGAAGACAGTTTTGTCAAGACTGCTCCTTTAAGAAAAACTCCTTCAAAAAAACAGCAACGTCTAAAAGGAGTGGAACCACATCAGATGCACTGTTTTCAAAAACTTTATCATTTTATAATTATGTTGCAGTAAGGTTTGTTTTGTACGGCTTGGTGCTGTCGGAGCACTTGTATGGTCTGGAATCATGGTCATGAAAAATCAATGCAATGAGCTGACTGGAAGACTTTGAGGTGTAGCGTGACTGTAGAATTTTAAAAATGTCACGGGCGGATCGCATATGCAATTCTGGAATCTCGAGAAGAATAGACTCTGAGCGTGAACTATTAAAGTGCGGAAAAGCGAAAAACTGCCCATTTTGGACACATGACTCCTGGAGAGAAATATGAACTGCTGCACTTAATAAATTGAGACCGCATCGAGGGCATATAGGGGTGGGCAGAAAACAAACGTCGTGCCTGCTAATATTCAAAATTGGACAGACTTGAGAACAATCCGTGAACTTAGCGAGAAGAGGCGAGAAGATTTTTGGGCTTTAATTAATAATACAAGTAAGTACGCTCAAGTACGCAATAAACTCAAATCATTCAATGACCGATTTTGGTGAGAATATCATAAATTGGAAAAAAACGCATACGATCACTTTATATTTGGTAATAGAATAAAGAAAGGAGAAGCAACTTTGTTTGTGTTACAAAGGCTTTTCACGAATGTATGAATTCCGGATTATATGATTCTCTTGCAAGATGTGTTTCCTATACCCTGCACTACTTGCGACAGAAGGGCATATTAAGCGGATATATGTAATAAGCGGGGGACTTAAATCGATCCGTTCAGAATCTCTTTCTAGATCGATTTCAGTTTGTCTGTCGTCTGTTCGTGTGGTATACTTGTCTTCAACTTACGAGTCGCAATTCGCGCGATATTCTGATAAAATTTGACACTCATGTGTTTTGTCCAAGGGCAAACGCTATTGATAATGTTTCGGACATTTTTCGAAAGTTATTGTGAAAAGTGGTTACATGAGTAATAGAAGGATAGCGTGGGGTATTTAATGGCGGGCCGTGGCTCTCTATATTGTTTTTATTTGTTTTGAAAGAACTAGCCTGTTACAGTAAATGTTGAGCAAATATTGCCTTCTTCTCACGAAAAATTTATTTCAAATGAACGAGCGATATTCCAAAGCGACGTAATGGTCCGCTTCCTGAGGAGGACTGTTTCCCCATCGCCTACTAAAGCAATTGTAAATGTTTTACTTGTTTTAGAAATACGTCAGAGTTATTGTAGCATATCCCCTACTTTAGTTTTAAAGAAAATTGGTTTCGCATATATTACCGTGAATTTAAAACGTTTCTGTACTTCTGTACCTTTGTGTTGACGCGGACAAGAAGCGTACTTAAAAATCCTAGAACAGCAACTAAATTAAAATTTTATCACTATTTAAAAAAATAACAAAAAGCAGAAAAGAAGAAATTCATCGTAACCGCTGGTATATAGCAACATAATAAATCTCCATAAACTAATGATGTATCAGTAAAGAGCAAAAAAAAAGATTATAAAAAATGAAAAAAAAAACAACTGGAAAAAACTCATAAAAGATATGAAATAGAATTCTATTTAAAACACAATGCTCTAAAGTAATATAAAACCATGTACAACCGGCATTACGAAAAGCAGTATTTTATGATCTCTCTCCTAAACAACTGACCAACTATAACAAAACTGACCTAAACTATCAGGCATACGTACAGATTACTGTAAGAGTGGAGCTCAAATAGGATTACAGAAGAAAATTGAAAGAGTTGTAGTAAACTTTTTTTTTTTTTTTTAGTTTTTTGCATTTCAGGGGAGGAGGGGGGTTTCCATTTGGAGAGAGGATAAGGGAAGGAAATTGTTTACATAAAATGAATACATTAGTTAATGTGGTTGAATATGAGAAGAGCTAAGGATGCTTTGCAAGGCTATGCTGTGATGTTGGCGGTATTGATGGTGTAAAAACCGAAACCGTTGGTCTGAATATTTTATAAAAATAGCAATTTGTTTATGAGGAATGTATGAGAGTCCAACTGAAAGAATCTTACATTGAAATCAAACGAATATCAGAGCTTTTTGTTTCATCATGACGACCGTAAAATACAAAATTATAATACAGTGCGGTACTTGTAATCTATGGTAAAGTTGCGAATTTTTCGATTTCTTTTTTAATATTTTTTTTATTTAAAATATGTTTTAACTCTTGTTTGGTTTAGGGTAATAATAGGATAATAAAAAAAAAGACCTCTAGCTATGAAAATGCATGAGGGTTAAGAAAGTTGAAAATAGCAACTGCAGTGCAGTTCAAAACGTCTAGAACCAGCACTTATTGCAAGTACTAGGTACATCATCATTACCATCATCATCATCATCACCATCGTGATCATAAGCCTCAGTATTACCAAACTCATAGGCATTGCATTTGTTAGGGCGATTAAGCTGATAAACAATGTATAGCATTCAAATGAGTACTCCCTGACTAACTGACTGACTGGCTGAGTGACTGGATTATAGCCACTCATCCACTTAGTTAACTATTCTCATTCGGTCGCTTAGCTATGGGCTGCAGTAGTAAACAACTGACCGCTTAATGGGCTTTATATATATATATATATATAGTTACAATAGAGTCAAATATATTTTCAAATGTTAAATTGCTCCGTTCATCATCGTCGTCGTCGTAATCAACAACAAAACTTATAGCAACAAACAACAGCAGCAACAACATCAACATGACGATGCATGATTGTTTGTTTTTGATATAATTCTCTGATATTAAACATATGCAAATAAGTCCTATATTTCAACATAATTATTCAACATCCTTCGTCAACGTCAACATCAGGCTAAAATGAAATGAAACTGTCATTAGGTCCGATATACGACGTTAGTGTGTAGGTGAATGTATGCTTTTGTACATCCCAGCTAAATACCATTCGCATTCATATCGCTCTTACTTTCTCCATCCCTTTCTTTCTTATAAATGCACTTACCGTTTTATTACTCCACTCAAATGATTTCAATTCAAAATATTTGCTGCCACTGATGCTGCTGCAACCGCTGCCACTCTTACATATCTCATATAATTATTTTCTCTTCGCAATACATATTTATTCTAATTACAATAGGATATCCTTGACATATTTTATGAGTATGGTTACAAAATATCTGCCCATTTACCACTTCCTCTTTTCACTGAAACGTAAAAGCAAAAAAATTGAAATCCTTTTAGAGAATTTTTGCTATTTTGTCTGCTGGTTGTTATGATAAATAGCATTTGCATTTTTGTTAGTTTAACTTTTTAACAATAGTCACATTATTTTATATTTATAGACAATAAATCAGAGTTGTAAGCATACTTTTCAGCATAAGCACACATACTCAGGCACGTCCGTTAGCGTAAAAGGCTGCTGCTGCTGTTTATGCTGCGCGCGGTTGGTTTGCGTTGTTCTTTGCATATTGTTTGTAAGTTATGCAGAAAAATCATTTTAAAGGTTTTTTATGTTTTTTGCTCTCTCGTTCTCTCTCTCTCTCTCTCTCTTTCTCTTTCTCTCTCCCTTTCCCTCAATCTATTGTAATACAACGTATAACGTGTTGTATCGCAACACTTTTGTCTGTACATGTTAGCAGCACTATAAAATGGTTAAGAGATGCTCTATGGAAAAGGAAGGTATAAATATTCGCAAAAATTGAAGTACACTAAAAGAAAAGTTTTTTCTCAAATTTTAAGGATCGCTCACAGTACATATATTCTATTCCGCATGAAAAGGCGAGTAGGAAAAATTAGGATTTTCGCGATTATCGCGTGAGCGGTTTCAAATCTCAATGCGGTAGAGTTTAGTTTGGCCGGGATTATAGTGCGGGCGAGTCGGCAAAGGCATAACGCTTAACAATTGGTCACACATCCACTAAACTGTGGCCAGTTCCTTCTCCTTTTCACTTTCTTTACTGGAGAACATCCCCTGAGTAAATAGTTCATATTAAAGAAGTTTGGAAGATCCGTTGAAGTAAGCATTAATCAATCTAATCAATACGTTCATAACGAAAGTTTGCTTGTCCATGCGGTTTACGTTGATGCCATCAAAAAATGCGGGCGAAAGAATTGCACGAAATAGTCGCAGCAAAGAGCAAAAAAGCTGACTGATGACTAACACAATCCAATGATTTAAAAAGTCTTAGATATAGAGAAAATTTTGTGTTAAGTCTAGAATGTCATGCATCTGGATACCATACCTTGTCTACTTATTAAACTCCTGGTAATGCAGCCGAAAATGTAGGCAGTCGATAAAAGTATGGCAAAATACAAGCCGAATGGATGCGAGACCGGAGTGGCGACGAGACTGAGCGACGGCCTAATGACTGAAGAAGTTTTCAATAGCTTTTACCTAACGTGCAGAGTCACATATCCTTCAAGTCTGTCTTGTGCTGCCGCCCGAAATGTAAGCGAACAATGATAGAATTGTAAGTCGGAAAAAAAGAAAAATATTGCGGTTATTGCCACCTAATGACCAAGAAAACTTTACAAAATTTTTGTTTTTTAAAGTGACAGTTAATATCGATAAAAACTAGGCAGTTTGTTTTCTGGCTATGATACCTCTCTTGGCATTAGTTGTACCTCTTTTGCTTGTTCCTCCTAACAATTATATTTTGAAGTTTCCTTATCCTTTTATTACGTTATCGAACGGCTAGTGACACTATGTAACAGTTAAATTAGTCCTCGAATCGTACCAACCGGATTGGAAAAGGAGCGTCATCGTACCTCAATCCGTTTACAATACCAACCAACACGGAACCTTCAATGCATTGTATTGGAAAATAAGCCACCATATAAGCCCCACATGGGTCATTAAAACATCTATGATCAACTAAAAGTTATAGAAATCTTTTACACAGATTGAATGCCAAGTAAGATGAGCGCTACCAACTCACTCACGCTACTAATATCAATATGTGAAATGTTATTTTAGAATAAAACAACAACCGCATCCTTCTCGACATCTGCTTATTCGTAATCAGGAAGCCGTCACTCGAAAGCTAAAAGTCAGACATGCGGTAGTTTGGCCACTTTGGGCAATATATCATCCAACCGTTGCCATACTCGTCCATAATCGATTGAGCATAATGAACACTATTCTTGTAGTGCTCATTAGAAAGCAGCTTGAGCACTTGACACAGATGTTTCATCGATTTAATGAGAGCGGCACAATTTTTGAAAAAAACCGTCGCCTAGCTGAAGTGATTGTCCGCTAGGACCGGTGTATACGTTCCTGCTCTTCAGAATATTTTGTAATGCAGTACCGTAAGGGAATATGCCAAGTAAGAGTAAACATTCTATGGAATGTATATATGTATACAAATATATTATATACGCATAGCACAAACGAGCCGTTTACTGCGAACTGTTAAAACAAGAGATCGTCACACGCATATATACGCTAACTAACTCAGTCAGGTGGAGTAAGGAACTGTTTTTGCTTGTAGTAGTTGCTAGAGCTTAGTCTGCCGGTTCGCAGTCCTACAATTTATTTCTGTGGTCTTTCCTTGATATTATTTTCGAGCTTCGGAGATATAAAAAACATCCGACCAAAAAATTGAACTTTCCGTAGAAAGAATCAAACGTCCGAGGAGATCGGGACGAATAAGGCAGGAAATTGAATACTACTTAGAACGGTGTGGACACAAGCCTAACGATTACGACTCGGTCGTCTGTTTCCTCTTTGCATAGTTACCACATAATCAACTCGCTTTATAGTGTATTTCGTTCACTATGCCTTGCAGGTGTATAGGTATAAATTTAATTTGGTGTACAAATTTGAATAGGAAGTGCCTGCAATAAGCTTATGAGAGAACTCATCATCGTGTAACATAATTGCATTTTTAAAAAAAACGTTGATTTTTCAAATGCGAAAGTAAAAAACACTAAAATATGAATTAGTTTAAAATAATTTTCCTCTCTTAGTGCCCTTCGGAAAAATCACTTTTTCACTATGTACAGTAATCAAGGAAAATAAACTACATCTTATAAGCTATAACAATTTACTGCGCAATTTAAAGCTGAAGAAGCTGCTTTAAAAACGAAAATGTTTTTAAGCGCCTTTAATGCAAAAATGTAAAAGAAAATGAAAACAACAAAAACAACAGAAAAAAATAGAAACATAAATGAAAAAAAGAAACAACACAACGAGATGCCTAAAGGTAACCAGATGCAAAGTAACTGATAAGAAAATGCATCTCTTTTTTTGTTTTTGTTTCTTCCTTTCTATACATTTCTCTTGTATACACGGCAATGAGGTTGCGAATAAGGCTTCTGACGAAGCTTCAAAGAGATGACCAAAGCAATGCAGAAAATCTACTAAATACGATTGCTAAGGCAGATGATGATTGAGCCAGTAAGTGAGTGAGTGAATGAGCAAAGAGCCCTAAAAGTAGTGCAGCAGCTACAGCAGCATTATCGTTTGCTGACATTAAGGTTAAATAAAATGAAATACGAAAGAAAAGAACATTTCTGCACTTGCCGCTGCAAGGTAAAAAAATTTTTCTTAAAAGCTTCAGATTTAAGTTAAGACCTCATAGCGATTTTAATCGATAAACGACGGCGACGACTTTACTGTTGAAAACAGTGGAATAAGCAAAAGAACACAATAAGCACATTATCGCCTTAATAGCTGCATAAGTAGTAAAAACGTATGCAGAGATGTCTGAATAGCATTTATTGCATATCAGAGATTGACAACTTCCATTTTGTATGTGGACAAGTACACCAAATAATATTTGCCATAAGGAAAATAATTTTGCAGTCGTTGTTAGTTGTTAGGCGTACGACGTTTTTTCCTTTTTTTTTTGGATGCTCTTTCCACATTAGTTTTTCTTGTCCCGACAAGCTGAAGAAATCATAAACGTGCACCGTTATAATTGAAAAATTTCATAATGAAAAGTATAAGATTGAAAAAAGATTCTCGCTAAATAAATTCCCTCGAATGGAGAAGCATTTTGCTATCACATTTTAAGGCTTTCAATCTCTGGAAAGATGTGTTTTGCGGGCTTTGGGGTTTAAAAATCCGAGAGTTTTTACCCCTTTTTCGCTTGTGTCAATTGGTATATTAAACTTGCGCGAACGTATGTGACATCCAGACGGGCTTAAGCTAGACACACTCTCTTCAGCGATTCACAATCATTTCCTAAGCCGATCTAAGCTTGTTCATACGTTTGTCCGCCTATCTGTCCGTCTGACGTTTGTTCATGTAAATTTGTTTTCAACCTACAACTTTTGAGATTTTGGTTGTGAAATTTGATAGTCCAACGTGCTTTGACCCAAGGACGAACACCATTGAAAATAGTTCGGATCGGAAAACCTTCCCGATAACTTACCATTTATAGGACACCTTATTTTGAAATCTCATTCCATGAACAACTGCATTGAACGAAGTGGTATAGGCTATTTAATGATGGGCCGTAGCACGTTATAGTGTTTTTCCTTGTTTTTGAAAATGAGGACATTATACAAAAGCAAAAGTTTTAAAGCATCAAAATCCTAAATGGTCTTTTGACTTTTGGCAATTTAATCATTACTGACGGACGAACGTCCACCAAAAATAACAAATGAATGGTTATAGACAATACCGGTATTTCGCGCTATTTAGGAATTCGCAAATGCTTGTGAAACACTAACGTATAAGTCCAACCTAAGAAACTGAGAAGTGCCTAAGATCTTCCGGAATTTCAAAGTAAGATATCCTTAAGGTATCAAAGTTCACTGAATAAGTTCGTAGGATGACGCGCAGATATCACGGCTATGACACGCCGAGTACGTGCAGTTTATCGTAGCACCAATTTTGAAACGAATTGTTTGAAGTCGTGTGTTTGTAAAACAATGAAATCTTTGCATTTCGTGTATAGCGTCACAACAATAAGTGTAACTTGTAAGCTAATGGTCGCAATGTCATGAAATTCTAGCACATATCTTTTGAAGGTTGGGTCTGTCTAAAAGCCACGTGGATTTCTTCTATACGGGTATCTTACAAACTTATTGAGTACCCTGCTACTCCTGATAGATTAAGAAGATTTCAGGCAAAAAAAAGAAAGCACGTGCATTATAATTGAAACACATTACCCTACAGGATTATGATATTCCCAAAAGAAAAGAAAAAAAATCTTTTTCAAGCTTTTCCAGGAATTGAAAGTCTTAACATCAACAAGCAAATGTAATCCCGCAAGCACTCACCGGTTTTCAAGATGGATTTTTAAATGAAAAAGTATAACTTGATTTTTTATGACACATTTCAAGCGTCTTAACGTTTTGTTAACTACTGAAATAATTATTCTGCCACTTGGAGTGTACACACATGGACGAACTGACAAAGTTTGCATATAATCAAATTGCTGCCTTTGTGCATATGTATATCTAATAAAATGCTGTTTAAAATCGTAAACTAGAAAGAATGTATGCAGAATAGCGATTGACAGAGTAATGGATTTCATGGTAGTTGACTTTATGTATATATTACGTGTTAGTTACGGTATTGATGTTGATTGCGTTCATTTGTTTGATAGTTATTACTATTCAAAGATTATAAAAGGCATTTCAAGACATTTTAGAATTTTATTTTCAATTCAGATACGTACCATAAGTGGACTGAGCAAAAATGTGTTGAAAATTTTTTTCTCTTTTTTGGTTTTCTCAAAAGCCATTTATTTTTTAACATTGAGTTCACTTTCTTTAAAAGAAGGTCACAGATAATAGATGAGGTTTGAAACATGAAAGGTTCACTTTTCTTAATGGTTTGTACAACATGCAGGGGTTATTTTCTTCAAGTTTTAAGTCAATCGAGCGGAGATTCTAGGACAGAGAGTCTGGATATTTTTATTACTACTCGGACCTTTAATTTGTGTTGAAAGAAGTTCACAAATTTTTTTCTTTTGAGAAGACTAATCAGTCAGGGGAGGTCTTTAAGAGTGTAGCACGGTGGCAGTTAGCGGGAAAAGACAAAGACATTGGAAGTGGACGTGATCTGATTACCCGTTAGGCCCAAATCGGTTATTGTTTTGACTGAGGTACGACCAAGCGTGGTCTCTCGTACTGGTATTTAAACCCGTGAAGAACATCGTCTTGGTGGTCGAAACTCTTATCTAGTCGGCTAAGCGGTAGCCTGATTTTATTGAAATCGATTAGATAGAATAGGGACTGAAGGAACTTTTTTTTCCTTGACCACGATTTTTTTGACAAAACAATTGCTGTTCTATATATAAACTATTAGTTAATAAGTAGCCGTTTTAAGGAAAAGCTATTTCGATGGGTTACACAAAGTAAAGGAAGGCTGTCCTTAGGAATCAGGTCTTTAATTCAATAATTTCTCATTAATGACGTTGGCACAGTGTAGATTTTACCGAAAATTGTACTGTTTTGTGTGCTATGCCACCAAAAATCTCCATTATTTTTTTTTGAGATTCTTCATTCAACCGCGACTTAGTACTGATCTGCTATTAGAAAAATTGTTGGTTTTCTGAATTCAGACAAACCTATTGTCAGTTATCCTGGCAACTGTGACGAAAATTTTTTTCTAAAACTTTTAAACCTTTAAAACTTTTTTTTTTCTAACAAAAAAAAAATTTTTAAATGAAAAATTTTTTCATTATATAGTTTAGTTTAAAACCTGCTGTTTTATATGCATAAAAGTTTGAATAAAATAATTATTTTCGTGTATTAAACAAAAAAAAGGAAAGAAGCAAAAATATTACAGTGGGCTGCGGGCCACTATTGAACTTTTCACACTAATTCATTCAATACCGTTATTCACGCAATGACTTTCCAAAATAAGGCGTTGTGAAGTAAGTCGTCGAATAGCTGATCCGATAGGAACAATTTTGAACAGAGTTCGTTCTTCAGCCATAAAACTGCATTGCACCAAACTCCACCAAAATATATCTAAAATTATGGTCTGAAGGTTGGAAAAAGTAAACAAGCTGGACAGGCGGACAGACAAACTTAAATCGACTTAGAAAGTGATTTTGGATTAACCGGTGTATCAACACGTAAGGGTTTCTACATTTCTGCTTGGTGTTACATACATCCGCAGCAACTTAGTATATCCTAGTACCGTAAGTTGTGTGGGGTATTAATCTTATAGATAATATGCCATTTTTACTTTTCGTGATGCATATACTGGTTTGTCTATACCAAGTTGTCAACGCATTTTTCAGTTTAAAATACGCTCTCGAAACGCTTCCTTGCTTGTGATCAAGCATCTTTGCATTTGCTGTTATCTATTATTATATACACATGGACCTTTCAACCATTCCGCATATTTGTCTTACATTTACCTTGTGTGGAGAATGGTTGCTTGTTACTGGATATTATTTTGCATGTCTCCTATGAAATGCCTTTTTCCTCGGCAACTCAAAATCGTTTCTTTACATATATACTTATTTTTTTGTTTTGTACTACTAACGTTACTTTTCCACATCTTTGTCAATGTTAATCCGTTCTGAGATACCGTGTAGCATTATTGCTTTGATCGAAATTATTTTACTTATTGCTATTTAGTTTAATTTGTGCGCGCTTTGCATATTACAGAAATTTTCCCCGATTATAATAATCTAGCTTAGCACACCTAACTTCGATTTATCAAATACATTAACGTAAGCACAAATAAGTCACGATACAAGTTTACTTATAAGCAGTAGCCAAAAGATCTGTAGTCAGTAAGAAATCACTAATAAAGCGAAACACAACACGTAACTAAACATCAACAAACTAATTTATCGGGATTCACTACAACCTTCTTGTCTTCCCGTCGGCTTGAAAATTTGCTTGTCCACAACCGTGTCCAAATGTATAGCGGATATCCCTGGAATGGAAGCTGGTCTCAAGTGTAAAGAAAATAAATAAACCTACGTATTTTAATAGATTACTTAGCGTTCGTGAAAGCATTCGTAGCATTCATAAACTAATCAAAGCCTCGACTTTTCAATTATTATTATTTCACTATTACTTTTTCAATCGAAAAAAAATTGCACAAACTTTTAAAGAGTTTGCCTAATAAATTCTAGGAAAAATCAGTGAATAACCTAGAGCTCTTGTTTTACTTTTCTACGCCAAACAAAAATGAATATTGGGGCCGCAATGCAAAAATTCATTTACTGGTTGTCCCACTTTCACAGGCGAACATAAAAAGAGATGCGAGGTGTATTTTTCAAATTTGCCATAGAAACTATAGACGGCCCACGCAACGGATTTACATAAGATTTCCCGAACTCAGTCTTATTGGGGAAAATTAAGCAGTTAAGTTTCCTGCAGCAATAAAAAAGAATCTTAGGAAAATATTCCGAAAATATGTTATAATTTCTTGGTAGAGATCTACTGTAAATTAATAAGGTCCAGAAGAATCGAAACTGTCCTTAAAAGCAATGGTGGCTATACCGGCTATTGACTGCCTCAATTGATTTCTATAAACATGGTTACAAAATATTGCGTTATTTTTATACACACCACTGTAAGATGGGGGTACAATCACTTCGTTATTTCCCATAATTTATGTAACACCTAAAACGAAATTTCAGAGACCTTTTATATATGTTCTTGATCAGCGTGAAATTCGGAGGTGATTTAGCTATGTCTGTCCGTCTGTATGGTGTGTCTTTTTGGCACTCTCCTGGTCACAAAAATGAAGGTATCAATTTCAATTGAAAGTGTCCCCACGCAAGATTGGTATGGAAAAGGCGCCAAATCGGTCGGAGCCGAAGCGCGCAATGGAGCGTAAACTGAACGCAGCTCCGTTTTTTTTAACAAAAATTTTTGGATTTTTGGTCATTACTTCAAAATTATAACAGTTAGAAGGCTGAAATTTTCCACAATCACTTTACGAAGCACTCTACTCCTTATGTTCAAAAATTGAAAACATCTGCCATGCCGCACAAAGTTACAAATGATTAAATTTTGTTTTTTGCACTTTTTTGAGGTTTTACGCATATTTATCTTAAGGCAATCAAGGCCGAATGTTTAAAACTATTTTGTACACTCCTTAAATGGGTTAACTTTAAAATGAACATGATAGACACCGCGATTACTTTTCTCTTAATAATGCTAGCGATATGGGCATCAAATACACGAAAACGGAGAGTAGAATGCACATAACGGCGGGTATGCGAAATTGGATCCCCGCCGAATATAACTTTCTTACCTGTTTTTTTTTTGTTTTGTACATACATCTACATTTTTGAACTAAACTTTTTTTAAGTTTGTACTTAACGTAAGTTCAAACCCATTTTTATTCCCATCACCGAAGAATAGAGTATATATTCATTTTGTCAAAACGTTAGCAACGCCCAGAAGGAAGCTTCAGAAGCCTCGCAAAGTCTATATATTCTTGATCAGCATTAAATTCTGAATCGATACAAGCATGTTCGCCTGTCCGGTTGTCCGTTTCCCCGTCCTTACAATTATGCAAAGTCTTTTGTAAACATCGAGGAGGGAAGAACACAACTACCAAGGGGCAGCTCCATTTTTCAAAAGGATTAAAAAATTTGTTTTTGTTCATTAATCATAAACTCCAGCAGGTAAATCTGCAAAAATTTTCACGTATATTCTTTGGACGATCTGTACAAAAATTGAAAAAATCGACCACGCATACTGAATTTTATGATGTGCATTAATTTTATTTTTCCAAAATTCGTGGGCAAGTTCAAATTGGAAATGCACTTAGACATGTCTGTCCATACATCCGTCCGTCTGTCCATTTGCACAACCGTGTACTAAACATTCTCCGGTTCGCAAAAATTAGAATTTCGCTTACAAACTTGCAAAGACTACGCCTACAATACGCCCACACCCTTATAAAAACTGTCAACAATTTTTCTTTCCGCGCTTTTTGCTTCTTACTCATAAAGTGAAACACATACACCATATAAATTTACACATTTTTTCCGCTTACAAGAGCATCTGCCGGCAGGAATCTATGAAAAAATGCTGTAACTATTCGCAATTTTTTCGTCCTCTGCTACGTATCTTAAGTTCGAATGCCGTCCATAGGAAAGCAATTACTAAATTAAATTTTTCCTTCCGCAAGCTCCCGTTTTAATTAACGACCTTGAATTGCGTGAAAAAAAAGCACCGTCACCAACCTTCCGTAAAGATAAAAGTATAACTAAAATTGAATTCCTTTATATCGAGAAAACAAGTATGCAAATATCGTGCAGACACATACATGAGGTGACCTTCACCTCCACAACCAACATGAAGTTTATTAGCAAAAAGACACAATGCACTCATCAAGGACTCGCATAGCGTTGAAAATGCAATAAAAACGATGCTGCTCAAATGGGAAAAGGTAAAAAAAGAAGGAAAAAAAGGAAAAGAAAATTAAAAGAACTACAACAACTCAATTGCCAAAAGTTCTAGACCGACCACAAAAACCAGCACAAAAAAAACTTCAAGTTACCGAAAAATTGAAAACAAAGCAGAAACGAATGAAAATTGCTTAAGTAAGACCAATATGATGATGATCTCTTCCATCAGGACCAGAGTTCCCAAAGTAAAATTAACTGGGTATACGAGTATGTTTGTTTGGATGAACTACATCAAATCAAAACGTGCCGAAAATATCACTTAATTAACATTTTTACGCTTGAAGCTTAAAAGGTAATTAACGCGTTCACTTAATACAAACACTATTGAACATACTAGTAATTGGACGACATGAACATGTCCACAAATGTTGGAACATATATTCATACACATGCTTACACATATATTTCTAGTTGCTATCTGTATGTGTATATGTATGTGTTGTGTTCTTCTGTGTGTGCAATGGGTACAAACAATAACAACAACAACAACAACAACAACAACAACAACAACACCAACAACATATTTGCAGATAACATCCTTTAGTATTAAAAATTCACAAACTGGTACATTTTTGAGCGAACTTTTAGTATATCTGTGTACACGCATCTTGGTGTGCATTGTGAACGATTTCAATTTTTCTACCGTACGGGTGGCCTTCGTTGGTTAAGCAATCTGTCGTTTGGGCAAAAGACAAACAACATTTTCCAATCACCAAAACATACCAATTACCATCAAAGGTCACTCTTTTTTACCTTCTGGCTGGCATGTCTCCTATTCGTCCTACCTCTCTCTTTCTCTTAACTTCGCATTTAGTCATTGGAACGTGTTTGCAACACCATCACATTGTTAAATATCTATATATATTATGTATGTATATAAAAGAAATGATTCCTTAAAAGAATTATGTGACACCAATGAAAACTTTTAGAGCTACAAGCAAAGCTAGGGTGCCCTGCGTTCGATCTTCCGATGCTTTGTGCGACTGCTACTGCTGTTAGTACTCTTTTTGCTTTGGCAGCAGACGTACAATGTTCGCCACGTAACGTCGATCCTAAATGCAATTTAATTAATTTATTCACATTATTCAATGAAGCGCAATTCTGAATGCGTAATTATCCAGCACACAAGGCAGCGTTGCAAACGCTGTCCAAACTACTGTTGCTCTCAAGTCTCTGTTCTTTTGCTTACCAAAGCTTGGTCACTTAGTTAATGCTTTCGTTTGCTATTCTCTTACGTAGCAACGCTGTTGTTCTTTCGCTGTTGCTTTTTATTATTTACTGTCTGCCTGTCGTTCTTTCTACCTTCCACACATTTAACGTTAGCACGCGAACAAAGCGTCACTCACCGTGTGACTGTGTGTACGTTTTAATTGAATTAAAAAACAATAAAAAAGTACTTTTTTCTCCTCTTTTTTTGTTTTTTTTGGTTTTTTATAAAAATTTTTAGAATACTTTTTAATATTAAATTGCATTCTTTTCCCTCCCTTTTTTTCTCCGCGCCCTCCCACCCTTATTACTCTTATTGTCATTGTTTTCATTTCTTCTTTTAACACCTTTTGAACACACAAGTTACCCATTTTTCTTACTAGAAAAATCTTACAGATGTTTTCGCTTTAATAGCAATTTGAACTCAAAGTGTTGTGATTTTTATTTAAATGAAATTGGAATGCTTTTCTATTTTTTTCTTCTTTTCCCCCTCCTCTGTGCTGTAAAAGATACTTGCTACTTTTAGTTTCCAGGCTTACTATCTGTCGAAAAATTTTAAATTTGAAATAAATTTGGTTCACTTTAAGTTTTCTTAGTCATTCAAGGATCATTTGCACCAATTGTTCGTTTGACTCTCAGAATGGAGCAGCTAGCGTATGACGAGGCACATATTGTAATTCCTTTGCCATAGGATAATCAGTCTGTAAAGCACTAACAAATACTTCTTTCAATTGCGACAACTATTGCCTGGCTTTGATAGTGCAACCTAATAGAGGCTGTATCCAAAATCCAAAAATGGAGCGAATGGCACTACGCCCAACAAAATAATATTTAATAAGCGTTCCTTTAATGTAACATCGTTAAACAATTACTCACTGGCGTTCAATTAATGTAAAGAGTACTTATTTAGTTTGGCGAACTAATCATATTGAATCTGACAACAAGTACAAGGATAACGAACAGCCACGAAATTCATTTCATAACTATAAAGATAGCTCGAGCTTAAAGGATTTACGTTATAAATGATTGTTAGTAATTATTCGATAATGGATTTCAGTTATTGCCTACAAATATAACATAATCGTATCTTCGCTGGCGGAGAACGGTGAATACGAGTAGACATTCAGCAACGGTCAGGACGGCATGACTGATAATGCGAAGAGAGACTTATTTCAATGGTTGTGTAAGTCGGCATTAAACTATGTTAACAGCATTCAGCAATACCGGTGTACGTTAAAAAAGGGCTGCCTTCTTAACACTTCTCTTCTCGCTTTCTCTTCAAAGAAAACTCGCTTTCATACATGGATACACAATTACGAAATCGGAATTCTTTTATCGAAAATACACTCTGATCGTATGAAAATGACAAAAAAGCATTTTATTCAAGATATTGCTCATCGTTCGCTGTACATGTCAGCCGTCTCGCTGAAGGGCCAGGTCTGAGAAGTCTTCCAGTCTTCTGCTCTTGTTGCGAACCATTAATGGAGTCTTTCGCTAAGAGCGTATCCCGTAGAAACAGACAAGTGGTAATTGCGTGTATTGCATAAGCCGCAAACGTTAGCACCGCCTAGTAGAAAATTTTGAAGATTTCGCTGCATGGGCAAATGGACGGATGAACACATATCCTGTGAAAAAATTGTACCTTGTGTTACCCTTTCCGATATTTCGTCCCATTCCGATATTCGTCTTTCAAATAGTGAACGGTTCAAATCAATCAAATATTTTTTAATGTTAAACGATTTACGAAATTTTAACAGAACACACTCCCTTGGGCGCACTAAGCAAAAAATCTCGTCTTTCTGCCAAAGCAATACAGTCTCACTCACAGTCAATGTGATTCACTTTTCATCACAAGTCCGTCTTCGTCTTTGGTACCGTTCGGACAAAGAAATAATGCTGTCGGCAAATACTGTTTTTGATTGACTTGAAATGACTTGACATTTTCGTTGTTGGAAGAAGTATTTTTGTGTTGCTATTACTGCTTATTGCTGCCAGAGATCGAAGCGACAAAAAATATAATGCCATATTTGTCCTCTATATGTGACGTTAGGGATATGCCAACGGACAAGTTCAGGTTTCATATTTACGCAGCTGCTCGATTAATAGACGACTTTATAAATCTTATAACGCCTAGGCTCCCCATCACCACTCATGGGTCATGAACGTGCGAACGATCAAGTCTATGGAAGAATTTATATATAAATTGTCTTAAAATTTCTAAAGATATATCTTTTGTTTAATTAATCGCACAATTATTAAATCCAATTGGAAATTATTTTTACGTTTGAAACATTGCCATAGATCCTTATGTTAATCAACTTTAATTTCCTTAAAATTCTAAACAAAGATTTCAATTTCATTTGTAGTGTATCGGTTTTCTCTCGTTCTTTAGGATAAAGGTTTGTATGCAAAAAAAAAAAAAAAAAATCGATAATTAACGAATGCAAATACTTTGTCATTCCTGGGTCAGCGGCTTTGCTGATTCATGAAATCCCCATTGAATGGCTTATAATACTTAAGCTTCGTTCTCTATGGATTTGAAGAGTGCAGATACACACACACACACATAAACATGCATAGGGATATATATATAACAGGGGACACGTTTAATATTATGCATATAAACAAACGATTGCCAATTGTATGGAAACTTGATAATGAAAGCGAGTACATTACGTTTTCTGGGGGATTATTGGTGACACTTGTGAAACGTGATTTGTTAAAAGCAACGCTCTTCAGAAACAATCATAATGGTTAGTTAGAATAAATACCCTAGGGATGAAAAACCCATACGAAACACACAAAATTATATTTGTTATCATATTGAAGTGATTGTCAACCGAACAGCTTTCAAATCTAAGATAGATATCGAGTTATTTACTTACACGTTTTGTTCGCATAAATTTTACTAAAAACTTATCATTAGTGCTTTCTATTTGAAATTTATGCGTACAAGGCCGCTTTGAATCATTATTACTTTTATTCTTTAGCAGAGCAAAACTTAAATTATTATCAGTTTTAAAATATAACACACCTTCATTTATCATTCGTTTAGATATCGAAAGTGATAAAAATCGCATGAGAAACTGCCATCTTACTAACGATCTGCTCTCCACATATCAACGCAAAGGCAAAAAAACAAACAATCGGCGACGAAACTGCAAATGTTTTCCGTTCGCCTATAGCATGGCTGAATGTGAAGGTTTTCTGTGGATGCGAACAAAAAAAAAAAACAAATAAATAAAAGAACCGCACAAAATTTCCATTACAGCCTAAATGGGAAAAGACTCATTTTATACCAAATTTCAAAGTCTACCATTGCGGTCATCTTCTCTTTATCTCGGATTGTTCTACGCATATTTTATATTATTTTAACCCTAGAACATCAGTCGACCCATAATTGACTTTAAATAATTTCCTAACATGAGCATGACTGGACGTCTATGCATTTTTTATCATAAGCTAGTATGTCGAAATTTACCAAGAAACTTGCATTCTTTCCGATCCTTGGTATCCGATGTGTGCACCGGCGTGCTTTATTTTTGCTCCGAAGTTGCTTTTAGTCAAATCTTGTTGTTCAGCTACAATTAATTATCTATAGTATAATGGATGGCCTTCCGAGACGTGTGTCATGTCCAAACGCTAGAGCGGCTGTGGCCGCGTAAACTAAGGGAGCATCCAAAACTTTACAGCACGCCATAAGTCTAAAAGTAGGATGATAAGTCATGAAATAATGGATGTCCATGAGGGTGAGGTTGCCAAAAAGTAGGACTGCTTCTGGTATGGCGATTAACACTTCCCCTCTGACCACCAGGATGAATACCATCTTGCTTGATTACTGGGTACGGCCCTCTGACGAGTATCGTTGCGACTATGGTTCCTCCGAAGTTTCTTGGGAAACTAACTAAGACGTGTTAGATATGCCTCGACGTCTACCAAAAAGTGAAAGAATGGCCCAAATCCATTTTCTACTTTAATACTTCAGGAGCAGCAGGACCCCCTTGACAATGGAGATTGTCCTACTCCTTGTTTAGCTACACAAAATTGATGAAATTATTGCGTAAAGGAGAGCAATGGAGAGTCGTCGATAAGCCACGCCGAACTTGCGGTGATGTTTTCATCAAATGTATTAAAAGAAAAAAGCAATACTTGAGGTTTTCTGGTGTTAAAAACGTTTGTGTTAACTTGGTGCCTAAATCTTGCGGCGCACATTGCATGCCAGGTAACTATCTGCCTGAAAAGCTAAAAGTCTATGTTAGCTGTGATAAATCGTTGGTTTAAAATGCGATAAGAGCGCAACCTAGAGACCTTAATGCTATAGCTTCTTTTACTTTACCCTCATGTTGTAGCCACCAAACAAAACGCATCTAAAAGTGATCACATCGCGCTTTAAATCTCATCTTAAAGGCTACTTTAAAGCAGCAGTAACTGAGAAAACAAAAACGCAGAAAGAAGCACAGCAACAACAAGTCAATATGGTGTTAAATAATCTAGAATTCACAAACGCGCTAACACCACCACCAGCACCAACAACAGCAACAACAACAAGTGAGACCATCGTAACAGAGATTGCGTGAAATAGGCTGCTGTTTGTTGGTGTTTTTACCTGTCTGTCTGTCTGTCTGTCTGTCTACCAGCCCGATTGCATGCATCTATACATACATATATTCTGATTAATTCGCTGATATACAGTATTGCTGCTGCAACAAGCTGTTTTGAATCCCTTAGCTTTCGTTGCTGCTACGACTGCTGCTGATTTTGCTGTTGCTGCCATAATAATATCTGCATGTCTATCTACACATCGCTAGGTGCGTTTTTTATTTTTCTTTTTTCTTTTGCTGTATTTCAAAATGCAGAAACAACAACTAAAGAGTATAACAACAATTTTGGATTACTATTTGCAAACGTTCACCTCCTGGGCTTTCCTGACTCCTGCCGGTATTCTACACCGGCATAAATACCAGCGTTTATGTTAAACACCAAATTGTACTTACACTTCATGTTAAACTCTCCGTTATGCTATGCTGTGCTGTACATTGCATTCATATCTAAGCCGATTCCCTAGTTTGCGTGTTAAGTAGCCACCTTGGTAGCTGGCAAATGTCGACCTGCTTAAAGCTGTGAATGTTTTGTGTGTGTCTTATCTAGCGCCTTGGCCTTGTAAACGTTGTATATTTTGTGCAAATATTGCGTTAATTAAAATATTTTTTCTTACTACGTTTTCTTATTTCCAGTCTTTGCTGCTGATAACATTGCTATTTCTGCTTATGTTGCTTCTGCTGACGCTAATGTGGCCTCGAGGTAACAAGTGCTTTTAAATTACATGTAAATTCTTAAAAAGAAATATGCGAGGGGGAGATATATTAAAAAAAAATGGATTTCCACTATATACTAAAGTAGAATAATCAAACATTCTACATTAAGCGAACGCATAAAAAAAAAATACGAGTACTCTTCTGAACAAGTCCAAAAAAAATTAGGGTGTTCTGCAAACATATGAAAACAATCAAATCTATTTTGTTATGGAGATGAATGGAAACAGTCAGACCTCTATTGGCTTAATGTTTTCTAACGTGGCCAGCTGTTGCATTAAAACCGAATTTTACGTAAACAAGCAGCGTATTACTGTATTGTAGCAAAATGTTTCTACTGGTTTGCTCTGAACACTTTTCTTTAGATAATAGCGTGAAAATATGTAAGCAGATCAATTAGATGTTTCCCGGGTTTAACTTCGCCACATGTATTTTAAATTTTGTTTGATTTTATTTTCTTTTTTGTTTTGTTTTCTATTTTAACGTTTCCTCTTCAGGTATTTTTTCGTTCGTATTTTGTAGGTGGCTTATCTAAGGCTATTATCTCTCTTATTCTTTATATATTGGATTCTTTTCTACTCTATTCTGCTGCATCGTTGGTTAACTTATGCCATCCTATGTTCATTTTTTCATTCTATCTCATTCTATCTTAGTCCTTTTCCAACCAACCTATCCTATCTTCTTGCATTTTATATTATTTCATTCTGTCTCATTCTAATGCAACGTACTCTGGGCTACCCTGTCTTGTCCTTTTTATTTTACCTCGTCCTATGTCCTCCTATCTAGCTTTTTCGATTTCGTATTTCAACTCATCGGATCCTAGTCCCGATCTTTGCTGCGGCAATGTGAGGCCTCCTAACTTATATTGTTTTTTCCTATATTCTGGTCTAGTTTATTCCCTTCTACCTAATTCGAACCTGTTCTATTTTATCAGACCATATCACACTTTCCTTTCTTATTTTTAGTATATTTTGTTCCTTTTGCTTCGCTCTTTCTGTTCTGTTTCCTTTTCTTATTTCTGCTTCATATCTTGTCTTGTCTTTTTTCTCCGCTTTTCTCTTGTCTTCCATGCGCTGCTTTTCCTTTGGCTTCTTACTTTTTTGTTATCTCTTCGTTTCTTCACTACACATTCAGTTCAGCTAATTAATTCTGCACTCCTTATCATTTGCTATCTTATTTTAACATATTCTACTTTACTTTAACTCTCTTCTCTTTTCTTTGCTATTTTTTCTTTTATTCTTGTCTTTTCTTTTTGTTTTGTTCCATTTTCTCCGCTTAGCCTATATTGTCTACGCTTCTTTTCTTTACTTTTATCTTCCAATTCCTTTCATACGCTTCTTTTCGCTTGTTTGCTTAGTTTTTCTTCTCTTTTCTTTTGCGCTATTCTTATTCTCATCTTTAAAACCATACATCCAACGCGGCTGGTTAAAGCTACACTCTTTATCCCAACCTCTCATATTCTAAGCTAACTTATTCTATACTATCCTCTACTTTTTTTCTTTTCTTTTTTCTTCTATTGTTTCTTTCCCTATTTCTTTTTTTTTTATTCTCTTCCTTCATTTCATTTTTCCCAATTGTCATCTTTTCTTTTCTTTCGCTTTCTTTTTTTTTCTTTCCTTTTCTCTATTTTTTTTAAGCAGCAGACGCCCCTGGGGGTAACGATATTTTTTAAAATAAGCGGAAAATGTTTTTTATATATATAATTTATTGATGGAAAAGAAAAAAGAGAAAAAGAAAAACTTAGGTCCTACCAATTGCCTCCAAAAAACTGTAGAGTATACCACACGCCCCAATCAAAAATTGAAAACAACTGAAGGCACGGATTTAAAAAATGTTTTCTTAGCATTTTTAGGTTGATATACCTTGTCAATGCAATGAAATGAAAATAGCTTCCAAACTATGTTTTCCTTTAATTAAGAGGTATAATAACAAAATTACGCGAAATCTGGCACAGCGCACATAAAATTTTGGATTGGTACGAATTCCATAGCATATCAAAAATTCCATAAACGGGCAGTAACTCCATAGCAGTGGAATTTAATTTTTGCATTCACACCAAAAGTCTGCTAAATGGAATACCAGAAATGCTTACTATAAACGATTTTTTAGTCAAGTATCGAAATTTTGTACCATCCGGAATTTATATAATTAAGTAAAATTTTTTTGGCACTTTCCTGAAAAAATGAAAAAAAGAGAAGAAAGAAAGAAATAAATGGAGAAAGAGAGACAAGAGAAAAGAAGAGAAGAGACAAAATAAAGGAAATACAAGATGATATGTAAGAACTGAAGAAAGAAAAAGGGAAGTCTTGAGAAGAGAAGAGTAAAATGAAGAAATGCAGAAAGAAGAGTCGTCTTTCCTTTTATTATTTTTTACTCTTCTCTTCTCTTCTCTTCTCTTCTCTTCTCTTCTCTTCTCTTCTCTTCTCTTCTCTTCTCTTCTCTTCTCTTCTCTTCTCTTCTCTTCTCTTCTCCTCTCTTCTCTTCTCTTCTCTTCTCTTCTTTTCTTTTCTTTTCTTTTCTTTTCGTCTCCTCTGTTCGCTTCTTTCTTTTATAGTCTTAGCTTTTTTGTCTCCTTTCTTTCAACATTTAATCACTTTTTAACACACCTTACGTTCAATTGAACGGATTATTTAGTATTAATATATACCATTGACTGTAAATGATTGTAAGGCTTGTCAGGGCTTGTAAAGGAAAGAGTCGATTTTATCGACAATGGACAGCAAGATATTTAAACAGAATTTTTACTTATTATGTTATGATGTTTATATCAATGGACTGCAAGCAGGGCTGTAACGTTTCTTTACATTAGAAATTCTTATATAAATGCACGGTTTATTAATTATCATGGGAAGTTTAAGGTCTGCCTTCTATAATAGAGAATGAACGGTCTTGCGGATAAACTTTAATGGCAAGTCTGGAAAGTTTGCAGCTTGAACCAAGGCACAACACGTTAGTTAATTTAAAATTTTCTCGTTCCTCGCCAGGTTTAGTGTAAACAATCTACATATTAATGCACGATTAAATTTTTATGTGGAGTGAAGTAATTAACCAAATTTAACAAACCGTTTAAAACTGTGAAGAGTGCACAAAAAATGTAAATCATCTGATTAGATTTTCCAAGTAATTATATATAGTGTTTCTTTCATTAGTTATCTTGCATAATAATAAGAAGCGCAACTATAATACATATATATATGTGTGTATAAAAATTATAATCGCACAAATTAAAAATGCCAAAAAAAACATAAAAAGCAAAAACACTTAACGCGAGTCAAGAATACAGGTGAACAGAAAGAGAAAGGAAGACTAAAAGGATAAGCGAGAGCAAATAGAGAAGAGAAACTAAACTTAACCATATAGGTATGCATGAGATAATAAATGTACATAATATAAAATGTACGGGAATGCATGCATACATGATTTTGTTGCGGTTGCCTAGCGAAGATTATATCTTAAGAGTTGCAAAAAAAAAAGTAGAAAATTTTATGTTAGCTAAACGATAAACAAAACTATAAAAACTAATGAGTTATATTCAGGAAATCAAAAAGAAACCTGCTGAGGATTGATAACAAAACAATTTCTTCTCTAAGTAGATTTGCGGAAACGCATACTTTGGCCAGTTAATGCGGACAGTAATGATGTGTAATGGTTAGATTTTTATAGATTTTATTACAATAACCTTTTACGTGGGATATCAAATACGTTTTAATTGCAAGACATTTTAAATATGCGAAGAGATGATTACAACAGATTACAGCAATTAGACGAGCCTTTCCATAAACTAAGTACAACACTTGAATTGTCTTTTGTACGTAGAATATATAAAGGAAAGTTCATCTTCAATTCTGCTATATGTACATATATTTTTAGTTTACAAAAACATCAAAAGATCTGCATTTAAATTTTGAAAATATTTTTCTCTTATCTCTAAGATTCATTCCATATGTCCCGCAATAATTTACTTGGCAAACCGAGACAATTGAGTTTTATTTTTTTGCTTAGTAAGCAACATTTTATTATAAAACGTATACTCCACGCTACTCTACAGACACGTGTGCGAATCTATGTTCACAATGTGGTTTGTGGTCCATTAATACGAAATCTTACTAAAAGTCAAGAATTTACCACACATATCCCAGCAGTACTGATTGAGTCAGAATCAAATGCGTATCTGTTTTGTTTTCTTTCTTTCTTTTTTTTTGTTTTTTTTTTTTTGTTTACTTGTTTCTCTCCATCGCTACTGACAATTATGATATTTCTGATGATGATTTATACGTTACGGGGTCAATTAAGATTTATGTGAGTTCTGTAATAATTTTTGTTTTATTTTACGAGTATTTCTTTAGCTTTTCTCGCATGTTTTCTTAGAGATTTGTAATTGCTTTAAAAAATTGTTTTTTTTTCATCTTAAATGTAATACTTTTAATGAATTTGGATTCGCTGAAAATTTATGTACAATACACTATATAAGTACAGATTTCAATAAAACTTAAACTTAAAACGCAATTTTGCCTTTAAAAATATTTGTTTTAATTGACGATCATACCGATGACCTTTAACAATGCAGGAGTTCGTTCATGTTGGTCGGAAGCAGGCAAGAAAACTTTTATTTAAAGTCAATCCCCGAGAAGCTTCACGTTAGCCATTGTTGAGACATTAAGCTAAATTTCCAACTTCCCAACAAGTAAGAAAATAATATTCGATCATGACCGAATCCCATCACCTATGTCCTAAAAAAACTAAAGTAAAGGAAAAGAACTGACCTTTCGTATTCCAAAATATTCAGTGGCGCGGTTGAATTTTAAAAGTTGAATTGTGACGTAAGCGCGTAATTTATGAACAACGAGGAAAAAAACGCAAGGCAAGGGTGTTCACAGCTTTTGTTGCATAGGTTTGTGGACGCCGTTGGTTCGGGTCCTTTTCAAATCCTTTTGCAAGTTTCTAGGCGATATCTTCATTTTTGCGAAGGGGAGAATGTTTGCGCAGGCGGGAGCATGGACAAACAACTTGACGGAAACTAGCCAAGAGTTTATATACTTTGTGGGGTTTTTGGAAGCTTGCCTCTGTGCGCTATAACTGTTTGAAAAAACATGGAATTATGACACATAAAATTGAGTGAACGGGGCCGATATTTTTCATTTTTTTAGAGATACTACAGCATCGCCCATCATGAATATATGTTCGAATTCTTATAGGCTTATCTGCTGGTGGTTGTGAGAGATTGGCAAAAAACCAATTTTTGGATCCTTTTGCAAACCAGGTGTTCTAAGTTTACTAGGTGCTGTGACCGCATCGCTCGGCCGATTTCATTATTTTCAGTACCAACGTGCATGTGAGAATTTCCAATGTCTCTGTCAAATTTGAAGTCGATGACTTCATTTTTGCGGCCAGGAAAGCCTTTACATCAGACATTACACAAATTCTAATCAATAATATGCGTACTATGCGGGGTCCATGAAGTTTCCTTCAGTGCGCTGCCTCATCGTTTGATGGTGGGTGGAAAAAAAAGAGAACGGGAGTGATAACTTTATAATGACCTTTATTTTTCATGGCTCAGAGCTAAAACTTCTCGCGGTATTTGAATGAGAAGCGAATTGGAATAAAACAATGTTGTTAGTTCAATTCTCTAATCCGTACATTTTATATAAAATTATTTTATTTCCGGTATTTAATTTAACCGGTATGTCTTGAAACGGACCTCTTGAAATAAAGAAGGAAGTAAAGAGTCTTTCATGAGAACGAAACTTTTTAAAATTGATGGCTTCGTCTTCAAATATACATTTTGTGTTGCCTTGTATGAAAATATCCAGCTCAGCGTGTGACTCACGATTCCTCGATTGCTCGATCGGATGCTCATTCTTTGTTCTGCAAACAACTATGTCGCCATGTCAGTTTCTCTATCCAGACCGTCGCGGTAGTGTAATTAATATGACATATAAGTTTATTTTTCTTCGGGACTATACCAAAGCCCAAGTCTATGCTAACAAGCTACAAACGTTGGAACTTTTGGAGGCGAGCATTTGCCAGGCTTTCGCAGGTATAAACCAACTAATATTCGAAGGAGTGAATACCAATTGGCGCAATTGTGTACCACAAACTGCGGTTCGCATTCGAACTATATTTTGATCAGAACACGGCAGAACAATTTATTTTGATACGTTGAGCTACTTTTTTTTCGTCCTCAACTGTCAAAAAGTATCACTCCTAATGAGTAACACTTTCAACGAAAAACAAGTTTTCGTCATTGGTAAATATGTTGTAAAATTATTACTCATGGTTAAATAAATAACAAGCAACAAACGCCGTAGTGGGCAATGCCCGCTGTTAAATACCGCTATATGGGAAGTCATCGGAAAAATGCTCCTAAACATTTTCAGCTGTGTTTTCTCGACAAACGTCAGTGTCCCAAATTGCATTAAAATATCTCAAAATATGCGACCTCTCGGTTGAACGGACGGGCGGACAAGCTTAGATTTATTCAGGAAGTGGCTCTGAATAATAAAAAGCGGGACTGTCTTAAGTTCGCCTGGATTTTGCATAAATGCAAAATAACATACCTTGTACCACAGCTGGTGTAGTGCACAAATACATGGGACCAGCTGAAGTAAAGATAGTACATTATTTTCGAAAATCGTTGAGATTTTCAAATAAATTGATAGTGAAGTAGATATTTGAAACAGTCATTCACGAAAACAAGTGAAAACACGACTTAAATACCTTACACCACCCTACACTTGATCATATAAAGACCTTTTAAGACAAGATGTTATGTGGGAATTGGTTGAAAATGTGGTCCAAAATACGTCAGGCTGTCAAATTTCATCAATGTATCTCGAAAATTGCAGCATGTAGATGAAGTAATTAAGATGGACAGACGGACATACAGATTCTGAATCGAAGAGTGTGCGAAAAACTGGGTCTATCTCAAGCCATTCTGGGTATTTCATAGATATAGACAAACATAAAATAGCCTTGGACCACACTTGGTGAAACGAAACTAGAAAAATTCTGAACTAGAATGAAAGAAAACCCTAAGTGACGCGATGTAGGGCATGTGGCGTTGGGCGCATAAAAAGTTTACTGAAGATCAAAGTTCAGAGGAACGATTCTCTGCAAACTATACGAGTTTTAAAAGACTGTGGGTAAAGGGAATGATTCGAAAAGCCTTAGTGGATCAATGTTGAGAGAGCTTAGTAAGTATAAATATATTATACTTACAGAGCAATACAAATATATTGTGGCAACTGTAAAGTTATGGTGTGATATGAAAACCAGACCATATCTCTTTTAGCAGCAAAACAATAAGGATCCAAACAAATCTGTATTATAATTATATAGACATCGACATTGCTTTTGTATTATGCTATCTATGTCTTTTTCTCTTAATTAACAAAGCGGAAGAATGGAAACAAGAGTTAATAAAAAGAAAAACTTATTGTATTTCCTCATCCATTTCAAAAGCAGTGTGCCCCCGGCACTTAAAGTCAAATATAAAGATTGGCTTAATAATGCATATAAAGTTTTTAGAAGCATTCCATTACCCGTTCAAGAGGGTTTTATTTTGAACAACTTCCAAATTTCAGTTCAACAAAATTTGCAGATGTTGACTATAAAAATAAAGTTTTTCATTTTTATAGTTTTAAAGTTAAAGAAAAAGTTGCAGTTTTTGTATGTTATTGTACTTCGTATTCCTTGTTCGTCTATCTCTTTCTCCCGCTCGCTCCTTCCTGGTGCTTACATTGAAAAACGTAGACTATCCTGCTTACTTTAGTAATAAACGTCAAAATATGGCCCATTGCTGTCCATTCCATCAACGTGTGAAATAAATCACTCAAAGTGCTGAAGATCCATTAAATAAAATGCCAGCCAACCAGCCAGCCAGCTATAAAGCTACTTATCTCTTTGTGTATGTGTATTTGTGTGCGCACGGTGTGCAACGCAATCAACTCTGAGAAGTCTGTTGCATTAACAAAACTGTTGTACGAAACGCTAGCAAGTGTTTTGTGTGTGTATATGTGTATGGCTTTTATATAGTGTTTCTATAACCTTTTTTTTAAGTGTTTGGTCGGTTTTGTTACCTTTGGGTGTTGAATAACTAACTAAATATATAAACAACAACAAGTAACGTCATTGGAGTAGGCAGGCAAGTTTATGCAAAACGTGGCAAATTGAAAACGCAATAAGGCAAGAGGAAACATGGTGAAGGGGGGCAGTCTGATTAAAATATGGAAGCAAGAAACGAAAGTGCATTGTATATGCATTTACTGGGAATTATGAAACATAAAGAGAATCTTTCTCTAAGAGAGAGGCTGATAGGTGAAAAGGTAAGTGAGATGGTGGGTGAAAACATTAAAATTTTAGCTTATGAACTCCAGTTAATCCGAAATAACCATAGCGGGAGATCTGGCACATTTATTGCTTCTTCTTTTTTGTTTGCATAAGAAAATGCAGTGCATTCCATGTTTACATGGTACGAAAATACTTTGAAAGAAATTACCATTCCACCACTTATCTCGTTCACGAGGAATGTTAACTTGTTTGCATTCTCGTTTCAGTTGGAAAATCCAACCTCTTTTTCTAGTACTCAAATACAGACATCGACATGAAACTCGCCTGAATTTCATTCCGAAGCCTATTTGCTGATTGCTAGGTATCGTATACTGGAAACTTCTTTATAATCTCTCTAATAACTATCTATCTATTATCTATAATCTAAGGGCTAGAGGATTAAAGTGAGAAGACCATAAGCTCGCCCGTTGATTCCCCAAGTCTAACTAATTCAAAGGCTTAAATGTGTAAATGAGTTTTGGAGGAAAAAAGCCTAATTTCTCCAACTTTTTCACTACAATAATATAGTTTTTTTAAGCAAACTTTTAAGCGTGTAAAAGAGCAACACTTGAACTATATTTTCTAAAATTTTCCTTTAAAAACTTAAAAGGTTCAACCGTTGGGACAGACTTTTGCACTGGAAACCTTTATTGTCGCGGTGGACACGATAATTCGTGCCACGTTTATCCAAAATCAAAGAAACAAATATCAGGAGCACCATCAGTAATCAACTGTAATGAAATTTAAAGTACCCTTCCATTAACACCAGAACTACCAAGTAAGTCCAAACGTATAGACAAGAATATGAAAAAATTATTGTTTTTTTTCAAGGTGGTCTTAGTTTTGCAATTATGGTGCACGTGCACGTAAGCAGGTCACAGCGATTTTCCAGTGTTAGATTCCAAATGCCATCCCGGTTTATCTGTGGCAGATATAGTGTTAAGTGAGCTACACAATTTCGTTTAGTGCAGCTATAGCTATTTATATAACGAGTTTTCGAAATAAGACGTTATATGGGAATTGATCGAAAAAGTTATCCGGTATGACCCGTTTTCAACAGCGTTCATTCTTGGACCAAAACTGTGTCAAAGTAATGGTTCATGTACAAAAATGTCTCACATCAGCTCGCTAAATAAAAAAGCTTATTACGAAGAAGTGACAAATCTTTTCGTAATTCAAAAATGTGGTTCATTCCTCAAACATGCTCTAGGAAAGGCGGACTATATTGCATATGTTATAAGTAAATGTATTTCAATACAGACAAAATCTGTTAATAGATCATTATTGCAGGGCTTAGTCAGCTTAGTCAGCAGGAATTGAGGCCCAAACTCTATATTATTCTTTCAGTAATAGAACTGAATGCTGAGCAGCAGTTATGATAAGTAAATGATGATAAAGCTAACGCAGTAGATCCCTCTATAACATGCACACGCGTTCTGTGAATCCGTATGGTACGAACGACTTACATTATATGAAAACGTGAGCCGTTTATGTCCCAAACGTACTTCGCATAATTACGATAACCTATCGTCGTTGAGTAATATATATTTTTTTCGCGAGAGAAAGAGGGAAAGTGAGAGAAAAAGAAAGAGATAGAAAACAGAGGGAGAGACAGAAAGACATGTATAAAATTTTTAATTATATATTTTCCGTCTGATTCTCTCACATATTATACGAGTCTTTTTCTGCCTGTGAACACGGTTACAATTTTTCAGTCGTGTTATTCGAAACCGTCTCACATGAACCACATACCATAATCGATTCAGTAATAGTTTCGTTTTATTCACAAAAGAAGCAAAAGCCAGCTTTGATGTCAGTCATTTTATATACACAATGAGGACAGAGTATATTGCGCTTGTGGTAATCCAGCAAGCAAAAGGAAGCTTCGGGGACTTAATACCACATATATATATTTGATCAGCATGAAATTCTGAATGTGCCAAACATTGCCTGCCCGTCCTTGTGCCTTTTTCGGCACCGTCTATTAAGATAACGACTTCAAATTCGGCAGAAGCATGGGAAACTGTTGGAAGCAAGATGATATCGAAATTGGGATAAATTGATCGAAGGACACGGTCACAGTAAAGTAAAACCTGAAAGCAAATCTGCTTTGCTCATTGCTCATGGACTGCAACAAATAGAAATCTGAAATTTTCTAAATATATTTCTTGTTCACAAGTGAAGAGAATTGGCCATGCCCACACAAAGTGATAGTTGATCAATTTTTACTTTCTTCACGTTTTTGAGACTTTCTTCTTCTTTTTATTCTTTAACCTTTACTTTAAGGTAAGCAAGAGCGAATGTTAAAAGCAGGGGTATTGCAGAAGATGGTTGCCGGTTAATAGTATTCGCCCTATGGCGAGTATAATTTTCTTACTTCTCAATAGTTATGTTAATAGTTTTTCGAATAGTTTCACAAATAAGACAAGAAAAAGGAGTAAAAGCAAGAATTGTTTTGTCGCTTTCATCAAGCAGTTAATATTTTCAGGTCTCTTCCAAGACGTGAAACTTTTTTTTTAAACTTCACCCATTAATGGCTTTAGCAACAACTTAGCGGCTTATGTCTTTAAGAATTTCTCTTTGAAAACTATATTATATTCTGAAATGTATTCAACAACAAC
This sequence comes from Glossina pallidipes, assembly GCA_000688715.1. Classification (NCBI taxonomy): domain Eukaryota; kingdom Metazoa; phylum Arthropoda; class Insecta; order Diptera; family Glossinidae; genus Glossina; species Glossina pallidipes. The sequence continues at coordinate 757,269 of KK499777.1, forward strand.
GTCATGGGAGGTTCGGATGTATTTGCACACACGGGCATACGCACATACAATAGATTAAAAATCATTGACCCACGTGACTTTATTCCACCCTTCTGCGGTGACGTATCCACGCCTGTACGCTCACATGTATGTATACCTCTGCGGTGGTACAGCCGTACATTCAAAACTACACATGTAACTCAGATGTTTTCCTTCAAGTACATAATGCAACAATTTGCAATTTAAGCTCATTTATCAACGAAAACTACAAAAAAAACGAAACGAAAACAAAAAATGTAAAAAATAAAATAAGGAAGGAAAGAAACAATAACGTAAAACACACAAACTCGTTTTGCGCGTTTTTTGTGCATTTCCAGTTTCATATTTTGTTTTTTTTTTTTGGTTTATTCTTTATTTTTTTTTACACACACGACAACAAAGCGCAACAATTATCTCAAAACTGCCAAAGGGCAAATGAGGCATTTGACGCCACAACCACATTTAAAAGAATGATAAGTAAGCGAAAAAGAGCGAGAGAAAGATAAAGAGATGAAGACGAAGAACAAGTCTTTGCTTTGCGAAGAACCTTCGAATACCTATCTAGCTGTCCTATATATATACATATAAAGATATGTAGAAGGCGCTATATAGGTAAAAAATATATATCTAGAGGTTATATATGTATAGAAGGCTGCTATCTGTTACGAGAACCACATTTGCATAAAAACTTCAGATCCCTTGAAATGTTTTGACGCATTGAACCCTAATTATTTAGTTATAGTGGGCCGGTCGCACCCAACTTTAGACTTAGATTAGAAAGGACAGACGAACAAGCGGGTGCACCTAAAACCTCAATCAAGCGTTTCTCAACAAGTCACCAAAGCAATACCAAATTAAATATTTTTTCAATCAAGTGAAGCAAAATTGAGGTGTGGGCTTGAAAGGGAAGGTAACAGTGTAACATAACTAAAGTGAATTCGTTTCCCTTAATACTCCCACACTATGCATAGAATAAAGGATACAATAAAGCTTTTATTAATTTGTTTTCAATAATCAATTAATATTTTTTTTTTTTGTATGATATTTTCCATATAGAATAACTCAATAAGCCCTCATCAATAAGCCGTTGGTCGATGTAATATTCATATACAAACATGTTAAGAAGCACCAGCAGTCATCTCTTCATTGCCACAAACACTTATGCCGGTATTATTATTACCAATCAGCCAAGATTCTAATATGAATCTATTAAGTTGGTCGTGGCATACGCAACGAATGTTGGATAATGTTGACGATAAAGACAAAAGAGAAAAAAACGCCACTAAACTAAATGGAGAGAAAGCGAGACAGTTTTTTCGCCTTTTCTTAGTTACTGCCTATGCTGACGCATCTATAAAATTGATAACTGCTGCCGACATTTTTCGTTACCATCCGGTGGTGCTCTTTTGAAGGTCAACTTTTTGTGTGATTCCAAATCTGTTTGTTTTGCCTTTCAATACCAGCCACTAACTTATTGCTGCGTACCCCTGAGAACTCTTCGATCTCAAATAGATTTAAAGTTTACGAAAGGCCTCTTTCCTTCAGAAACTTAAATATTTTTTATTTTGCTGTTAGGTTAGTTGGAAAGTAGTCGGTTTTTTTCCCTTCTTCGTGATATATTGCTTTTACGATACTTATCCTATATGCCTACAAGTCTAAACCAATATCGGTGTAAAATATTTTAACTAAACTTCCAAGTGCATAGTTAAGCAATTTTGAGAAAAGCACATAGACATCTTCTCTACTTTTTGCCCACAGACAGCAGTTGTTCAAATACGCGACCAAGTCCAATCCAATGTTAGCATAAAGTATTTTAAAAGAAATGATAAGTCCTCACAATTCGTTCTAACCCTGTTTAAAGTGAGGTTCTGTTCTTTTTATTCGACCAAATCGCCTCATGTTACAACCGGCAATCATTACTAACATTTATGGTATCATTTGTTAAATGTCATCTTCGTATTATATGCAAGGCACTCACATCCAACCAGTAAACAAAACTCAGTTCGTTATTGCCATCATGTGCATCTAAGCGTGTTTTGTGTATGTATTTGTTTAATATAAATGGTCAAACATATTGCTGGCTGTTACGGGTTATATTCGAGCATTATTACTATTGCTGTTGTTGATCATGGTCGTGGCTTTGAAAGTGCTTTTTTTTATTCTTTTGCTAGCAAGCAAACAAAATAATTTTCGCGCTTTTCAAAACATTTCCTGTAACATTAATCGTGGATCGCATTACAATGCGGGTATTAGAGTCGAAATATTTTCATTATTTATTAAGAAAACATGTACACACAAACTGAAAAGTATGCAAAAATTTATACAATCATGTAAATATTATGAAAAGCTTCATAAAAGCCAAGTGATGAAAATGAAAAATTTAACAAAGAAAAAAATTATATAAAAGAGGAGAAAAAGAAGAAGAGAAGAGCAGATATTTCAACACTTTTCAAATTGAATTGATGGATTAAGTAAAGCAAACAATGGAAAGGAAATCAATTTGTTTTTCTTTTCGTCTTTTTTTCTCTCGTCTCTCAGATGCGTTAAGGAAAATAACGAACCGCCAACTAATGGTGCTTTTGTTAGAAAATCAACTTCAGAAAAAATTGATGAGTGAAGAAGATCTTTGCTGTATTTGCAGCAATTAATTATTTAAAGCAAATTTATCACACATCCTAAGTATATGCATAGCCGAAGAGTAGATAATAACTAAGGATAGATTTTGAACTTAATATGGCGTAAGGAATAAGTTTTCGAACTACTTTCAAAGTAATTGCTTATCAAGGATAATCGAGGAAAGTCAGTTAGTTATGTCAACTTTGAAGGAATCGTCGCTTTTTATACCTTCCACGACTTGTTATACAGGGTATACTAAGTTTGTGCCCCCAGTCTCGTAAGCCTCTTGCCAACTATATTGTAGCTTTCTGCATTTTCACTTCAAGCCAACTTAAGTCGTCTCTGTAATTTCAGCTGCACTTTTTTTTCAGTTTCATTCAGTTTAAAAGAGAGAAACGTGCACGGATATGCTCAGAACACCGTGACAAGTTGAAATTTATATCACGCAAGCAACAATATCTAGGCCAGGGATGGCAATTTTTTTATGCACAGGCCAATTTTAATTCTCATATTACGGCGGAGACCGGGACAAGGTGCAACTGTTGTTAAAATTGCGGCTTTCTTCTTTAATCTTCTGTTTTTTAATCGCTCATTTTATGGCCTAATGAACAAAAATAATCACATGTCACATTTGATAGTTGCACAGCTAAGCCGGTAGTCAACGCAGGTATGCGGGCGGGCGATTGCCCATGTCTGATCTTAACTATAACCAATTTCAATTTACAGAATTTTTTTCTAACAAATACATTTGCAAAAATTGAATTGTTGTGTCAATAAGAGCTAATTTTTAGCATTTTGTGATGAAAATCGTCTTTGACAAGATCATTGACATATAAATGCACTAAATTTTTTTGGTTTTTAATATAATCAACCACACAGGGGATTTCATCTATCGGTGTAGCACGGTGACTGTCAGAAAGAAGAGAGGAAAGGAAAAGAAATAGGGAGCACGCAGCCGCAGTCTAATGGGTGTGCGCTCAATCAATGTGGGTTACGCCTTTACCGACTAAGCACTCACTATAGCTACGACCAAAGAAAACTGTACAGCAATTGAGATTTCACTTCGCGAACAGTGACTATCTTGCTTGGCAAATCAGTGCTAAATTTATTCTGCTAAGGAAAACGATTCCATCTAAGCATACACCTAGGTATACACCTAGGTATACACCTAGGACAACATGTATATTTCGAGCCTAATAGTGAACAAAGTAATTTATTAAAAATTGCTTTATAGGTTTTACAAAAATTCTCATTTATGAGTAACACAAATTTGAGACACCGGTTGGAACTCCTCCAAAACACTTTATTTGGGTTGCGAACTTGTTAGCGCTTCCTACTGCCGACGAAAATCATCGTCTCCGTTGTTCTCGATGTTCGGCAACGAAGAGAAGTCAATTATTATACGGCCTATTACGATCTTTCATTGTTTAAAAAGCTGGTTGTTGAAAGCGATGTGTGAGAGCATGCCCTTATTTAAGCATAAACTTTCGGCACACAAATGGCTGCGTGATCCTTTTATATTTGCCTAACAGCACTGTTATTAAATGACCTTTTTTTTCGAAAAAACAATCGACCGTTTGTTTCGAAGTTGAAAGCCTGATTAGCTCCTTTTGGATTTGGCTTATTTTAAAACCATCATGATTTGCTGTTTACGTTCCTGCTTATACGCATAGATCGCCGTATAGTCTTACAAACATCTGTTATAGTCTTACAAACATCTTTTGCAGCACCGCAATTGCAATTCGCAAGCGTGAGCTTTTACCAATCGACGGGAGTATTCGTTTGAGAATTTGTTATACCATGTGGGATTATACAAGAAGCTCCGGCTAAGTGATCATGCAATACTTTATTCATATTGATGGAACCAATGTCTAAGATTGCTTCAAACCCTTGGCATTATCATTTTTTGCATAGCATCGATGTTCTCTGGCATAACAGCTGACTGTGGACGGTGAATGGATAGCCACCGATAAAACTCGCCTTCCCCAGTGGCAAGGAAAAGGTCTTCGGTACTAAAAGTGGAGATAGATTGATCGATGCATCTCTATCTTGATAATCATTGAACGAAAATTTTCACGAATCAGTTTCAATTCTTCCCTGAAGCCCAACTTTCCAATCACTATAAACAAAATAATTCTCGGTGAAATGAGAAAATGTTGTGGCAAAGGTTACACTGTTCAGAGGAAATTTTAAATATAAATGGCGCCCTGCGTATGCAGATTTTCTTTTGTGTTGCACTCACTTAACAACTCCTAGCATTTTTCTTCAAGCTATGGTCGAAATTTTCGACTCACAAGATTTTCTTGCCATATTGCGAATAGCTGGCACTGCTGCTAGTCAACACAATACATTAATATGCTGGTTGTGAAAGCAGACGCATTATCTTTGCAAGAAATCAATGAACATAACTATAAGCAATTTTTCAGAGATTAATGCGGCTTTTAAGAATAATGTCATTAAATTAACCCTTTTAACGCAACTGAGTAAATTAAAGTTCTTAGCACTCTTTTCTTTGTATCCGACCAGATATTTTATTATTACTATTATTTATTTTTTTTTTCTTGTAATCTCTCTTCAACTTCACTCCTGATTAAAGGCCATTTAACCGGTTAATATTTCTTTTAAGCATTACGTAAAAGGTATTCGATTATTTTGTTATTCTATCGCCTGCAAATCAGACAACATCTCCGCATTATAGAAATATGGAAAGCGTACAATGAAACTTATGTTTGGTTAATGACGAATTTCGCGATGCTTATCGGCTGCGAATTGCGAATGGTGTCAATAAAGTTTCGAATTGAAGAAACAGATAAACATCAATGTGAGCCAAAAATGTGACTTATCTAAGCTTAGAGAACAATATAAACTTAGAGAGTTGTATAAGCTCAGAAAATTAGATAGAAGTTTGGCAAATTAGATAGGCTTCACAAGCTATGTAGGCTTAGCAAACTATGTAAACTATTTAACCTTAGCGACTTATGTAAGTTTTAAACGTTATGTAAGCCTAGGCTAAGCTATGTATGCTTGTAAAGTAACGCGAGCTTGGAACGTTATGGAAGCTTAGCAAATTACATAAACTGCACAGGTTATTGTAAGCTTCACAAACTGTGTAACCTTAACAAGCCAGGTAAGCTTCACAAGCTATGTGTGCTTAACAAGCTATGTTAGATTAGCAAGCTATCAAGTTACGTAAGAGCAAAGTTCCAAACATTCACTTATAAAGTAGAATATGCAAGACTCGTAGAGAGATTACTACTAAAGCCCGACATACCTGTAATCTACCATCGCCAGTAAAAGTAATGCGTTTTATGCCGCAAGCTTGAAGATCAGTCACAGTGTAGTCCGTTTCCTTTTTTTATTTTTTTATTGTTGAACAATAAAAATTCACACTGTTGGTAAATCAGTTTAGATGGTTTGCGATGGACAGCAATGCACGGAAATTTATTGTATTGAAGGTAAGCTCTGCCTTACCTTACTATCGATCGATAGACAGGCGGATATAGCTAAATTATTTGTGCTCTCTTAGCTGATTATGAATAGTTTATGGTGTCCCTGGCGTGTATTAACATCTGACAAACTTAATATACCCCCTGTGGATAAAAATTACAAAACTACCTGCGAACAAACTGTTGATACTTGCATAGTAATCTGCAAATGATGGGACATTCGCTTTGCATGTTGTAATTTGTTGGAAGCAGTGCTTTTGGTTTATTAGCGTAAGGCGTTGTGAATTCAAAGCTTCATAATGAGATGTAGTTGGTTGTAACTGCTTTCGATTCGCCAGGAACGTCAGCCAAACAAGAGGAAAAGAAAAAGTCTTAAATATCTCAGTAATTACCAAACAAAAGCCTTAAGTACTTGTTAACAAGTTTGATATCTGTACGATTTACATGCTGTTATTGAGCGAAAACGTTTCCATCTCGCTCTTATATAACAAAAAAAAAGGAAAAGAAAAAGAAAAACACGAAATTTCAATACGGTATTCTTCCACCGTCAACTGGTTGGTTGGCAGATTGCTACAATTTTTTTTATTTAAATATTTTTTCTTTCTACCACCAGCAAACACCAGCATTCATCATTTCAATAATGCTTAACTAACTGTTTTAAGTTTAGCCGCTAACTACAAATTCACCGAAAAAAAAAGTAAGAAAAAAAATCAGAAAATTAAAAACACAAACTTCAAAAGAAATGCAAGAAAAGTTCGTAAATATTTCATCTTACAAATCAAACGAAAGAAAGTTAATCTTGTCCGGTTATCAATCCTACTCAGCATAAACACATGATTGTTTGTGATGCAAAGAAATGCGTTCCTAAGACTCAGCAAAATAAGCGAAACGCAGCTTGATGAAGCGGAATTTACGTGAATTTATCCGAAACATCTTAGAAACGGTGCTCATAGGTCTCAGCTGCACCGTTCAAAGACCTTACTTGGTGTATTAACTAAACATTAGTATCGAACTTTGGGTATCAAAAATTCGCCGCAAACTAAGTAAAGCCGTTCGAGTATTTCACGTGTTTTGTTTTTCTCTTTTCCTTTTGGTTTTATTACCTCAAGGTAGTTGTGATAGGTGTGTATGGATGAATGCCTTTTTGTGTAAAGTATGATTTTGAGGTGTAGATAATGAGACCCACATATGTATTAACCATAATGAGTTTTATGAGTTCTTACTAAGCAGCTGCCTTCGCACTGCGGCTAATAAGTATATTCGCGTCATTGCTTGATATTCTTTACCCTTAAAAACCTTTGGCTTGCGTGTTGATTGAAGGATTAAACGGGAATTGAGATCACCTGAGTACGACCGCTGGCTAACTTAAAAATGATGACTAGATTCGACTGTAGAATGGATCTTGCAGTTATTTTGCTTCTATAATAAAAATAAAAAAAAGTATTTCTCTTGGATGTGACGCTAGGTATGACATATAGCAATATAAGCATTTACACATGAAGTGAAGCTCACTAATTTTTCCTTGAAGCTATCCTAACGAAAGGTTACTCATTATAAAAAACTTTTCTCCGATACACAAATATATCATAGTTAATAGTTAATTTAAGTGGTAAAAGCTTGTCAATAAAGCATATATAGGTAATTGAAATATCACCGAAGCGTATTTGGAAAAGTTTACTCTCGTGTTAGAACGAAAGAAACAGAAATAGGGTGTAGCTGCAACCTAGTGGATGTGTGCCCAATCGGTAAGTGTTATTGAGCATTCATTATAGCTATAGTCGGGTATGGTGTAAACACACTGAGTCTTCAGCACCGGCTTGATGGTCCCGACTCTTATCTACTCAGCACCACTACCCTTGGAAAGTGATTACTCTAGATGTCTTCGCAAAACCAGTGTAGACGGTGCCAAAGTTTGCAACAAGTATTTCGATCAATCAAAGTTACATTTAGCTCAAATATATATCAGCCCGCTGAGCGTGCTTTTTAGGACGCAATTTGTGAACTTTTCAGGTTGTGATGTGCCTTTTTAAAAAAATATTTTTTTCATTTTTCAATATGACTGACCAGTCAGGAGATGGGCCCTGCTCGTGTAATTTGGTGTCAACGGTCAGAAAGAAGAGAGGAAAGAGAAAGATTGGGAGGCAGCGGTTGCGGCCTAGTAGATTTTTGCCCAATCGGTAGGTGTATACCTTTACCGACTGAGCACTCACTAAGAATACTCTACCCACGAGCACTGACTTCGTAGTCGCAGTTCTTACCTATTCGGCTACTCACGCGCGTAAGCATAATATCACATAAACATAACATAGACATGAAACTTCTAGTATATAGTTCTTCTTTTGAATATTGAAGGCATTCAATGGCTCTATGAAGTCCACGAATTGAGGAAAGAAAACGTAATCGCAATATTTGTAATGTCTCTGCAGGCGACCTCAGTGTTCCGTAAGTTATCTTTCTTTTTGCTGCTGAACAAATGGGTGACCTTCTTTATATGGAAAAGCGTTGCGTGAGTGCAACCAGTAACAATTAATTATTAATAAAATTAATTTAGGAAAGAAGCAACAAACAATAAAAGATTCATTAATTTTTCGTGATTATCATTAACATACATCAGTCGATCTCTTATCTTGTGTGTGTTGGCCTCTTAAAATGCTTATCATTGACATAAAAATCAAACTTTATTTTCTCTTGTAATCTTTCCATGCCGATGATCAATAAAAAAAAAGAAAAAAAAATCGAAAATAAAAAAAGAAGAAAATGGAGAATTGATTGTTGTTGTGTTTTGTTTATTTGTTTTTTATTAAAAACAAATTAAACGAACACATATTATGTCGACCGGTTAAAGAGTGAAGACTTTACCGGCAGCCGTCATCGTCATCATCAACATCATCGTCAGCATTACTGGCAGCTCTAAACTTTCAACAGCGTTGCATATTAAAACGAACATAAATGGAAGAAAAAAAAAGAAAAGAAAATGAAATGCATCGAAAGAGATAATGTTTTCGTTGTAGCTTCTTAATAAGTTCGTTTTGATTACACACATTCTGGGTTTGCTTCTTGATTTTTTTTTTTTTTTTTTGGTTTCTAACCAGTTCGTTGTAGGTGTTGTTAACACTACTGAGGAATGCAATAAATTATCCTTATGGGAGAAATAGACGTAGATAATTTTAGACAAAGGCTTCTTGTTGAACCCTGTATTCTTTTTTTTTTTTTTTTTTTTTTTGGGGCGAAAGGTTTCTCTACTGATTAAATTTATTAAAGGTAGAGACTTAAGTAAACGTTCGTTTTTTTCCCTTTATTTTTTACAGTTAAAATTTCCTTCAAGTGATATGGGTTGTGATAACAAATGATTTCATGTTGTTTTTAAACCCACCGCCAGAAGGCAAATAAAGTTAAGCATAGCGTTTGCAATATATAAATACAAGCTATTAGAATATTTTGATGCCTCAGATTAAGCTCAGATTCTGACACTACTTAAAAAAAAAAAAAAACCAAAAATTACCCCTAAGAAGAAAGTAATTATTAAAGAATTTTTTCCATGAAAAATGCTTACAGTCCAACAAATGAAATTCGCTATATAGAGGCAAGAATTCGAAGATCGCAAAGCTTTCACTTAGAGCTTAAGGACGAAAACGGTAGATGCTTATTTGTAAGCAGGTTTCGTAATATTTCTATGCAGACAATAGAAATAAGAAATTCGGCTTAAACCCGACCTGCTTACCTCTTTCGTTGCTTTCATTTTCAAGTCACTTCCTAACATTTCCATTTGAAATCACGTGCATGAAATTTAATTCATTTAAAAAGAGCAAGATAAGGTTTCATCTCAGTTTTCAATCGAAGACGCAAACGACTTAAATATGCTTCATTGCGTATTTATGTACGTAAGATATTTCTGAAAATGCATTCTTGCTCACTTAGTGCCGTTGTTTAAAAGAGTTTATCGGAAACTGGTGTCATTCTGTACAATTTAATTGGGGGGAGGGGGGAGTCATCAAGAGCTATCGGTCACTTGTAATACTTCGTAACAGATTGTCTCTCATAAACTTAAATCTGATATCAAAAAATTCGTCCTTTTTTTGGGACCCGCAAAGGCACATAAGGGAAATACTAAAATAAGAAGGTTCAGTTAGCTTTACCGACCTCATATCTATTCATTACTTCTTGCTCTATAGAGAACACCAATTTCAGGGCAAAAAAGGCGGCGAGCATCGTTATGTACTGCAGTCCATTTTCTGGTCCAGTATAATTTTCGAAAGCATGGCACCGCATCAAACATCTACTCGTTATGCGTGAAGCAATTCTTCAACTACTCCCTTGGCTTCTTTGCGTCCGTACTCAGGTAGATAAAAATGAATCTTATCGCTTAGAACATTGCATTGTTTAAAAAATTAAAATTTTGTTCATGCATTTGCAGCATTAGCGTTTATAGCAATCACAGAACGTACCTGAGAGCTTCTTGCTCTCGATGGTAATTTTTACATTTGGGTCTATAGCTGTCGAGTTTTGGCTGGCTGTGAGAAGTAGTAAGTTTTCAGCTCCATTTTTCTTATTATCGAATGAAAATTCTTTCGATCGTAAATCTGCTAGCGAGTACATATGTAAGCTCAAGGAATACTAATAACTAAAGGCATAATAATGTAAAACAGAATATCAAGAACAAAAATAACAATAACTCCACACAACATTTTCCATAAAATCAGATATATTTTATAAATAATATATCTGATTTTATGGATTTTATATATATGTATATATTGTATGTGTATTCGAAAGAAAAGATGGCAAGTTATTGTTGCCGCACAATATTTGCTAATCAGCATCTATTTTGTTCTCTTCAAGAGAAGCTTTCCTTAAGATGTGTCAGCACGTTTTCCAATCATCGAAGCACCGCTGGTGTGCACTTTTTTGCATGGCCTTGACCTCTTCCAGCGATGGGGTCTTTATCTCCTTCTTTCACAGGTCTTTTCAATCTTGTGAACAAGAACAATCCGCAGGATGCCAAGTCCGGTGAATACGATGGTTGAGGCATGATTACTGCGCTGGTTTGGCCAGAAAATTACTAACAAGCAAAGTTCAAGTTTTGCAATTTCGCCACATTTCACTCCCACTTTTCATGCCCTAAACGGAACATATATATGTATAGAAAAATTAGAAATAAATTTGAATTGAAATTTCGTTGCAAATTGTAAACGTACTAATAAAGCGATCGGGACTATTTTCGCGCCAACGATGAACGAAGGTGACTCTGACAAACATTTGGATCACAGGTTTCTAAAAATACCTTCCCGTTATCGAAAAAAAAGTAACGCCTTCTTTTCGAGGCTGTTTCAGTTTCCTCCATGTTACGGTTGTACACATGAATAAGTCGCGTCCAATTTATGTAACTTCACATTCTTAATCGAACTAAAAATATCAAAGTCAAATTTCAGATTCCCATCTTCTTCTTCAAAACTATAACAAGTCGAGAAAAATAAGACCAAAATGATGTTTTTCGTTAAAAATGGGTACCAAAAAATTAGACCATGTAGGACGAAGATGATTGTAGGCACTTAAAGGTATTTTCATATAAGTAAAAGTCACGTGGTTTTTCTGAAGACCGAAAATTAAAAAGGATCAAAACGACGTACTAGGTACTTCTAGTGTTAATCACAAGCTGTGTAGGCCAACGTCAATGAAATAAATGCTGTAGGTAAAGAAACTATGGCAGATTTTATGCAACAACATCACTTTCTTTGCTTAAGCTCAAACATTGGAAAATTCTAAATAACACGTTTTATCATATAAGGAATGTTATTTTGAATTGAAACCTTATACAAACACACTCTCCTGGTGATAAGGGAAGCGGTTTGCTTCTATCCATTAATGCGTTGGGATGTTTACATTGTTATTGCCAACAATTGGTTCTTCATACAATGTTGTCTGAAGTAAGAAGAAAACGGTAGAAGTTGTAGCTTTTCACTACATGAGATTAAATTATTTATTTGTATTTTTTCCATAATTAAGTTAAACTTTTAAATGCACTCCCTTGCTTTAGTTTTTCTTTTAATTCATAGAACTTTTTTTTTTTTATTTTGAGTTATTGTTTTGCTTATCTGGTTGTTTACTTTCTCTTCCTATTTTATTTCATTTATTTACCTTTATATTGTTCTTCGCAGACCAATGATATCATAAGTATTCTGTTGTGTATGCAGCAAGTAGAGAACTTCTTTTGGTTCGATTCGTATAAGCTCATAAAGTGAACCTATCGAAAAGTCTCTCAAATCAAGTACGCATTCGATATCGATAGTCAAAAATCAACCCTTATCCAATTGATTACTTTCTATATCTTTCAAATCTATATACGATGATAGAATGCAAAATGAAGAAGTATATCGTACTCACTTACTTCTGACCACAAATGCTCTGGTGTAGACATTGCACTTAACTACAATACTAATAAATCAATTTTTCCAAAACATTACGAGAGGTCTAGAAGTTAAGCAGTTGAATTATGCGTAGATGCAACAATCCAATGCATGCATTATCTAACTGCTGGCCAGCAATTGAATACAGAATTTTATTTTCAGTCCTTCGAACTTGTGTGTTCGCAAACTTCGTGGTGCATATTAAAGGAAGTATAAGCAACTGGTTTTAATGAGTAATATTTTACGTTAAGGTGAGAGAATGCAATTATTATTTAGGGATCTTATCTTGAAAGTTTAACTATTAATTGACAATAATAATAAACTTTCGAATTAGATGCACGCATTAGGGATTAAGCTTCGACAAAAAAGCGGCTGTTTGATTTTATCTCTGTAATACACGAAATACACGAAAATTAGTCCATAAGAAGATATTCATACGTTCATTACAACCTATGTGCCTGTATGTCTAAGCAAGTGAACCAAAAATAGTTGGAAACAAATCTTTGTGGCTGTTTGCACTCCCAAGTGTTTAGTGAACATATATAAAACAAAAACTTGTTAAAAAAAACGAAAATGCGTTTTTTTCCTCGATTCAATTGTTATTCGTTTTATTATCTCGTACAACAACAACAGTATCCTTATTAGTGCATGATATTGTCAAGGCAGACGGTCTTAATTTTTGCGAAGCCACAAAGCGACAACAATTGCGAACAAACAAACAATCACACATACACACGCGAGCACGCACATACATAAAGAGACGAAAAATCAGTTTTTCCTGCATCCACCATATAGCAATTGTCCCATGAACTTGTGTATAGAAAAATTGACGCACCCCCAAAAAATATCAACAACATAATTCGTTGGATTACGTTTCGTAACTTAGCGTGCGCTTATGCATGGTTTGTGTGCGCGTTAGCGTGGAGAGGACGTCGTAGTCTCCTCAGCGTAGATATGAAATTGCGATAACGCATTACACGTTTATTATATGAACGACGTCTGGCGAACGAGAAAATTCATTGTAGTGATATGTGCTTTTGTTCCGAAAAGCAGTAAGATATTGTCATATAAACAACAATGACAACAAAAACAACAACAATAGTTAGTTTTACATGCGAACATATGCCTGAACATAGTGCAAACATTTATTCGTTGCATAAGCATTTAATGCAAGCCGCTTAGAAACATAAACAATCGCATATATGCACGTAGAGAGACACACTCGTTTAAGCTTATACATAATATAGATATGTATAGGAAAGGGTATGTGTGTGTGTGTGTGTTTGCGTATAGAGATGAAGTATGAAAACAACAACAATAAGAAGTTACTTTTACGATAATGGTATAGATGGAATTACCAATAAAAACAACAACAAAAACATCAATTCTTAATACTCTTATAGACCACGAAATACTAGTTGCGGTAATAAAGAGTTTTTTGACTCTGTTTGGTTGATTTTGTTATTGTTGTTATTTTTATTCTCTTCTATGCATATACAATATCTTAAACACATTTTTGTCTTATAATATTTTCTTAGCACAGGCGGGGGTGTTTAAAGCAATGTTGTTGCCGTTGTTAATACGGCCGTTGTATCGGTTTTTGGTCTGTTGGTGTTGGACGATCACTTGTAAATTTGTGTGGCTACACGACTAATATGAGACAATGAGGCATATGAACAAATAAATACACACACTCACAAATTTACACATTCATTTAATCGCATACACGCGCATACAGGCATAACAAGTTTAATATCCGTACCAGACGACGAAAAGTATGTGGAGACAAGTTCATGAGATGTTTGACAATGCTCGGTTATATACAAACAGCAACTTAGCCAACGACACCAGCAAATATTTATACATATATACACACATACATACAGCCTGCAAGTGTATGTTCGCTTGATATAGTGAAACTCTCAGCGGGCGGAAACCTGTGTAAGCTCTGCTTAACGCCAACGCATGCATCATGTATAGGTTGTGGCCATATACGAAACGACTTTAGTTGATGATGCTAGCTAGCTAGCTAGCTGCATGTATGCAAACATATGTTGCTGTAGATGTTGTTGTTTGTAAGTCGTCATATAAGCCTTGACAATGATCATCATTAATAAGCAGAAATTTGTGGACGTTTTCTGTTTCTCTTCATCATAAATGTTATGCATGTTGTTGTTATTGTTGTTGTTGTTTTCGTTGACTTGCTTTTTCATTACGATATTATATTCTCTTCTTTTTTTTTGTTTTTTCTTTCCGTTTGGATTTATAATTCCTTGAAAATTCACATTGAAATAAACTTATATGTGTACGGTTGTAGTTGTTGTTGTTCAAGATTTTATGCCGCATTATTATTTGACTTGTATGCTGGTGGTGGCATAGTCGTTGGTGATGGCGATAGTGGTTTAACACGATGCCAATGCAGTAATATCAACATCCTCATCATCGTCGCGAACATCATCATCATCATCATTATCATCATCGTTATGCCGTATTAGCTGAAATCGTCATCGATATTTAAAGTCATACAACAAAGTCATCATAAACGAAAAATGGGGGCTTGGTTCACGGGTTCGTATGCAATATGTGTGTGTTATGTGGAAGCGTATATGCTTTGCGTTGTTTGCGACTTGTTTAGCGGTGTTTAGTGCAGGTTTTTCCCACTAGTATTCCAAGTTTTCCCGATAAATGTCAATGACATGCTTCATCACTATCATGAGAGACCTTTAAACAGCCACAACAACAAAGTCTAAGCATTGCATTGTGACCTTTTATCGTTCAAATAGCAAAAAGTATCCAAGCTAGCGAAAGGGCAAATAAATAAATTCAATTTATTGATTGATCGAAAGATGTTATCTCAATATTGAAAATTATTTTCAAAAAAAAAGGTTCACATTCTAAAATGTACGAGAGTACAGAGTACAGCAATGTCCTGAAAAACATATAGAGTTACGGATAAAACAATGTGAAGAAAAATTCCTATTTAATCAGAAAAGATTCACTAACTACTTTGGCAGAATTCTGTAAAGACTCTAACTGAACTCTACTGTTGTAGTTAGTTAACATAATCTTTTACGTGACCATACAAGATAATGGTTAGATTTAGACCTGTTGCCACATGCGTAAAACTTTGGCGGGAGAATCTTAAACGAAAGTCTTTGGAGAGCATTTCCATACATGTATAAGTATTTCCTAAACATGCCAAAATAGCAGTTGACAGATTCCAGTTTCAGCATACCGTGTTTTCTGTGACCGTTCATTCTGGGGGCGTCCCCTATACGTGTAATACGGGGGCTATCAGAGAGAAAAAAGAGAGAAAAGAGGAAAAAAGAAAGAAATAGAAAGATGATGGCCATAGCCTGTCTCATGCCTTTACCGACTGAGCGCTAAGTGTATTTATGACGAAAGAAAACTCTACCTCACTTGAGATGTGAACACGTGAACTGTGACTTGGTAGTCGCGGTGCCGGCTACTCGGCCATCATTTTAAAGATATTCTCGTAGAAATTCAACTTAAGTAAACGAAGTTCCCTAATTCTTTCACCCTCTCACCGCATCCTATTATGTACCCAGTGAACTAATTGCCGCAATCGACCGATTTATTTTATTATATAAAAATAAGAAAACCATTAAAAGATAAGATATAATTTATTTGTTCATATACGCGGTGAGCCTTCATTAGGAAAAAACATTTTCGCTCAACTTTAGAGTTTTTCCCCAAGCAAAACTGCCTTGGTCAAACGAGTCCCTAAAGGGCACCTGTAAACTAACATTTCTTGTTAGTAATTAAAAATAAGCTTAATGGTTTCCCCGAGCCACTAATATATGACGATTCTTAAAAAATTATGGAAAATAGACTTTTTTGGGGTATTGTGGAGGCGCAGTCGCCTCTTAAGTTATTTAATTATAGTCAGACGCATTAAGGTTGATCTTGAACTTAAAGTAAAAAAAAGTTTCGTAGAAAACGCCTAGAATTCAGAGTTTATTGAGAGGAGTTTTATATCTCACAACTCAGACCTATTTGAACCTACGTTTTTCTGTTCTCAATTTTTGTATAAATCCATCGTTAATATCAACATATGAGTTCAGATCAATCAATACAAGGTCGATCTATTCATTTTTTACTGTGTTCTTTTTCCTTTTCAATATATCTGTGGATATGCCATATGTAGAATGTATTGTTGAGGAGGGGGAGAGGAAGGAACCCTATTTGTATACATTCGACTTAAAATCTGGAGCAACGAGAACGACCAACTGCAAGTAGATGTTTACAATTGCGGACGCAGCGGTTAAAAAGTGGGTTGTGGGGAGTGCGTTTACCTCTTACAACAAATTGTATACAATGTCATGGTAATAATGACATGGATCTTCCAAATGCCATTTCTTTAGTTAACTGAGTCCACCTCTTTGATGGCAAAAACAAAGCATGTATAATATGAAATTAAGTTGCGATGAAATGAATTGACAAAGTGAGGAAAACATTTTCGAAAATCCCTTATTAGGAGATCATCATATAAAATTCATCAACAATCATAATAATAAAATTTCCAATCCAACAAGTAGACATGGACGAATTGTGCCGTATATAGTAGTCATACACAGTTAACCGGTTGCAAATAGCGCGACCTTTGTCCCGAAATGACCTAATATATCATCCAGGATGGGAAATTTTTTAAACTGCTGCACGTCGTGTTGCTTTTGCTTCCAGCCGGCTTTAATAAAGGCGACATCCTCAAAACTTCATCGGGAGAAAACCGAAAAGAACGCAAATGTATTTTTGCTTTGTTTAGACGGTTAGTTTTCCGGCTTCGATATAGATATAAATACTTGTTTAAGTTTTCCTGTGCGTCAATTGTATGTCGGTCAGAAACTATTGTCTGTCGAGTAACTGTTCTTTCTCCTTCATTGAAAGTTCTTAAATCGGTTATCTAGCCGACTAGCGGTTGCACCCTTAATAGCTAATCGCCTGTTATTCGTTCGTAGGCCGATCGTTCTATGAACAGAAGATCCGTCGGTAAGTCGCCCGTTACCTAATCGAATATTGATCATCCTTTCATAGATCAATGGTATTCGGTCGCCATCTCTCTGTGCATCGACTACCTATGCCGACCACAGATGGATCATTCGTCTACTTTTTGTGCGTTCACTGGTCGCGTGCCCACCGATGCTTATTTATCGACTGGCCATGCATTGATTGCCTATTCTTCGAATGATCACATGTCCGTTAAATTATAACCCAGTTTCTCGAGTCTAATAAAAAATCGTACTGGTCCTATCTACTTCCTAAACCTTATCTTACTCGATTTAAATATAGTCTCTACATACACTTAAAAGTTCATTTCAGTATCCTCGTCCATGTAAATTTACAAGATTACCTTTCGTCACAGGCGTTTAAAGCAATCTTTTTGTCATTAAAGGAAAATTACTTGGCAGAGATTAAAAGAGAAATAAAACAAAGTAATTTTAAATAAATAATCAAGATATTTAATGAACGTGAAAAACTGCAATTGGTTTAGTATCAACATTTCAACGCTAATAAAATTTCCTACAAAGAAAGATTTGTGCTTTGAATTGAAAATCGCATTTGAAAATTATTTGCTATTACTCATCGATCGTTAAATATTCAATTACCATTCCTTTAATTTATTCTTGTTGATTAGTAAACATTCCTGCATAATATTATACACTTTAAAATACATTTGTACGTAATGGTCACATACATATTTATAACAAACATTTAAGAAGAGAGTTTTTAATGGATCTCTTTCAGTTCTAATGGATGCTGTTTGTTAAGCTTTCACAATGAATTTAATTTGAATTTTGCACTAAAAGTAAAACGTCATGCTAAGAAAAAGATGAAACAAGATTAAGGTAAAGAGAGTAGGACGGGAAAGATAGAAAAAACTAAGAAAGGCTATAAGTAAAACTGCATTAAATCATTAAAAGACACATTTGCAAAGTACTTTGTCTATCTTGACGTCTCGAAAGAAAGAAATGGTCAACTAATCTTCTACTAGCGCAAGAAGGCAAAAACTAGCTGCATATATATATATATATATATATATATATATATATTTAGACGTTTAGAATGGCAATCAAATCAAAGAAAACGCAATAAAGCAAAAAAATAAATAAATAAATAAATAAGTGAAAAATTATTCAGAAAAGGGCGGTAAGGGTAACGTATGGCATGAAGTATGGAGGAAAGGTATTCATAGGCATTAAAAACTTAATGGAAGCAAATGTATCAAAATAGTTAATTGGAACTGGAACACCAAATGACGTATGAACAGCAACAACGGCAACAACAGCATAAAAACCACGGGAAAAAAAG
Organism: Glossina pallidipes; assembly: GCA_000688715.1. Classification (NCBI taxonomy): domain Eukaryota; kingdom Metazoa; phylum Arthropoda; class Insecta; order Diptera; family Glossinidae; genus Glossina; species Glossina pallidipes. Next base: position 776,083 of record KK499777.1, read on the forward strand.
AACGCAATGAAAATAGATGAAGCGAAAGGTAAAAGACAGACGTAGATGAGAATGAGGATTGAGTAGTAGACGGGGTATGTTACGGTAAGTGAATGAATAAAGTTTCAAATTGTTCTCGTTATTGTTCTTCAAAGTGTGCACACAATGTACATCTGCACGCTGCATAAATACTATTTGGTAAACACGCGTCTTGACATAATGATGAACACCCTTTTCCAAAGGTAAAGCAAGTGCAATGAATGCCATCGCATCACATCGTTACGTATTGTGTCTGGCAAGTGAATATGTATATGATGTGATATGCTTGAATCCATCCAGCGTCGGAGACGAAAAAAAAAAACCGAAATAATTTTCGATATAAAGAGATAAATACTATGAGCTCAGGCGACCGAGTTATATGACACGCATTCGCAAGCATAATGATGGTGATCATGATGACGACGTTGATGACTGAAGACTTTACCAATGTTGATGGCGAAAAAAAGAGTCCATTCACACACATACATATCTTTCGACTTTTATATACATTCGTTTCTTCAGTTTTATTGTTGTGTTTTCATGCAAAGCTTTCGGTCTCTTTTCTGTCTTTTGTTTATTTATTCATTTATTTTTCTTTTCTTGCTCTCTACGCTTTTATTGTGAAAAATGAACTAAAACAAATTAACTCCATTAAATAGAGTACAACAACAACATGAGCAACTTATATAAAATTATTTGCAACGCGCGCCTGCAACTTTATATAATAGACAGCAAAGTTGAGAGAGCGAAATAAGAAAAAACTAAAAAAAAAATAGTAATAATAGAAAAGCAAAGAATTACTAAAGCTGGAAATTTTCGCCTTTTAAAGATCACGATTCTCATACAAAATGAAATATAACAAAAAACAAAAAAAAAGCATAAAAATGCTTTAAAACGTTGGTCAACTGCAACCGCAACAACAAAAACCGCAATAGCAAGCAATTCTACTTGATAGGCAGTTAGCCAAGACAAACTGAAATTGCTTTAGCTTTTTCGTTTTTTCCTTTCCTTTAGTTTATAGCAATTGTCTAAGAATTGAAAACGCAGGCGCACATGCATGCGCACACATACACGCACTTATAGAAACAGAGACACAGAAGCCATTAGCACGTCTACTCTAGCTGTCGACTAGGTTAAGGTAATTGCTCGACAGCTCAAAACATTGCTTGTCTCCTCAGCAAACCCCAGCGCGTATAATTCGCTGCCAATGCCACTGTCAGTGGTAGCGAATAATCTCAACTATAACCATCATCATCATTATCGTCATCATTATCCTTTTAGGTTAAAGGCGGGCGGAAGTGATCTTCTTCTGCTCTCGTCATTAGCACAACTAATGGATGTTCACTAATCTATATGCAGAGCTCTTCTCTTCTCCTATTTTTATAACATCAACTTTATTGAATCTGTGCTGAAAGATGGGCCACACTTTTTCTAGGCGTGAAAACTTCTAGAGACATGCAACCGAGCTTAGCTGAATGGAAAACTTTTCAGATATTTTACGTATTAATGTTAATAGCGTGCGTCTAATGTGAAGAAAGTCCACTTCGTGGAAGAGGTCATTTCAATAGTAAAATTAAGTTTTTCTTTAGCTCAAGTGAACCGAAGGAACTCTAGCAAATCGAACGAACGTTCTTTTGGTTTGGCAACGGACAGAGCGCCTGCTTTAAGGTAATCATTGATTGGATTCCTGCTTAGACGAAAGCCAAGGCTCTCAAATGACTAACATATCGTAAGCTTCAACTATTTTTCAGTGTTCTTTAAATTCATTTCTAAAGAATTCATGCTTAATTTTTGGTAATAAGGTGAGAAACCTTTCACGCGATATTAATTTCCTTTTTTCGCAGTACTTGCTTTGGCCTAGCATTGCCACTACACTAGTTCATGGAGAACAAATTTTCAAGCTAACAAATCAAATCAAAATTTCATTTCTTTTCAGAACTTAGTTTACTCACAGTAGCTAAGCAAACTTTCGCTTTTTCAGTGCCATTTGACATAGAATAATACTTTTTTTATTCCAAATTTTAACTATATAACATAAACACAAGTTTGGTTTATAATATCTTTTCGAAAAATTTTGGAAAAAGTTCTACTTTAACTATATTTTGCTTTAAATCTATCCGAGATACTGCGCCATGCGGTGATGTGCATCTAAGCCCTGTGTGTAACTGTGATGGTTCCAACACTGCGAAGTTGTTAAGTAATGAAGTATTAAATAAGCCTCGCTTTCCATGGCGTTGATGGCGCGGCGCATGTCTCTTTGTTTACCCTAACACTACAGAAGTAGGAAGACTGCTGATTATTTGTCTTAATGGAGAAACCGGCAATACCGACCTTACTTATTCTGTGCGTCATTGGGAACCGTGAAATGAAACAGGAACAGATGTCCACATAAAAAAGCTGGACTCTCAGTAATCTCATTCACCTATTTGTACCAAAGGTTAAATAAATACCAATTGAAAGTTTGAGTTTCTATTACATTTCTGTTCCCCCCTATTTTTTATTGCCTTTTCAGTTTTTTCACAATTGTAGAGCTGCTAGCGAATAATTCTCACTCGTTTACAAACTCGTTGTCACGTTTCAGCAATTGGCGTCCCCTTCCGACAACGTAAGAGTTTCACGAATTCAAGGCTGGAGGTGCGATGAAAACGTTAAACTAATACCCAATAAACGCCTGAAAGGCACTGTAATGAGTTGATATACTTAACAGGCAATACACTCATAGTCGATAAGCAAAGGACAGAAAGCTTCAACTTTGGAAATATATTGTGAGTTGGTTATCCACGATCAGATTTGAAAATACATGTGATCCGATATGCTGCCAATAGAGAAAGATTTGACGTTGAGTATGAATGTACAGACTAGAACTCTCTGAAAGTGCAATGCAATGGTCCAGATGTCGCAACCGACAAAAAAAAGGTTGTTGATTGCATTGATTGCAGGTATATACAACTTTTTGGTACCCGTCAACGAAACGTGAGAGGAATATTCCTTTTATTAAAACGTTTGTAACGTGCAAAAGGAAACCGCACAAATTCCGGCTGTCCTTCAACGTAATATCTTTTGTAAACGTCCTACGGGTCGCAAAAATGAAGCTATTGACTACAAATTTGACAGAAGCGTTTGGAGGTGCTGCAAGCAGCTTTGTATTGGAAGTAGGCCAAAACAATCGCAGAAAACGCCTACACTAACACGTAACCCGAGAGCAGCTCTGCCTTTCAAAAGGAATACACATTTGGTATTTTGCTTATTATTTATAAAATTCAGCAGATAAGAGTAGTAAAAGCGCAGCGTAGATTCTATGGGCAATGCTGTAGTACAAAAATGGGAAAAGTTGATCACGTCTACCCGATATTATAGTATATGAAATTTGTATTTCTTTTTCCAATACATTTACAGTGCGCAGCAGCCAGCTGCGAAAACCCCATAAAGTATGTAAATTCTTTGCCAGTGTAAAATTCGGAATTCACTTAAACATGTCCATCTGCTTGTGTGTCTATCGGTCCGTCTGTCCAATTGTGTAGCATCTGCAGTGAACATTACACCTTTCGCAAAAATGAAGATAGCGCCTACAAAACAAGTTGAAAATTACCCAAACCAGCTGAGGGGCACGTCTGTGCATCGAAAACTGTGACCGCCTTTGCGCTCCGTGTTTTTTGCTTTTTGCAAAAAGTCAGTCGCGTCCACACAATATTATAGAGTATGAAAATTTACTTCTTTTCCTTGTCTTTAGTCTTTTTAGAATACCGGTGATGGGTGTAAAAGATTCGGTCACGATCAAATACAATTTTCTCACTTGTGTCGTTAGATATTTTACAGTTTTTACTCCGTTTGTAATTGCTACCAGTAAGATCATATTCCGAATTACAAATGGCCATGTGCAAGAATTTGCAAACTCATTAGAATTGGGATCGGAGGCTTGTACATATGTACGACGTTAATTAAAGAATTTTTCAAAGTTTGTCATAAAACAGTTTACGGTCTAAAGTCTGCAAATCTCATTAAACTTGGCTTGTTCCGGTTGCCAGCTTCAATTGAAAACAATGCCAACTTTGCCTTGATTCTTATATATATATATATATATATATATACATAACTTTTTTTTATTATTTTTGAATGTATTTATTATTATTATCTTTCTTTTTTTTTTTTGTGTTTGCATTTAAATATGAGTCACTTAGTCATAAATTATTTTGCGGTTTCTTGTATATATCTTTACCATTGATACTAAAAAAAATCATAATTTCTAAAATGTAATAAAATTTTAAAAAAAGAACCTTACCTTCACTGACAGAATTTAAATTATTTAAAAAAAAATCTTGTTTTACTATTAATGTAGTTGTCTAATGGAATACCAACGTGTACGGAAAGCTTCTCTACACTTTATTATGAACAGTCATAAAATACGCATAATTTGTGTAATTATGTCGATTTGTTTGTTTAATGAAAACATTTTGAAACGAGTGAAAATAAAAATATATAGAAGCAATTAAAATGTAACGGTACAGCATAACACACTACTTAAGTGTAACGAGCGTTGATAATATGGGGCGTCAGAAGCGCAGACAAATGTAGTTAAGATAGGTCATCGAAAGTGCGAACTGCAAATGCACATGCACTTATATATAATTAAAAGATTTGTTTAGAAAATTCAGCAGAACTTTCCATGATTTTGCAAAGTTTTATAAACTTCAGAGGAAAGAAAGAAAGAAAAGCAGAAAATTTCATTATGCTTCGAAGAAGGTTTTGCAATGGCAGCAATAAGGTTAAATTCATTGTAGGCAGATATACAGGATCATTCGTTTTATTCCGAAAATATATGTAAATAAAACACACTTCTGGTTTTTTTTTTTTTTTTTTTTTTTTTTTTTTTTTTTTTTTTTTTTTTTTTTTTTTTTTTTTTCTTACTATTTGCCCGATCACCTATTTGTGTAATAAGATGACGGTAGGTAGGAAAGAAATCAGAAAAGAGAGAGAGAGGGAAGTGTGTTCGAACAGTAAGTGTTGTGCCTTTACCTATTGAGTAGTTACCATAACTGCGACCAAAGTACACTCTACCACATTGAAATTTGAATTCGCGAACGCACACTTTGTAGTCGCGGTTCTTAACTACCCGATTGAAATTTGGATTACAATTTTTGTCAATATATTGTTTGGACCTTGTGCAATATATAACTGTACAGCGTACAGAACTTGTTAAAGCTTATTGAGAAAAGAACGAACCCACTGTTGCGTTTTCTGCGCCTGGGATGAAGGCCGCATTTGATTAAACATGCTCGTAAGCAGGAACCATTGGCTCTTTGTTAGAAAGAAAACACCCTTGCTGTTGGTAAAAGATCTGTACGTGTAAAAAAATTAACTTCTAGATGGTGCCTGTGAGCCAACAATATTGTTCTTGAGCATGGAAATGGCATTGCAGTTGCCGTCAATGAAGAGCGCTACAGAATCATGAGCGACAATTTCTTGTGGAATGGATTAATATGGCGACCAAAAAGGAATATTCAAGTTAAATTGCGCATCTATATCGATCAATCACTTTGGCGATGTGCCCAATATGTGTAACACGATGGCGCTCAGGACGAAAAAGAAAGGGATAGGGACGAAATGCTGTTGGGTGCGTGAATGCTCAACTCGGTGTTTTGCTTTCGCTGACTGAGCATTCACTATTGCTACGACCACATTGCACTGATATTTAAGCACGCGAACAGTGAGTTGGCAGCCACGATTGTGGACAGTATTAGAATATATTACAGAGCCTTTACGGATTCCACTCTATTGTTTTGGTTCACAAAAATGTGACTCAAAACCCTTTAGTTCTTCATTTTTGTTTTTGGAATATTTTTGAAACCAACGAATCGTCGGGGTGGCTAAACAGGCTTAGCCGTACTTTAGCAATTCAGTCGTCAGTCGGTCAGTCCGCTTATATTTGATGCTGCTGATGTTTTCGTGTTACATCCCTCCCATGTTTACTTAAAGTGGTGTTGCTAGCGTGCATTTGTCATTCCTGCAAACATTGCATCCTTCAAAGCATGGTGCAATGAATTATCAACGATGCCTAAAATATTTATAGCGCAGTAACAAATTTAAGAAAAAGCTTAAAGTAGCAAGTGCGGAAAAGTAGACCCTAATATGAGCACTAAATAAAGTGGTCATAATCTTGCTAATTACACACGTGCTTGCTAGACAATTTTAAATGTGGTCAGCAGTATATGTGTGACCTTCAGATTCTTTTTTTTTAGTTTTTACCAATTCTTAAATTTCTGACTGACAGGCATCATTAAATCGAGTCAGAATTTCAACTTAACCATTCGACTTGTAAAATGTAAATCTTATGCATTCTCTGATCTTTAGGCATTAAAATCTGATGAAAAAAACCTTATCCAGAATGGAATGTTGTTTTTAGAAGGGCTCAGTCCCTCGTGGCCATAAAATTTCGAATAAACTTGACAAGTATTGGTATGAAGCTTTTAATCAATATTTACCACGGATTATAAGCTATAGCGGGTTGTCCCCATTGGGCATGACTGCTTGCAGCTCGTGCCTATTTTCAGATCCAATTAACAATATTTTCATTCGAATATTTGTGATCATAGCAATTCCCGGCAACGCACGAGGGAGATTCACTGGTAAACATGTTTAACTAGAACTGTTCCGACGCTGACGTGTGTTACGCTCATTAAGACTATTTGGTAAATATTTCTGATTGTTTATAATAGAGAAACAAACTTTCCCATAAAATGGATCATCGGTTGTATTGAAAGTAGCTATGATCATAGAGGCAAGCTTCCGGCATTTTTTTAAACCTACTTCTGGAATATAACATAAGATCTTTAATTAGAATTTTTAAGTCAACTTCGATGGAATTCGTTGGCGACTCGCTTTCAATTACAAATTGAACAGGGCTTCGTAAAGATGGCTCACTTCTTCTCACTGCATTACAAGTGGGACAGGAAAGTTAATGTATCCTCTTGCATGTCGGCTTAAAAATTTTCAAAATCAACAAAAACAACAATTGCAACTAACTATAAAATAGCAAATGTACAATATCAGAAAGACACTCTGAAACTCGAGACGCCATTAAAAACATATACAACATAAATTTTAAGCAAAGCTTAAATATCACGTAAATTGTTTTTTTTTCTTTTTTTTTGCTTCGTCTATGTGTTTGGTGTGTATGTACGGCTAAATGGAAAAACCTTAACCTTCAGTTTAGTTTTAGTAAACATAACCACTATGCCGAGAACATGGACTTCATCATCACCATTTTAGCAACAACAACGGCTGCATCAACAACAGCAACAGCAACAATAACAAAAACAATGACAACCGCAACATTGCGGAGAACATCAACAGCAAGAATAACATCATCTTGATATTTTCCTTCAACTATCATAAGCACTAATTTTTACTAAAATTTCAGTTTAGTTCAGTTTTACTTTGTCTTTTCTTTCTTTCTTTTTCATTCCTTAAGTTATCGTTGTTGTTTGTTTTGTTGTTGTTTATGTTGTTCTTGTCATGTTGTAGTTTGAAATTACAACAAGCTTTTATATTTATTAAAGAAGGTTTGGTGCTTTGTTGTTGTTAACGTTGCTTTCGTTAAGTTGTTTTATTTTACAGTGGCCGCGGCTTTGATTTACACAATGTTCATTTTGATTTTGACAAATGTTAAACAGGCCGAACGGACTTTTACGGACTCTTACAAAATGTTATTGCCATTTACATATTGAATGTGTTTTTCCGTAACTATCTATGTATTGTTGTATGCGATGCTTGTACACATGTAGAAATATTGTTAATATGCTTGCAGTTCAGTGGCATGATAAATTACACAATATTTAGCAACGATGTTGTTAATTTCAATGAAAATTAATATTAAAGCAACAGAAACAGCCGTAAGAACAACAAGACCAAGACAACTAAAAAAGAAAAGAATAACAGAAAGAGGTAAAACGGCATAATTGAAAACAAAAGCAATTAAATTTATTGATGGGTTGGTTAATGTGCTACGTAAAGTAATTTCCCAGCAAATAAAGAGAAAATGTTAATGGCAAGTGAAGAGTGACAGGTTAAGGAAACGTAAACCAAATATTTGATAATACCGAACAACTTTAAATTATTTTGAAAACTTATTTTATTTTATTCATTCATTTTCTCTTAATATGCTTTTAAACAAAATTTAATGACTTTCTCTAGTGGGCAACGTAGAAATTTCTCAACTTTCGCTCATCTTAAATACTTCGATCGATACTCGATCTTTGAGAGATTTGTTTCGCTAGACAATGTTAGAGAAATTAAAAAATTGCATTGACTGACCCTCTCTTTAGGTTAAAATAGAAAATGTGAAAATTTATAGCTGCAGCGTGACAAATTTGCCTTTTGCAAGTTGCCACTAATTATTTGCCACTATTTATATGCTTCTCCCTACACGTCACAAACAATTAGTTGTTTGCATTTTTTATCGGAATCGAGAACCATTCTGTTCAGCTCAATGCTCATCTATATTTGCACATTGATTGTGAAGTATAGTTGATTGTATTGAAACCTTGGGAAACCCTGATGGAAGACAGAAACTGTTTTGACGGGCAAATCAATTGTCAGAATTGAATGTAGGAGAGAATGGCCGATCAAACCATCCCCTCCAGCTGATTCCCACCGAAGTTTACCCCAAGATAGCTGGTGCATTTAAAAATGATCTAAAATACCCTTATCGGGGTGGAAACGACTCTAAGGCTCTTAATCTGCTCGCAAACTTGAAATTGGTAAGAACCTCACCTTTCTTGGTATCAACGTTGTGGTTGTGAGATAATGAGCCCAGTGGGCACATTTGCTAAACAGAACGGGCCTTCATTCTTTTGCTAGCACGTCGAGTATATTTCGTTCGAAGCAATTTCTGATCCGAATTGAACGAAAGCTGGGCATTTTTGCTTAATCCATTAGCTAAGTTTTTAGATACTTACCCAAACAAGATTGCTGTGGCATGAAATTGAACAAATCACAATTAACTTTGGCTATCTTCCGAAAGTGAATCATGGGAACAAACTCTGTTTCTGAAATTAATAGGTAGATGCCAGCTTTGTGTCCTCACAGGCACGTTTAAAAGTACACTAAGAAATCCGTGGTGTAATTTGAAATTTTTACTCCCTTCTAATCCTATTGCGAGTAAGTGTTCAACTACTGCCAACTGTGTTTCGTAGTCAAGTTTATTCGTTGGATTTAACATCTCACTCCAACGATTTTCAAAGAACTCTTTAGTTCTTTGAAAAATGGTTAGCTTAACGATAAGGGCTGGCACGTAATACATCGAAAAGTGATATATTTTACATCGACTTAGATCTTATATGTTTATTCTCCATAAGAACGCCTACACGCAAGGTACTCCAAAATCTCAAGCGATATGATTCAAATGTGCCAAAATCAATTTCCCATCACAAACTATTATTTTTCATCTTTTTGCCGCATAAAATATCCAAATTTTGACCTTAATATCTGGTAAGAGCTTACATTTGCAAAGACATTTATGGAGCAAGTGGCCCCAAAAGGGAATCAAGATTGCGCAGAAAATTTATATGCCAAGTTGTACTGGAGAAATTTCTATCAAACCATTCTACAAATGCGATCTTACTCTTTGTGAGAACGACTTTATGAAAGGGCGTCGGGAATATGGTCTCCCTCAATTCAAATTTGTATACCCTTCATTGCCCGTGCTACAATAGCATGTTAAGTTTGTGTGCATGTGTGTAACACCCAGAAGGACTTACCATAAACTCGCGTTTTATTATATTGATCGATTCGAAATCACTTTGTGAATCAATTCAAGCTTTTCTGCCTGGCTGTTCGTCCCGTTTTATTGAACAAAACCTACAGGCCAAAATTTTGCGATATTTTGATAAAATTTGACCCAAAAACGAACGCTATTGGGAATCGTTCAGATGATATCGCTTGTTTGACTGCCCATATAACACCTGACATTGTAAAGTCGTTGCATGAATATTTGTAAGGCGGAGAAGGATGTTTAATAGTCGGCCGTGACTCAATACAGTGATTTTTCGTGCGCGTATTTCAATCTTTAAAACGCTTAGAAGCAAGCATCGACAATCCACCGTAGTAAATGAACACTTCGCCAGTTTCAAGTCTGTTCAACTGTTTCAATACTCATCTGCTCAATTCTTTAGTATCTGGAGATAGCGCATACAAATTTGCAAAACAGTTTCAAAGTGGCCCCAATAGGTCAGAGAAAAGGCCTACAACGTCCACAAGTCTATACAACCATAACTGAGCACATCTTTGCTTCCCTTCTCTCTTGTTGGTTGCTCATAAACCACAATAGACTCACGACATAGATTTCCACAAACTTACTGTACAAATAACATAACGATGATGGGTATAAAAGACTCGGGTGCAAGTGGATATGACTTCCTTTGTGTTTCCTTCCTACTTGTTTTTTCATTAAAATCCTTTTTCAAGTGACACTTTATACGGAGAGTGGCCCCAAAAGTGGTACGACCGAATCCATTTTCCAATAAAGTTTGGCGAAACACATTGGAGGATCAAATTACGTCAAACTATTTTGAGAATTGTGACCCGTAGATTAAAGCCCCATATACAGAGATAAACTTCAGTGAGTCTATCTTAAGCTTTACTGTTTCGTATTGCGATACATCCGCATACATTTAATATACTCTATGCCACAACTGGTAGAAAGATTGGTAGAAGGTTGTGAAGATATACGGGACAAGAAAAAAGAGCGGAAAGTAAATACCACTAACATTCACGCTTAATGCAGCATATTTTTGACCACACTTTTTGAAACATTTTCGATTATCAAAAGCCCTATACCATGCTAACAAGACGCATATCAAATATGGAAGTTCTGCAACTGATGATTGCCAACCCCGGAGACTTAATTGACATTTAACACAAGGTTCTTAAAAATGTTTAAATGTTTATGCCTATTATTATGTTAGTGCCATTAAAAATATATATCATTTATACTGATTTATGTTGTGTGATTCATAACGCGTTGTTTTAATTATTGACAGCTTAAAAAATTATACTTTTAGCCTGAAAGATAGATGGATTAAACAAACAAATCCATAAATAAACACACATTCAACTCCGACATTTTCGACAACCCAGCCAGGGAGGCTGATGACGACTTCTTTTATATTCTACAGTAAGGTTGAATCTTTAGGCATCTGCTTTACATTGTCCCTTGAAAAGAAAGAAAGAAAAGAAAAATGATCGCCGATGGCAGCTGTCCTCGAATAGAAACACATTCACTTCCTCGGCACATTTGCAAAAACTTGTAGCCATTGCCGGACCAAATGTCAAAAGCCAAGGAGAGAAAAAATTTTATAAGACGTTTGGGGATGGGAGTGAGTCCCCTAGCTACGTTCTCCACCCCTGTCCGGCTCTAAAGACAAAATGGCATAGGCACCCCAAGAAAGGTTTCGCCAGAAGTCCCGGGAAAGCATCACGTTTTAGCGTGTGATTATTACGATCATCAAAATAGTTTTAAAAAGCTCCACATAAGCAATAAGATATCATAGCTATGGCAGTTCTAGGCTCTATGACTGAATAAGACGGTAACATGACGAAGCGAATAAAGGTTATCTAAATGGCGACACTGCTAGGCTTCGTTTACGTTTTTTTCAGTCTTTTAGAGTTATATCATAATCTTACACAACAAAGCAATAATAAATTTATGTAATAATAAAACAAAAAACAAAACATTATAGGCGGGCAAGGCCAACTATTAAGTGCCCTACACCAACTCCTTTAATACAATTCGCTCACTTTCGTAATAATACATCAAAAGTTACACATACCTTTCATGAATGCCCATATATTGGACCAAAATATCATGTGACATGATCCAAATTTTGCAAACTTAATATACTTCCTAGAAAATTTATTATTTTTCAGTCTCTGTCAAAGAAAACTAGAAATTACCCTTTCTCTTAAGATAAAGGCCGTTAGGGTCTAATAAATAGACCTAAGTGATCCAAATTCCCTACCGTTAGCTTGTCTGCTTATTTTGCTACTACGGACAAATTTCCATCATAAAATATTAAAAATTAAACCTGTTTCTAAAGAGTTTACTATTCCTGAGAAATCTTACATGGAGTGGGATTCAAGAAATAGGGCCTTGTGGTTCGAATTTGGTGGATTTAATTTTTATGCCAAAAATAAAAAAATTTTAGTTATAAAATACTAACAATCAGATCTTGTTTGCATATAAGGACTTGCATTTACTGAGAATACTTATGTTATGTTAGGGTCCAAAAGATGCATCTATGTTGTCCAAGGTCAGTGAGGTTGATTTCTTTATGAATTTACCCTTACTAATCAATTTTCGCCATGAAATACTGAAACTTAGAAGTTTTTACCATATAAAAATGCCATTCTCGTAGAATCGATTATAGGAGAGGAAATTCAAAAAATTCCCCAGCAAAATTGGAGTGTTCATACTAATCTAGACCGACGAAATACTATTATACGGCGATTTTTGGCGACAAATGTTAAAACTTGCAATTTTTTGCGGAGTGGTCGAAATAGTGGACCGATCCAAACCATTTCCAATAACGTTCCAAATTTCATCGAAATATGTATATGAAGCAAATTTACACAGACAGACATCACATGGACAGACAGACAGACATGCAGACGGGTTTAGACATAATATCGATCGGTATAATAAAAGATGGGTCTAGCTTAAGTTGTTCTGCGTGTTACACAGGCCCGCACAAACTTAATATACTCTTGTACCACAAGTGATGCGGGGTATAAAAAATTCGTAAATAAAGTTTTGCAAAAAATTGATATGAAAAAACAAATTTATTACACTTTATAAAATTTTTAAAAGTGTATAAAAGTTTTTTAATTGTAAAATTTATTATTTTTATTAAATTACAGCAATTAGCACAATTTCGATAATTATTGTAAGGGCCCTACAGCTATAAATGCATGCACTGCAGTAGTTGTGATGCTTAGTAGTTAAAGTTATAATAAATGTCTGATAAAGTTAGAATGCCATTACGTTACGTTAGTTCAAATGCAACGCATAAATAAATATTTATTAAGGTCGTCTTCTTCTTTGTTACTACTTAATGAACATAACATAGATAACTGAACGAACATAATTCAAAGTTTAAAACATGTTTACGAATGATTTTCCTCTTTGTCGAAATGCATGACTTATTCTCTTTATCGAAATTTCGTTTAAAAACTTCACTTGTTATTAAAATTTCCTTCATTTTTTTTTTAGCATTTATGAAATTATTTAAAATATTTACTTTCATAACCCAAATTAGGCAGACATTCGTCCATTCATCCATTTTTTCATTCACATATGAATTAGTTTCAAAACTACTTCGCATAACTATAAATGTGTTTTCTTCTTCTTCTTATTCATAACTTTTAAACCCATCATTTCTCACTTAAGCGTAAGCTTTAAATAATTCAGCAGACAGTCGAAGACAAGCCAAGGAAGGCAGACATATACTCCCTATAAACGTTTCAACGCTTACGCATATACGTTAAATATTTTCGTTCTTTTTTTTTTCGGTTTTTATATATCTATAGAAATCATTTCGTATTTAATAAAAGGGTGAAAAAATTCTATATTATATATAAATGAAGAATTATAGCCTGAGCATGCAAATGTTTCCATTAAATGTGCGTTTTTTTTTTTTTCTTTTCTTCTTTATTCTCTTCTCTTTGGCGAAACGAAATTTATTTATATAAAATTTTTCAATGATCATAAATTTTCTAAGTAACAAATTAAAGAACAAGAAAGACCAACGAAATCGAATTATTGGAGTTTTGAACGAATTTTGTACATCCTCTACAAGGTAAGTGTTCCTTGATGAACCGTTTGTAAATTTTTAATGAGTGCCGGGAAAAACTTCTTCGAGAAATTTCTTTTAGGCCAAAACAAAATTTGGTGAATCCTTTCAGTAAGAAATAGAGGAACTGAAAATTTTAAGTTAACTGTTCATCTAATTTTTAATCTCCAATTGGAATTCGATCCAAAAGGATTAAAATTATGTTTTCTTAAGAGAGGGAGGTTATGTAGTTTCCTCGAATATATCCATAATATTATTGTCTAGCTTCGGCGTCCCAGGAAATTTCTACAACAAGAGGCGATAGACTGACAGATACCGTACAACGATTCCATATTTTATGCCAATCAAAAATGTTTATGTTCTAATACCTTGCTTTGGAAACTGAATTTGGAATCATATGCAAAAATAGGTGGAGTTATTTTTAAAGGATCAGATGACTATTAATGTTGTTCTCTTTTCTAGGCCTCTGTAATTAAACCTGGAATTAAACCTTCATTGGAACCCTTGAGGACTCAGAAGGACTTGAGAAACGCCCACCATCTCTTATAGCAATCACTTTCTTAATCATTCTGAGCTTGTCTGTCCGTTTATACATTTGTCGGCTAGTAATTTTTGAGATATTTTGATGAAATTTGGTACACTGACGCGTTTTTCCCAAGAGACTAACGCTGAAAATTGTTCGAGATGGAGGTGCAGAGTAATCAATCGTGAGCCGTACCTCACTGTAATGTATTTACTTCCTTTTCTATTTACAAAGCGCTGAAAGGCACTGAAAAGGACCCATATGTAAGATTTACAGAAAGCGTTTTACATTACACTTATTAGGGACTAAAAGGCATATATGGGATAGTCATTAAGATCTTTAATCTAATAATTGTTTTATTTTTCTTTTATTATTACTATTATAGTTATAAAGCCACACATTAACGTGCAAGGTACGTGATTATGACGCACAAGACAAGTTATAACATAAGGACTACTGACGTAATCACTTTGCTTCATACTAAATCCGTGATGTTCTAAAAAAAAAAAAGAGGTTTTTTTGGACACTTTTTGTTAAAAAGAAAAGTAGATGTGCAGCCGCCTGCAGTGTGTTAAAGGCGCTCGTTTGCAGTGATCTTGGTTTTGCCGAAAGGAAGAGCCATATATTAATGTATTCCAAATAATGAATGTTCATTTTATTCGACCCAATTGACTTCAACCTCAGAGTCGCTGTTATTTATTCTACATTTTTTGATAGCCTAAAATTATTTTCTCCTTACTCTAATTGCCTGACTTTCACATAGCTGTCCTTCATTGTGATGCAATCAGGTGTCAACTTACGTTCAATAAAGCAGAACAAGGATTACGTGCGACTTGCGCCAATGAGTATGGTCGCTGTACCTAGAAGCCAAGTCTTCTACACAGTTGAATAACGTTTAAGCTGTTTTTGTTTTGACCGAATATATATATGAATAGTTGAATGAACGCTTTGATGGTTTTTGGGTTTGGTTGTGCACTTTGACAGAATTGTGCAAAATATGTAAATACATTACATTCCTTAGTAATTGTTTCTTGTCAGCAAAAAGAGAAATTGACGCGACTATGTAACTGACTAAATGTATGATCATTTTCTTTCTAAACGTAGTGAAGGAAGTATCGAAGGATTTCCAAGTAAGTGGTAACGCATTCTGATATCGAGCTGCACGGACAGTAGATAATCGTTCAGCCAAAGAGGTAGATAGATTCTCAAGCTAAATTTTATTCGAATGTGCTTCTTTTTTTTTTGCCTGTGGTCGATTTTGGAAAGTTCGGCCCGCTATAAATCTCCCTAATGTTCGCTTAAGTTTTAAGCTCTATATGTAACTCCCACAATACACGGCTTAACTTACTTAGTTCTTTGCAAACCAAGGTTTTATAAATACTTCCACTTTCCATAAAAAAAGTATCCAGACATCTTAATAATTTGTAATTATATGTAGTCACTGGCAGCAGAAAAAACAAAAACAAAACGCCAAAAAATGAAAATTATCCATAATCGATTTAACAGTTAAAGATAATGTTATGGTATTAAGCACGTAGACACGTTATTTAACTTCGGTAAAAGCATTTTTTAAATACTACTAAATGCCTAAATTAGAGGCTTTTAGCAGCAAGCTTTAAAGAAAAAGTGCAAAGTTTACAAACCACAGTAACGCACATCCAACATAATAACGCACTAAATAAATCTCAAGGTAATTGGAATCTCTATACCTGCGAGTATTTTTTGTGAAATTTCTTTAACAAAGTAGAGGTAGAACAATTAATAAACAACATTTAATTAAATTTTGTTTTTTTTTTTCACAGGCTGTGGGATTATTTTGTAGTGCAAAGTGGTATAAACTATAAGCGGAGTTTTTGAAAAAAAAAGAAGAGGCTTTTTGTTTATTCACCCATACCCGTTATGCTCCCTTCAAAGAAATCCCCCTTCGATGTAATATTTGTAGCAGCGCTTGTTCCAATCCTCGAAGCACGCCTAATATGCGCTTTTTGGTACGGGCTTGAGCTTTGTCAGCGATGCGGTCTTTATCTCCTTAATCGTAGCAACACTTTGTCCTTTCATGGTGATTGAGGCACGGCATTGTGAGCTAGAGCATTATCGTGGTCATGCCCAATACATCTGAAAAAATTCTATGACCTGAGTCAATAGATATGCCGTCGACATCGGCAACTTCTCTAACAGTAAATCGGTAACACTTTTCTTTACTGCTTCAAGGTCATTAATATTTTCTCGAAATTGTAGCACTTATAAACATATCTTTTCCTCAAAGTATTCAATTTCAAGATTTGAAATGAGTTGGCGTCCCTCATTTTACGACTCCTTAAGCCATTTTTTCGACAGTAAAAAATTGTCAAGCGCTGCAAAACACGTGTAACCTTTATACCTATCAAAAACAAGCTAAAAATGACTGATAATGTCAACATATAATGGGGACAACAACAAAAATTCGGAAATCGAAAATACATAGCCCATGAAATTTGAAAACTCACCTTTTTTGTGAACACATCTCGTGTACTCTACACTACGTGGCACGATAATACTTTTGGCCCAAGCACGAACCCTCTTGCAATTAGGTTTGATGACACCACTCTGAAACCACTCAACATCTCCGTCTTATTTTGAAATTATAGCCGTGTAATAGTATTTAGGCGAGCCAAGTCTTGCTTAAGCCTTACACAAAGGACACATTTTTCGTATTTTAGCTTGAAAATTGGTGAGACTATATTAGGTTGAGATAAAAGTTAACTTCAATAAATTTTCACCGCATGGACCTATTTTTTGCGAGTCTAATCCATGTAACGGTTTTCAATATATGACGATTGCATAAATTAAATGGGAAACTATTGCGACCAAACGGTGTAGACTACTAAACGGACGGCTTTATCGGTTTCAATGATTTTTGCTTACATTATTTCGGTAAGCGCTTTTCTATTCTGTCTAGCACTATTCCGAACTGGGAACAGATATTTTCGTCTCCTTCAGGAAATTACAAAATTGCGTTTTATTTACATCAATTGCAAGCTATTTACGTCGAACAGAAGTTTCCGTCCAGGTCGGGAACTATCCTTAATATTAAGTCGAGCCCAAAATTTTTATTTCGCATAATTGAACAACGGAAACTCGATATTGCCTATAAAGGAAAAATGGTACTTTCCCCGAATTCTCACTCGTGGCAATGTATTTACTCTGTTGACGATATTAAGGGCGCAATTGTGACCTTTCTTCAAGAAAGAAGATGTTTTCGGCTAATTTTCGGTTCGTCGGGTCACGAATTAAAAGCTAATCCTTCCCTTTTTCTCCATTCATGAAAACAGTTTACTCGCCGGTTCAAATGTTAATGCGGCAGACCACGGATGATCGTAGTTAGAATGAATGTAAAAGCAGAACAGCTACCAATTGGGCACGAACCCACCAGGCTGTGGGCTCTCCTGTTTACTATTCCTTTCTTTTTTCCCACTTTGACCCAAGAACGAATGGTATCGAAAATGGTTCGGATCGGTACTTTGTCGACGTTTCATAATTTTCAAAATTTCTCAACTAAAGGCGCTGAGTAATAATATTTCGTTGGATCAATTTTGAATAATTGCACTAGGCGATATGATGTAGGGGATCCAATGGTCGGCCTTGCCCGATTACAATGTCCTTTCAACGCTTTTGTAAACAACTTCTTAATACAAACGGAGTGTACAGCTAACATAATTGAATCAATCAAGCATTTGTGTGTTGTGTGTAAGATTTGAAAATTTATGCTGATTATTAGAATATTTTCCTAATAACTTTCTAATTGCGATATGTTACGATTTTGATTGCTTACTCGCTTCTTTCCTATGCTGATGATCTAATTTCATTATGCCGTTGATGAAAACATGTATAGCAGGGCTTGCGTAAGCTATACATTTTCTTGTTATTCTTAAGTGTCAACTTACCCATAATCCCATGTCTACCTTTCAGCCTGTACCCGATCGATAAGCATATGTTGGCGGCTAATCTAAGATTTTCGGTTGTTTTATGCACGTCTCTTCCTTAACCCCTGCGCTTGTGGCTGATTGAGGTTATCCTCTAATTTAATCAGTCTTGAAGGTTTTGTCTCGACTTAAGTACGATACTCTTGGCACCCGGCTGTCAGTTTGCGTGTGGTTTCAAGGTGTTCCTTAGGATTCGCTATACTTCCTTGGCTATTTATCTCAAGCTTAACTCAACTTTTCATTTAAATTCTCGTAATTCTGGCAACTCTCTAACAATAGATAGATCTGATCAAATCAATTCATGCCTTTGCACTCGATTTATAGAATTTAAAAAATATCTGATGCATCTTCACCGGATGTTGCCAACGGAAAGACAAATTTAATGCTTGCGTATGTGAAAGGGAGTGGTATAAAGCAAGAAAATAAGAAAAAGACAAGTATAACGCAACCTATAATGAAATTTCACTGATTTATATTTGTACGAATGTTTAATTTTAATATCGGCTTCAATCGTCAGTGATTTGAATGCATAACCGGAAGCAAAAATAATTACAGTTATTTACACTTTTGCTATTGTCTTAACCCATTCCGTCTCAGATATATGTCAGATATTAACTTAACACTTTCTTTTGTCCTTGTTGTTATTGTTGTTGCTGTTGCTGTTGGTGTTACAGTTGCTGTTGTGTATTATCAGGTTTCTGATCAAGTTTCTTTAACGTACACTTTATTAAATTTTCTATATCAAATAGCAAGTATGTGTGTGTGTGCGTTTTTGTGTAAGATATTAATAAACTACTGTAATCTGTTTTTTTCTCTTTTTTTTCTACTATATTTCATAAACTCAATACAGTTATGTGAAAAATTCATACCGATAGAGAAAAATAAAAAAAAAAAACAGAAAAGAAAACTTTGAAAATTCACTCCACACACCAGTTGATATCGAATAGTTAATCTTTGTTTGTTTGCAAGTACTACTCCTATGAACGTATGTTTGTGTGGTTGCTTAGAAAAGCCACAGGTAAAAAGTGAAAACTTTGTGGTTTTTCTCATTTCATTTTTCTTTTCTGACTCTACTATAACTAACTTCTACTCTTATATATATATTTGTTGTGCTTAGTACACCCCGCCCCCCTATAGTATTTTAAAACAATTTTGAAGTTGTAGCTCTTAAAATAGTTGTACAATAGTTGTTGGTATTATTTATATATCAAGTTTAGAAATTTCATATACGTATATACGCACACATTTTATATACATATAGTGTACATATAGTGCACATGTACTCGTATACGTATGCATGTATGTGTATATTTGCGCTTAAATTTGTGACTTTGTTTGACTTTTAGCAGTTTTTTTCAATTTTCTTATATATTTGCTTCATTTTACCGCCATTCATTCGTTTCTCTAAGCATTCGTTACTATAACTACACTGTCAGCATTTGTTTGTTTAATTGTCTCACTGTCGTTATTAGCCTCGGGTCAAAATAGGTACATATGTATAAGCAAATATTAATTAACTCTCACCAAAAAGTATAACAACAAGCAGTTGTTGCTGCAGTTGCTGTAGTTGCTGTTGTTGTTGTTAATTATTAAATTTTAGTTTTAGTTTTAGTTTAAGTTTAAATTTTTCTTCTTAGATTTCACTTCCAATTCTCTACAGCACACGCTATGGGCGTTCGTGTTATTTAGGAAGCAGTCAACGATATTCGCAATTTGAAAACGTGATTAATGAACGAAACTCATATCAGCTTTCCATGGAATTATGAATATATATAATTAAATATCAAAATTATGTGAAATCACAAGCAATTGAATCATTATAAGAGAATAATCTATAATTTGTACATGAGAGCAAAAATTTAATCTTCTTGGATTTCTCCCAAAAAAAACAAAGAAAAAAACGAAAACATTTTCATTAAAAATCAAGCGAATTAATTTCATATATTTGTAGCGTGAGTGTAGTGAACAAAGTTTTCAAAATGAAATCTTTTAGGTTGGAGTAAACAAAACGAGAAAACCTTGAGGCTAACACATGATAATCGTGAGTATTTTTTTTTTTTTTTAATTATTACTCCTTCTATCCGAAACATTGAATTGATTTTATTTTCATTTCTCATTAAATGAGCATTTTCTAAGCAAAGTCTTCTGATTAATTATATTTAGTTAATTAACTAAAAAAATTCTATATTTATACCACATTTTCGCGTAAAATAAAAAAATGCAAATGATATTTTCGGACAAATGCAATACAATTTGGAGGCAAGCAGCTTTAGCTTTAAGGAGTTTTAAAAAGCATTTATGTTTTTCTTATCCATTATTCGATTTCATAAGCTTCGGTCAAGGATGAAGCTCCTAATGAAGAAACTTCGTCAAATGGCTTTGGAACGTTATTTTATTCTGATGTCTGATAATTTAGCGATAGATAAAAAAAAAAGTTTCTTTAAATATCCTTTTGCTTCAAATAGTTACCTGAACCGAAAGGTTGAAAATAATTTTTACCTCAACCACTTTTATGGGGCCTGCCTTTGCGTGCACAAAATTGACTTTTGGATGTGGTTTGTTGGTGACTGAAAAGTTCATTTTTAAACATGGAAGTGACATTGGAGTTGTCCTCAATGTGGGAACATGGTTACCAGTTTTTGTTTGTTTCAATTTGTTGTTCGATGTGCTGTTTCTGCAAAGTAGCGTGGCATGCCATTCATTTCGGCACAAAATCAATTTATTAAGAGAATATGTCATCGTGCAATCTCCAAAATTGTCTACATAACCTGGCCGCAAAGATCATGGGATATATATAACAACTTTGGACTTTTTAAGGTTATGATGATTTACCCCAATAAACTACGAACTCTTAATGAACAGATTCCAAAAAATTCTTAGAAATAGTTCCGGAAAAAAAAGTTTGAATTTCTTTAGCGTATTCGAAAGGTACTTGTATATAGGTTCACGAAGTATCCACAAAAAGGGGATGAAGTAAGCTTCCAAAACAAACCGCATCGTGGCCCTAACTATTTAACAGAGCTCTGTTAAGGGAGTTGGTGAGTGTTTTTGCAAGTCAAACTTTAATTCACACGCTTTTCACATTCTAGCATTTTATGTCGAAAACAGGTGAACTTTGAAAAAATATATAATTTTGCTAGACTTAGGCGTCTGAGTTCCCGTTTTTACCCCCTTTCGATATAACAGCTTTCATGAACAGTATGCCTAAAGATGGAAATAAGCGAACACATCACCGAATAAGTTCGCATGCATCAAAATTCTGTAATTTTCAAAATAATGGAAGACTAAAAATTTTATTTAAATAATCTTTGGAATTCTGGTACAAATTTTGGAATTCTCTCAAGAAAGTAAATGGAGCATTATATTAGTACAAATGTAGAGCATTTAATAACGTTCTTGCCCGACTGTAATGTTTTTAGCTTCTACCCTCGAGGGCAAAGAAATCGCACACCCACAAAGAGATGGAGTGAAACGCTCACCTGCTCTTCGGCAGACTCTTTCCCGTCCGTCGTCACCATGAAAAAAAACCTGCACTCGTCAGAGTACTACCACCTTCCAGCAACCCATAGTCCAATTCGCGTTTTCAGGCGAACTGAAGGTGATCAGGGGTCAATTTCGGGCAAGTCGCTGGTCAGTGCATTGTCAGGCCTTCTTCAGCTAGTTTTCTTCCACCAACTGACTTCTACTCCTCTCTAGATTCCTGGAGCTTCTGCCCGAGTTGAACTACATTCAACCGGCGATTTCGTAGTGATGTAGTGTGACAAGTAAACGGTCAACATGCGGTGCTGTAACACGTTTTCGGCCGCTGATATCGTTGGTATACATGTCGAACAGCACATCGGCTTAAATGCAACTGCCGTGCCACTTGGCTTTCATTCTGCCCATTATCAATTAGCGCAACCACTCGAGACGCTGCTTTCGGACTAATATCCACTTTCTTGTTCTGAATAATCTCGTATTCGATAAGGCACATTTCAGACTGCGAGTAAGACCGCCGAAACAGAGCTATCTGAGCGCTACTGCAATGATTTCGAATGTCAAGCGTAAACCTTATGTTATTTTGAAAAGCGAACAGTGTCTACTTAATTTAATTTTACTTATGTTTGCAAACCAAATTTTATTTAATAAGCATTTAGATTCGAAGTGAAAATGTAGGGAGTGCGCGATTTCTTTGGTTTTAAATTTATTCGATATTTGATGCGGTAGATCATGTCCACGCGGGATGACACTTGTATTTAATCGAACTATGAATCGGCTTTAGTTATCAAATCTTTTCACAAAATTTTCATAATATTTTTACGCAAATTGTTGATTTTTTTTGAAATTAAGACGAACTTGTCCTTTAAAGTTTTCATTACTTTATCTTATGTTGAAAAAACTGTTTGCGATTTTAGTGAATGCATGGCATCACTAATTTGCGAAATAAACCGTCTTTTCCATCTTTGTAAGAATTATTTGATTCAACTTGTTGAAATCGGAATATATCTTTATATATTTTTTTCCGATTTATTAAGTAAAGTAACATTGGAATAAAATATATTTACCGCAAATGATAAGAAATCGCGTTGTACTTCTCCTTACAAACTAACGAATTACCGAACTACTTTACATAGATAGATAAACCCGAAATTTCAGACTTGAGACGTATCAAGATTGAAAGGAGTCTCGCAGCCAAGCAATCTGTGAAATATACTTTCATCTTACTTATGCATTACAATGTTATTATATTCCATATTATGGTAATTAAACTTAAGTTAGCTGAACTCATTTGCACGAAAACTAATTCCCTTTATATGCATATGCCATTCATACATATAGTTGTAGGTAGAGATATATTCACAGTTATTTACAAAAACAATTGATCACACAGAAGCGATTGAGTGTTACCGACAACTTGTTTCATATGTAAATTGCCGTATAAATATTATACATATTGCGGTAATAATGATTGCAATTTATGGTAATTCAATAATTAAAACACGTAAGAAAACTGTATGAACTTAAAGCGAACATTGAATACCCAACATTGCATGTCTACTTGTAATCGGAAGATAGTTTTATAACAAGTTTGCCTTTCTATCAGGGAAGAATACAGAGAAAAAACTGGGGCTAAATCAATGTGTCCGTCCGTTGGTCTACCGGTCATACAGCATAAAATAAAATGCAACTTACACTCCATTGGCATTCCACTTTCTGGCAAATGTGTAGCGGAGGCGTTTGAAAGCTCAATCAAAAAGTGGGCATGATCAACTCGCAAAGACTTGTATAATACGAAGAAACTATTTCTTCAAATCCATAGAAACGATACAAATGTACCTTTGGTCTACTTAAATGCGATCCTGGCGGCCCGAAACGTCAACATTTTGCAAAAGAGTTTCCAACCATTAAAAACTGAATATTTATTTTATTACTATTTAGCCAGAGAGATAAACTGAAAGAGTAAAGTCTTACAGCACTAATATCTGAAGCTATCGGCCTTATTGAAAAATGTAACTTTATAGGGCCTCGGCTTACATTTCCTTAGATCTTTGATTTCTTTCAGATATTTTAGCTTCACTTTGGAAGTGAATCAATGCTCAAGTTTCTGAAAACTCGACCAAATCCGCCTGCGTCTGAGCTAATACTCATGCTAGGTAAGGTCAGGTGGATGAGCAGATATAAAGCGAAGCCGATGAAAACGTGTCCTTAAATTGATGATTTGTATAAACATTTTTTTTAAAATTATAACAAACGGAAAGTTTAAGTTAATAGATGTTCGTCCTGATGCGATAAACATAAAAAAACGAGAAACTGTTTTAATACAAATGTGGTTTTTCGGTTAATTTATCTTTGTTACAATGAAACGGAATACGGTTAAAAGCAAACATACTTTTTTAAGCGTTTCCGCTGAATTAATATGAAGTGATTAAATTTATGTAACAGGAGGGAAAAATTGCTTAATAATTTAAAGTTGAATACCTGCACAAGTCAACAGATATGGTTTTGTTATAAACCTTTCAATGCAAATAAAGATTTTCTTTCTGAAAAGAAAATGAAAGACAATGTAAGCCGTTATACCTTCAGGAATATTGTGTGTGAGTGCTGCGCGACATTCAAGAGTGCGACAAAATAAGTATTCTTAGTCCTGTTAATAATAAATAAATATATAACTGTATGTGCTTGTGTGTGTCCCTCTGCTTCTTTTTTTATATAAATCAGCGTTGGCCTTTCACTACATTAAAACCCCTTCTACGTTCAACGGTAATCCTTTCCGAGCCACGCTTGAGTACTACATGTGATAAGTTTTGCGTACGTATATGTGTTAAGGAACGTTTTTTATACCTAAATTTCCAAATCACTTGTCGGAAAATTAAATAATATGTTTTGCGTTTAGCTCCATGAATTCTATGCATTGCTTACTCATCATTGGTTTCAGTAGTTAAGTTTAACTTTAATTCGTAAAAAATTTCGCTGATAAGTAATCTTCAAATGTACAAAAAAGATAAAACTCACGCTGAACTTCCACCGAATGATTTGATGTTTTTTAAAGAATACGTGACACGTCGATCGTACAAATGATAATGAAAGAGATAGCAAGAATTAATCAATATAAAATACGAATGACTCAATATATACACATGTGTGTACATACAGAAGCTCAGAACCTTGACCAGATATAAATGTAAACTTTAGCAAAAGTATTTAATAGAGTCATTTAAAAGAAGAAAATTTGATCAGCCAACCGACACGACCAATATGAACAAAGTTTAAGCTTAGCTGTATCTCTACTGTCCTAAAGAATGACATTCCGCGCGTTATACGCGATACTCAACCTATAAATAGGTAGAAATATTTCATTGTCGAACAAGGGAGCCCATTGCATACCAGCTGTTGCATGCATTGTTCATTTGTCTTCGTGAAAAGAACTTAAAAGTCATCCTTTGTTTCCATGGTTACGATTTTCATAGAATCCCTCTTACGCAGGGGGGCATAAAATGCGAGCTCACACAGTCCAACTTTAGCGAAAATAATTACCTTACTAAACATCTTATTACTCCTTGTTTATTTACATTACAAAGTACTAAACATAAGACTTTGTTGCCTTAGAAAAGTTTACGTATTTACTTCAAAAACCCGACATGGTGTGAAGTCCAAACAACAAACCTAACTGGTCCAAGTGTATATGCCAAATGGCCATTACCAACTAATGTTCGCTATAAAGTATTAGAGAAATTAGCATCGCTTCCTATATAAAGACTAACTTTCCTTGGACGGCCGTTCAAAAAGTCGGCCTGCCTGATACCAATGTTTTAACAGCAACTTGTGACGTCGAATACTATTACGCAGGGAGGTTTGTCAATACCTTTTCAACATAAAGAGTTCTCCAAAATAAGACGTTGTATGAGGAATGATCTTGCAAATGATGCGATTCACGCCGTTCGCAATGGGGTTTTAGTTTGACCAAAAACGCGGCCGTGGCAAATTTCATCAAAATATCTGAAAAATTGCGATGTTTTGGTTTAACATATGTGTACGTGGAAGGACATCAGACCGACAGATTGGCGGACCGACAAGGTTAAATCGACTTAGAAGATGATTCTGGGTCGATTGATATATTAAAAGTCCTTTTACACATCAGTTAAAATTTCACAAACTTAACGCATCCACATGTAATTTGGGACAAAAATAGAAAGAAAAAACTTTTGGAAAGCACTAACTGAAAGTCAAGCAAATGGCGGAAGTACAAAGCTTAATTTCTTGAGCAAAAACTACGTTAAACTCGATAAACTACTTAAACATCGAATAAGAAAGAATCTCTACGCCTAAGGTAAGTTGGAAGCTTCGCTTATTCTTATCAATATATTTTATAGATTGTTAATTATTAATAATGTGTTTGGGCACATCGGGCTTTTGTTCGTTCAGTGAAAATCACCTAAAAGTATGTGGGTCAAGATAAATATTCTGATGTCAAAGTTGCCAACACTTTTGCAAAGCAGTCACATTGAGCAATCCATAAAAAAAATCCATGGTTCTCTTATATCTCACAATGAGGGCATTGTTGGGGAGAGAAGCCCTGAGTTCATTGTGGGCTGTACAGGCTCATAACTCAGACTAACCATTTGAGTCATCTTACAGCATCTTTCGTTACCGTTAATCATCATCAATTATCATCCACGCGGCCAGGCAGAGAAGAACGACTGTTTCTATCCACCCACAATTACTTATCAGAACATTCTGTTACGATTTTAAGTACAAAATTAAAATGGATGAGCGCCAATCGCTATATGTAAAAAGGATAATTTTGCAAACCTTTGAAGGCATATAAGAGTTTTATAATCTTTGATTTCACTCTTTTCGAGATTCTAAAACAATCTTCAATACACCTAAGGAATGATGACTTTTATGATACTCATGTTAATACACTTAAGTGATTAGACTGGAAATTTATCAAAAATTTACTTATCTACTGTGCTATATAAAGTTTATTTTGGTTAGAAAAGAAAAAAAGAAACACGAATTTAATGACCAACATCTTGATAAAATTGAATCAACTTCTGAAAAAAAAAAATGAAAAAAGAAATTTTCTGCTTCTCTTTATCAAAAAAGATTATAGAGTGTAATAAAAAAGTAATTATATTCAAAGATACTTTGGCAAATGTGGGACTTCACCGGATGGTAGTGAAATACAGCACAGATTTGGAAAATTTTTCTCTTATTTTACACATATAACCGTTGGTTTCTATATGATTAACATACTGGGTCAGTTGTGATAAAAGTTAAATAAAGTAGAAAAAAAAAATGTGTACACAAATCTACACTCATTGAAATTGATTAATCATCGTTATCATCATTATTGGCAAACAGCATTCATTTGAAAGATTGCCAAAGAACATCAACATTGAGAAAGGAAAGAAAACCTCAAACAAATATAATGCACATAAATGCCAAAACCAGAGAATTACTTAGAAAGTTAAAGTATCTATTGGGTATAAATATATATATATATATATATTTGTGTACATATCCTTCGATAGAGACAACCATTGCATTGTTGGAATGGAACATGTTAGGCAACCGAGATTTTATTGGATCTATACATACATATATATGCATACGTACAGGCATATGCATACATGTATATATATATATATATATATGTATATATATATATTTATATATATATATATATATGCGCACCGACAAGAAATTTCTTCAATCATAAACACTAATAAACGTTTCGAAGCCACAGAGCGACGGAATAAATGTTGGTTTGAGAAGCACTGCAATGTAAACGTTGGTCTTTTTAAGCGTACGAAATATCTGTCTACATACATACATACATATCTACAGTATAGCATTTATCAAGGCCAAATGGTTTTGCTAGACTGAACTGAATTGAATAAATTATAAAGAATTTTTTCTTTCTTCTCAATTTTAATAATGTTAATGCATATATGTACGCGGAGTGTGTATATGTTTATCAGATTTGAATATTCAGGCGTTATATTTAATATATTTTTGACTTTCCGTTTTACATTAGTTTAAGTTTAACACTAGAAGGCAAGCATGATTAAATATTTTGTTGGTAATCTGTTAAACCGCAAGTAAACCTCACAAGGTAAGGAATGCATTTGCTTGGGCTCACACAGACCTTCAGTGCATTCAGTTTTCAATTCCGTTTATTCTCTCATGGAAAGGAACTTTAATAGTAGATGCCGAAGAAACAACAAAAATACATAAAATGCGGCCTTCAAATCATCGGCTAAAAAATCTTGACTTGCATTCATTGCATTCAAACAACTCATATTTACAAACATTTATTTACTGGAGCCTTTCTCTCTTATCTAATTCGATGTATTTAAAGACCAACCGACGATATCAAAATTGTTAGCGGTCGGGTTCGTTTCGTTTATTCAATTTATGTTCAGAGGCACTCATCTTCGCACTAACTTTAAGACAATGATTAGGCTCAATATTTTTTAGACTAACATTTTTGGCTTGCCCTAGAACTGGTTCAGATTAGCATTTGGAAATAATTGAAGTTATCTCCACTTAGAGGATTAAGAGTTTTTAGACGTTGTCTGTATACGCGCGGTAGCTAGTAACAATTCTGCTTAAGTTAGATTATAACTTTGCTTTTGTTTGTTATATCGTTTTCTCTTTTTCTGATCTCTTTATAAAAATTGGAATTAATATATAAAAAACAACCCCAAAAAAAAAGTAAGCACAAAAACAAGCAGCTTATTCATGACTCTAACTTTCAGCAATAAACTCAAAGCCGAAAACAAAAATCTATAAGAACGTTGTATATATGCATTGCATATCGCAAGGAAGCTTGAACACCCTTCAAGTAATGGTATAAAATTTGCAATGTTCTCCCGTGAAACATGGCCGACTCATACCCAGTCCCGGTCATCATTATGGCTCTATACCACATTATGTAAAATATTGCGAAATATTTCTTTTTCAAAATTGTACCTCGTTTTTTGCAGTTATGGGCGTTTTTATATGTCCCACCACGCCCGCCGACAACTACGAACTTACGCATCGAGTTCCAAGGTTGATTTTTGCCAAGAACACATGCCAGGCAAACGGACATAAGCAATATAGAGCGCGCTTGATTATTTTTTTTTGCGGTGTTGTAAGTGCTCTCTGAATTGGAGAACTGCATTGCTCATAATGCCCAATTTCAAGTGTGACTTCTAACCATAAAGTGAGAATAGTTCTGCAAAGTTCCAAGCACCTATCATGCTTTTTACAATTGTATGGCCACAACAATTAGACAAAGGCATTGAATAGCTTTTTAAGACTTTCCAAATTGTTTGTAGGCTGATCAGAGCACACATGGGCAGCTTCAGCCTCTTATTTGAAGAGAATTTTGTCAAGTTAGAGTATTACATATAAATTGTTTTTAAATTTTTTTGACGTTTTTAAAAATTGGAGTCATTTTCAATTTTTATGCCATCAAAAGAGAACATATGCGACAACATTTAGTTGGATTATATTAAACTTTCAATAAGCGATTAGACGAAGAAACATAGTTTAACTAATTAAAAATATTACGCTTTTTGGCATCATTGAAGTGTACGAATGATTGTTGCATGCCGGACAATTTGATCTAGCATACCGTTATCATTGTGTAGGTGATATAACAATTAAGTAAATTCAGCAAGCTTTACTAAATCAATGCCAAATACTTGATACCCTACTTCATAACCCGGTTCACAGATGTTAGCTCAGACTGTGAACATTATTTTTTTCGAAAGTCTTTTCAAAATGACTCTATACCCACTCGCTGTACTTTTTTTAGTTTTCTTCTTTTTTTTTGTAGTTATGTCAAAAAGTACCTTAATGTTAATACACTTCAACGTTTAGTAAAGCAAGATATATTAATAAGACTATACTTCTACTTCTCATAATCATGTATGTATATGATCGAGAAGGTAACATTCTGTTCTAACCATCATGTACGATGTAAATCATATGTCAGAGATTTCATTCACTTATTCATTCACTCACTTACGTGTCCAGAATTCAACCGGCAATCGGATATATGTACAGAATGATTATTAAAAAGTTTTAAAAATACATATCCTACATAGCGTCATTGTTGTTTGTGTTTCTGTTCTTATTTTTTTCAACAACTTATGATTAAGTTCTAATGAGTTTTGGTATTAGTGAGCCAAAGCAAAGCTAACGAGTAAGCGAGCATTAGCAGAATGTGTGTGCGTTGTGCAAAATATGTATCAAGGAAAACCAGTTCCCGGAATCACAATTAGATAAGTGGGTTTCATAAGCAGCACAACAACAACAACAACAATAACTTTACCATACAAATGTTAACTGTCGACTGTTGAATGTTGCGTTGATTGTGTTTGCTTCTTTAAAGTTTTTTCATTCATTTCATGTTGCCATTATTGTGTTTCTATTAACTTCTGACTTCGGCGTTTAATGTATACTTTTATACATAGTATATACACATAGATCTGCGTCCTCGTCGTT
This sequence comes from Glossina pallidipes, assembly GCA_000688715.1. Classification (NCBI taxonomy): domain Eukaryota; kingdom Metazoa; phylum Arthropoda; class Insecta; order Diptera; family Glossinidae; genus Glossina; species Glossina pallidipes. The sequence continues at coordinate 806,412 of KK499777.1, forward strand.
TTTATTGTAGATATACACAGGAAATGAAAATGATTTATTCCTATTTAAATATTGAGCATTAGCTTTGATGGAAATGAGACGAGGAACGTCTATTAATATTTATATAGCAATCTATTCCGCGGATTAAGGTAAGTAATGCAGAAATTATATAAGATAAGATAGCCTAGAAACTATTAGGACTCCTTGGGGTTAAAACTCGTGTAACTATTTCACTCACTTTCTTTTGTACTTCACAACCATATATATTAACCTTTTGATGCTCACTAACGTTAACTCTGTTATTAAGTTTAAAATTTCTTACTTTTTTTTATGCACGGAATAAAGAATTTTCTTTATTTTTATCAATAATAAAAATGTGTGTATGAATAAAAAAGAAAATCTTAAATTGAATTTCAATATGCAAACACTTACCACTAAACTTGACATACATAAAATGATTATATGATCCGCACATATTCTAACAATTTCACATTTTCGTTCACTTCGCTCATTTTGATTTTATTTGCAATTATAATAACAACACTACAGCTGCGTAAAAGGTAAACTCTCTTTGAATTTGCTAACACTCGTTACTCTTTCTTCTCGCTCTTCTTTAGGTATTTGTGCATTCATAGTTATTTTGATTAACGAGTTCAAGTGACTTTTAACACATCTCCCACGACTCGAGAATTTGCGATTACGAACGAACCTTAACGATAAATGCAATGAAAACTTTTGTGCTAAATTATGATGAGAAAATTTATAAAACACTTTTCTACAAATATATAGTTTTTTTATTAGAGAAAAAAAAGATCATAAATTCCCATTAATTATATTAAGCTTTCTACTGCATCTTATGATCATTCTACTAGAAATTCGCAGAAATTTTAACTTTGTGCAAAAAGAAATGGAAACATTGTAGTCGGGCCAGACCGACTACAGCGTATTGTCTAACACAATTCTTAGTTTTGCCATAGAACACAAAAAATATAACCTGCTTTATATGAACTTACTATTATGGAACTGTACATTAAAAATTGGACCTTTTTGCAATAATATAAATAATAATATTTATTTTGCTAGAATATAAATAAAAATAAAGGCTTACTTTTCGTAAGAATGGCTGTGCCCAAGATGATTTGATATTGAGGTACGTGTTCGGAATTCAGCACAGTTAAGTTTCATATCATATTTACATTATGGGTCAATTTTCATCATAGCACATTAAAACCTAAACTTTTCTGCCCTAGAAAGGATCAATTTTCGTGGAAATCTTTATACAGAGTAGGATTCAAAAATAGGCAGTGATGATCCAAATTTGGTACACTTCATTTTTTTGTGATCTTAAATTACTGTTATGATCTGATTCTGAAGTTTCAAAAAATTGCGCCAGTCGGTGCAAAGTTGGATTCCAATTTAAAATACTGATATACTACTACTTAGCCACTTTTGTCGAGCAATTTTAGAAATTGCAATTTTGTTGCATATAACGCCTTTTCAGAATATGGCGCTATGTGGGGAATGGTGGACAGATACGAACTATTTTCAACAGCATCCGTCCTTGGATCATGTTACCTTAACAAACTTCATCAAAATATCTCAAAAACCCGTGACCTGTAGCTTGAACACAAAATTTATACGGACAGGTATCAGCTGATGGCACTTGTGATACAAGGGTATACTAAATTTGTACGGACATATGTAACATCCAGCGAGATTTGAGATAGATCCATCGTATATTACATCGATTGTCTGTGTGTCCGTTCATCTGTCCACCTTGCCTTCTTGTAAGGTCGCAATATTTCAGATATTTTGATGCACATTGGTAAACTGACGTACGTCAGGACAAATGCTATTGAGAATGGTTCGTATCAGATCACTTTTCCGACTACTTCCCATATAAAGTATCTTTTTGAAAAGTCGTTATATGAATATCTGTATGGTAGTTTAAGGTATCTAGTGATCTGCTGTTGCAACTTTAGCGCTTTTACTTGTTTATTCTTGGAAATACATCATAATTCAATACAATTTGCATGATCTAAAAACTCAATTGGATTGTTACAAATGTGTGCCTCCATCCATTTGATCACTTGGGGCTGTTTACCTGGCCGTTGCCACCTTTTTGCAATTAATTACAGTTTCGCAGAAACATTCCGTTAGCCAAGTTCTAGGAATCATCAATGACAAAATAAAACTTTTATTCATTACACTGTTTGTCTTTGTCTTCTGAACTATAGATTCTAACTGAAGCCAATATAAGCGGAGCGGAGTCGAAGTTTTGTTAAACTAGCAGGACACTGAAAGTAGCATCAATTGTTATTGAAAGAAAAGCAACAAACGAAATGTAAAGCAAATAAAACGTTACAGCGTGATACTCTTAACATAGCTGCTGTCGGTTTTAACAGCAAGTGCGTAAACTTTATATGCTGCTAGACGCATAAAAGCGGTGCGAAGATGTAATGTCGGGGAGAATCAAATACATCGATGAAAGGATAAGTGGAAAGCAAGCTGCGCTTACACGTATACCGTCGTGATTATTCGCTACACCGATTTCTATATACAGGAGCTTTGCCAATGCTTGCCACAATGTGTCAGTGCAACAGAATTTTTGTGCATACAAATGATGAAAATGCAACAGCAAGCAATGAGAGGGCTGCTAAGTAGCAGCACTACTCTTGCTATTGCTAACAGCAACATGAAACGTCGCCGCGAGTTTACTAGTTTTTATTTTGAATACTCTGATGGTATCACTACCTATTTAGTTCTCTCTGTTAATACATCATTTGTAATACATCAATTGTAAATGCACCTCCTAATATTTTTACGTATGATTATATTTATCAGCAACCATAAAGGCATAGTCCAAGGTACGTACATGCTTTAGTATGAATTATGTGCATAGAAAGGGCTAAAGACTACTCAATCGATCATCTTTCGTTATCATTAACCATTGTAATCGTCAATTGCCATTATCGGACGAATTCAGGTGTTCCACAATGAGGCCAATTTTCTCTTAAAAACATCTAAGGGGGAGTAGGAGGAGGAGGATCTCAGATTCAAAGAAAAGAAAAAATAATACGATCGAAGCTTTAAGTATAAAAATAAGTTACTTATCGTTGTTGTATTCATGATAAAACGTCTTCTTTGGGATTCACCACTTTTCATCGTACTTATAGCTGGCCGAAATGCGGATAGTACTAAGGTTTATAAACTATTTTAAACACTTATACTGAAGAGCTAAAGGATTAAACTCTTGACATCATTCTGTTGAAATCTAATAATTTTCGCTATAGTAATGTGTGTAATATGTGTATCAAATTTTAAACGAAATTCTCGCGGACCACTAACTACTTTAATACCGCCGTTGGGCGGGTTTATAATCATTTTGTCAGAAGGTTTCCAACATTCGCAAGAAGCTCTGGCGATAAGCAAAAAATCTTAAATCGGTTGAAGCATACCCGTTTGTTTTCATCTTTCTGTCGACCTGCCAGTGGTAAATATTCTCCTTGTCGCAAAAAATGAAGACCGGCTTCAAATTTGTCTTGAGTATTGGAAATTGTCGCGCACAGGTTAATATTGATAATGAACCAAATCGGTCAAATGACAGACTGGCAGTAGAGTTTAAAATCTCTTCAAAAGCAAAACACTGGGACTTATTTTACTCATTAGTCATAAATCTCTTTATTATAACATAGTGCGTAGAAAAAAAAATTCGTCCATAGCCGAATATAATTTTCTTATTTGCTTACGATATCTATCGGAAGGAATGCAAAGTTAGTTAACATTAACAAATAACGTCTTTTATAAATGGATATCTCTAAAATGTAAGCCGTATTTTCGGATAAAGAAATAAAAAATCGCTTATCAGGAGTACGATCTTAACGATTTCAAACAATGCGTATGTAAACCATATTTTCGGTCGGAGAGTATACTTACATTAGGTAAGCAAATAGGGTAACTGAATATCTCTAAATTCCTCATAAAACTCTGTCTTTTGAAAAGCAAATAAATTTTCTATAATTAATTAAAACCATCAATTTAATTGATATATTGATATCCTGCCGAGTTAGCCGTTGACGGTATGCTTTTATTTGTGCAAATAATTAAATTTTTAATTCTTCTTTATCTCTTTCTTACTTTTTTAATTCTCTTTATTACAGCATATTGTAAGTTTACTACTTTTTATGTTTAACGTTTTCCTTTTTATTTATTTATTTTTTGTTTTGTTTTATTTTCTTTGGTTCCTGTTTGCTCATTAGCTCCCAGTTGGTTTGCAATTTTCCACAAAATGTCACAATAATTCATTAACTACATTTTTCATTAAAACTAATCTCATAGTCTTGTTCAGTTTTTCTTTTTCAACTGCTTATACTCTTTCCACCACTATTGCTACTACTTCTATTAAAACTACTACACCACTACTACTAGTACTGTAACTTGTGCGCTATCATTGCCTGCGTTTACTGCTTTGCACTTCTCTAAACGATGTTGTTATTGTTTATATGTGTGTAATACATTCCATAACAAACAGAATGTTAAAGACGAAAGCTGACTGAGTTACTACCGCAACTAGTGGTAAATAAGCATAAGGTGATTGTGGTCGAGTCGAGTGGGGTTGGTTGAATGGTATGGTATTTTAGGTGTGTGTTCGATCTCGAGCAAAAGATGGCGGGATGGTGTTCTTGAGGAACTGACTGAACTAAAATAGAGCTCGAACTCAGGTATTAACATTTTAAATGACAATTTAATTGTTGTACGCTTGCATATGTCACTAGCAATGACAAAATAATTTAATTATGTCAACTAAGATTACCTTGAAATCGTGGCATCATACACACACACACTTATGCATGCATATATCTTATAAATAGCTAACATGCATGCTCAGTCTGTGTTCGATATAAGAACTTGTATAATGCTTTTGTTGTTGTTGTTTTTTTTTTTAATTTCCTTTTGACTTCAATTTCAAGATTTCTTTGCCAACACGATGAGGCAAAACGCATCAAAAAAAAAAGGATAAAAACAAAAAAGTGTAAGGTAATAATAATAAGAACAAAAAGAAAACCTCTCCGTTGCGTTTAATATTATAAAGTATCTTGATGTAGTTGACTTTGTATGGGTGAGTGTTGGTACTGAACAGCAATAAAGCATTACCGCCAAGTCAAGAATATGTTACACGATAGGGAAGAAGCATTATATGAATTCATTCGATTGCCAGGTTTCATTTCGTTTCATTTTCTCTCACTCTTAACTTATTGCACACAGCAACAAATTTTTATAACCACCAACAAATAATGGAAGCGTATCACATTTTCCATAAGCTTTACGAAGCACGTTTAAACATCTGTTTTTGGTCGCAATCCGTAAGCAAGCACTTCGTGCCCGGCACTGTATTTCATTGATCGAGACCTTATTTATTTAAGAAATGTGCTCTTACAGGTAGTCCTTACTTGAGGCTAGAGATATGTCTCCCACTCGGAAAAATGAAGATATCACCTTCAAATTGTGGCAAAACCATTGAAAGTTCGTGTACATAGATTGGTATTGAAAGTGACTCAAATTGGGTAAAGGACACCTTTGCAGATCGGCACAAACCTAACTGAGATCATTTTTGCTCTCTGGGGTCTTTAAATATTACTCGTACGCTACAACAAATATACGGTAAAAATATACACGTGTATTTTACCAAAATTGTAACTATCAGCCGATCCCTCTGTAGAGGATGTATGTTTAGTTATTTCGACTTTTTTGTTTTTATTTGTTTTTTTTTTTTTTTGAAGATAAGTGTGGTGGGCATAAAAGATTCGACCAGAATCGAATAGGGTTTTCTGACTTTTCTATTTTCAACCTACAATAACTAACCTAAGAAAGGTCCGAGTTGATATTTTTCATATAAATTGATTTGGCTAAGCAAGGAACAAAAGAAACAAATTCTCTCTATTCACCTGAGGCACTTGCATCGTTTTGCCCGGTTTTCCTTCTAAGAAAATGTACATTCACGGAAAGTTGACTTGAGAGTTCAGCGAACGAACTGACTGTGCCACTTACATAAACGCCAGCAGGTTTATTTCGATGCAAGTCATTTCTCTTGTTTGCGTGTATAGAACCATAATAAATTTGTTCTTTTACCCTTCATTCACACTTTGGGTGCGGTGCGGAGACAGACTTCCCGGACGCGACATTTAGTCTGCTGCGGTGATAAAGAAGAAAAAATGGTCGGTAAACCACGTCTTCCGCAATATGTGAAACACGCAATGGGCTCTCTAGCTACACTGTTTGTCGAGTAGCTAACTTAGCAAGTTACCGACGTTGCCGAGTAAAACCTTCCCTCGTTGCCTTGATTGAAGCTTACAGCGTGTTATCAACAAGTGCTTATATGAGGCGTGAGCTCAAGGCTTTAGATTTTACCAAATTTGCTTGGGAGGCCATGCGAAGCTCACCACAAGATGAATTGTTGGAACCAGTGTTCATTTTCGTACCAATGGCTAAAACATAGTGGTGTGCCAGCTAAACCACTCAATTAGACACAATTTGCAAGGTTTTCCTTTTTAATATGATCAATTATTCAGGGGATGTCCTCTAATCGCTTAACACGACTACTGTTGGAAAAAAGCTAGAGAGGTAGAGGAAGGAGCGCTCACCTTAGCTGCGATCAAAGTACATTCTGCTCCACTTAAGAACTCGGAAATGTGTTACGAAGATGGGATAATGCCTTCATGTTTTAAGACATCTACTGAGGGTCGATGTATTTGAGTTGATGTTTGCCCTTTCATCCTTTATTTCGTCTGTTGTTGCTTAGCTTGATGCAACAAGAGTTGGGAGTGGGGAAAGCTAACATTTATTATTTTACATCTTAATTAAAAGCGTACTTGATAAACCCTCAAATGCCTCTATAATAAATGATACTTCAACTTATAAGTTATAGCAAGTATTCATGTAAACACCATTTCAAATTTTTTAATAGGGCTATAGAAGAGTTTGGTTCAGAAACCTTTATAATAGTCGGGGTAAAAAAAAAACTTCTGCATAAGTTTTTTACAACCAAAAGAGGTGCACATCCAAAATTCGCTACAAGGCAAACTGAACTTTCTTATCGTTGCCTTTTTCCCTTCACTCTTCCATTAACTCTCTTCCGCCCTCGTATTTATCTCTTCGGCTTTTCGCTCCCTTCGTATTTTTCATATTATTTCATTCTTGTTTATTTGTTGTTGCTGTTATTCTTATTAGTACATAGCCATTACTTAAGTTTTAAGTTTAAGTTAAATTGTCATGGCATGCAATAAACTTTTGTGTTGTCCTCTTAAATGCCGCCTAAGCCGCCACTAGTGTTGTATTTGTGCTCATTCATCTGTTTTTTCTTTTTTTTTTTTATTCGTTTAGTTCGTTTATATGCCGCCACCACTAGTAGTAAATAAGAGCAAACATCAGCATTAACTTGGTTCCATGTACGGACAAAAGGCGGACGGGGTATACAGAGTGGAAAAAGGCAGACAGTGCCATTGCAGTGCAGAGCAGAATGTCGTTACTCCGGCAACAGGGTTTAATGTAATTTATCAAATCCATTGACATTTCAGAAACATTTTAGAGGTATTTATTGGACAACAACAATAACAACAACAATAACAACAACAACGATGACATTAACGTTCCCTTTCATTTTTTCCTCAGGAATCGCGGAGAATTTAAAGGAAGAATTATAAAAACAACAGCAGCAACAACAACAACAGCAAAAAAACTTGAGCAATTTGAAAAACTTGTATTTAAAAAAAGTAAAGTAAAATTATATGTTGTTTAATTGATTAACCACTAATTGAGTTATTAAGACGTTACTCATTAGTTCTGAATTTATATCGAACCGGATGCAAAGTATAAAATACAAGAACGCTAACCCTGATTTAATTTCCACTTCTCCTCGTTCTACTAGTTTAACTAGCGTGAGAGTGTATCAATCAGTTTAATCTTAAAAACATAAAAAATTAAGCCCGATAACCGATAACTTGGCTTACGTTATATACATAAGGATCACCTTCATAGCGTTTACTAATAAGCTGATCTAGTACTAATAGTTGAAACTAATTGATTTGGGGCCGGTTTACGGTTCCCGATACGATATGATCGCAGTTTGGCTTGATAGTACGCGATTGTTTTCGTATCGAGTTGGGCTTTCGGTTCGTTGTATTGTGAGCTATCGAGAATTCTCAACCCAAAATGCAAATTCGACAACGAGTTTGTTCAAGAAAGAGAACCGTAAGGCGACCCATCGTTTGACTATACCTAACGTAGGTCATGTATTCACTTCAAATGAGTCCAAAAACACTTACATTCAACTAAAGTGTAATTATTCGAAGACTTCAATGAGAAAGCATTACTTAATTATACCACTATTAATGATTAGTGCATGCCAAGCGCCTCCAGGGGAGCAAATATGATGTAAGCAGTAATTTTCGTTAAGAGCAGTGCGTTTTCGCTCTGGAGTTTGTACATCGCGCTTCACTAAATAAAAAAGAGGACAAAACAGGTGTCTAAGTTGATCTCTGGTGACTAAAGGAAGAAAAAAGTTATGACCTCAATTGATTTTGGTTGCGTACGGCCTATACACTGGCCTTGCATTTCGCTAAAACAATTTCGCGATATTTTACGAATCCCCGCTATTCACGAAACGTAGTTTCTGAATGGCAGCTTCCTAGGTAGCGCACACCAGCCCACCAATATGGCATTCAAAAAGATTGTGTGGCTGCCATGTTTACGAACAAAGACGTAGCTTTGGACAACCGAAGTTGTTATTAATTACTATTACAGTATTAAACAATTTCGAGAAAATGAGAACTTTTCATTCCTACGCTGGATTGATGTGAGTTGGAATCACCACCTGCTGGTTTTGTTTACGTATTTTTCACACAACCTTCAGATATATTCTTCTTTCTAGATGACATGGAGTTTTGTCTGCTCCTGCGATTATACTCCTTGGCTAGCGGGTAAGAAAGCGAATCAAAACAGTAAGTCAAAGTATTTTATGTTACTAATACTGTTGAACTTAAGATATTTGCCGAATATGTTGAAAGCAATTGAAAATATTGTTATTGAACTGTTGAAATTTAACATTTCCTCACATAGTCACATAGCAAGTAATTTTCAATATGTAATAAAAAGTCAGCATTAAGTTATTTGGCATTCATTATACACTAAAGTATTTAAAAATCCAGGACTTGATTATAGAGAGAGGCGTACAGCTTAGATTAGCAAGTGTGTGACACATACAAACGAGTAACTAAATCTTGAAAATTTATGTAAGTTGTACAATTTTAAACGCTTAAAGGGAATAGTGTAGTGCTTATAAGCAAGCAATGGGATATTTCCAAGACTTTTATATTGTCTTTCTTTTTCCTTTCTAAATTTTTTTAATTTTTACCAAATATTTAGTTTTGTTTATTATTTGCAAATAAATTTACAAAAAATGGATTTTAAAGACTGCCGCACAATTCTCAACACTTTAGGGCATTTGAAATTTGAACGCGAAGCCATTGAGTTGTTAGTCGTGAAGTCCTTCGTGTACACGGCTACGCATGCTACCAAATTATTCTCACATTTCACATCTGTTCGTAATCCCTACCGCCCTTTAACGTATAAACAGCGGGACAAGATTTAAATTATTTTTTTCAATTTTACCCAAATGTAAGGTGTGTACAAGTGAATAGCTTAGATATCCATGGTTCCAGGATGACACAAGAATGCGTTAGGATCAAAGGGTTTTATTTTGTCGATATGTCTTACTATCAATCAACACCATTTCTTCATATTCTAGAATGCAATAGCCATAATCTTCTTGAATGTCCTTCTGTCCATTCGGGTCGTAGCAGCAACTATTTAGACGGCACCATTTAAAAGCTGAATTTCTGACCTGTTGCGATTTATAGTAGACCGAAGTAACACCGGCGAAATAGTTCCATCGACATCATACTCTTTCAAAATTGGTCATCAATTCCCCTGTTTCTTTGAACGGCAAATAGCAACTTTTTTACTCACCTTTTGGTTAAAATAATCATTTACTTACAAGCCCACGCACAAAAAGATCAGTGAGTTCAGCACAGCTTTTCGAAGGAACCCTTATCAAATACAAATTTTGTCTGCTTTGAGCGCAACACATGCGCTTGTAATATTTAATTACAATATTACTTTTATGCGACAACTGCAGCCTCAGGAACAGTCTATTCGACATTATCTTATATATATGAATACATGCGACCATATATGAATAAATCCGGGTACTTATTACACAGTCGGATATAACCAAAAGGTATGCCTTATCCGTGCATCCATCAAACCAACTGGAAGGAATAGTTTTTCAAGTTAATTAAAGAAAATAAAAAAAAGTACATTTTTTTCTTTTGCTCTTAATGAAAAATTGCCATATAATTGAAATTATAGCATTTAACGAAATCATTTAAAGGAAATCACTTGAAATCATGCTCCAATCACAATAATAATAATAAACGCACACACACACGCATATATACACACACATAGCCACACATACAATGAGTGCAACCGCAACGACAAACTATAAAGTAACATAACATTATAACAAATACTTACAACTTTTTGTTGTGTATTTGTATTTTTCTCGTTCGTAGTTAGTTAAGTTAATATACATTTCATGGCAGCAATTAGCCTTGTTTTCAAAAATGCATTCACTTAACGATTATTAATGTACAGCAAGCACACCATCTGCAAACTAAGCAACAACAATAATAATAATAATAATAACAACAAAATCACAAAAATACAAAGAGAAAAAAAATGTAAAAATTGTTGTACAATAAACGCATGAAAGTAACGAATGTTGGAGTGTTTTAGGGGATAAACTACGTCTCTTGGCATATTAACAATTTATTAAGCTTTTATTTTGTTGTTATTGTTGTAGTTGCTGTTGCTGTTGCTGTTGCTGTTTGCAAGCTAAGATTAAACGACATTTAATACCTGATGAAAGATGTTTTTCTACTCAACACAATGATTATCATTTGTTTGCAAGTTTTTATTTTTATTCTTTCTTTTTTCTCCTCGCAAATCTTACTGAAACTTTAAATGCGATTTAGTGCTTAGCTTAGTTGTGATTGCTTTTGCTTCGGCTCTCTTGTTAGTGTTGCATTTTAGTTTGTTGTGATTGCTGAAAATTTTCGTAAGGTAATCTAATCAAACACGCAAAAATAGCAACAACAACAACATTATACGAAGAAAATACTTTAAAGATGTGTAAATTCATAACTATCAACAAAGGAGAGGGAGCGAATGTAAAGCGGTCGGTATAATAAATTCTGACCACTTGTTTATTTTACAGCGAGACTTTAATCTACCACAACAACACAAAAAATAACGAGAAAAGAGCTTTCTTTAAGTTGAAGTGCGTTATTAGAGTATGTTAGTGAGATATAATATGTGAGATAAATTTTCAGATCGTGATACCAATTTAACCATGAATAAACATGAACATATTCACTTTATGCCAGCGCACATATTGGTGACTATAACATGAATATGTTCGGGTATGGGTATGGGAACAAAAAAATGTGCTTACTATCGACCTTAAAAATGCATCAGCAAAAAAAAGAAAAAGGAACAAAATGCAATATTTTTTTTATTGTTTAGTTAAAAGTAATTTTTGGTTACCTTTACAGCACATAATCCGACTATCAATCTAATTAAGCGTAGCTTATCGTTTGTTTAATCTATTTACAAGAATATTTCCTGAAAAAAAAAATATTTATATATGTATATATACGTATATTCCTTTAAGGAAAGAGGAAAATTATTAAGATAAACAGAATTATGTAAACACTTCTTTTACCTGAAGTGTCGTATCCTGAGCTTATAATGTAATGTCAGTTTTACGTTAACAATGAGCCCACTCTCAATTTGATCATTGCGGAACGTCTTATACAAATTCGAATTATAAATCTGTTATAAAAATGTCAATAGCAATGTTATCTTACTCTTCCTTTGCTCTCTCTGTAACATGATTTTTTCGTTATCGATGTTATACCATCTGCAGTTTTCTCATTAAGAGTTAGTGTGCTGCGTAAGTAGGTCTCGGAAATGAAACTAATTAAATAATATATTAATATAGCTATTAATAATAAAAAAAAAATGAAAAGGAAAATTAATAATCACTAAAAAAACGCATAATTTGTGCAAATATAGAGAGAGAAGTGCTTTTGTGTGCAAACTCGTGATTCTCTTATTAAAATATTTGCTATTAAAAGTTCGGTAATTTTTTGTCCTTCTTCTTGTTTGTGTTTTGATAGGGTTTGTTCTTACTGCATTCCTAAGCTCTTCTCTTTTCCTCTTATTGATTTACCGGTTGTTTAAATTCGTTGAGTTAATTAATCGCTATCGTTATTTTTCATAATTCCTAGTCGTCATTTTAATATTGCGGACTTTCGAGAGAAGTACAATCAAATCAAAGATATATTGGTAAACAGATAGATAAGTTTTCGCAATAAATTAAAAATATTAAAAATCACTATTTGATTAAAATTATTGTTTCATAAACGAATGCGTTAATAAAAGTTACGACGTTAATAAACCAGTTAAGCGTAGTGTTAAAAAAAATGTTCGATTATTTGCGAAAAGAGTAATCGGCAAAGCAGTGCCTAAATGGTTGCAAGCATGTGTGTTTATTACATGAAGTGAGAGCGCAATTTTTTTTTTCTTGCTTATAAACATAACTTGTATACGCTGATGCTTTTTTCTTTTTCTTAGTTTTTTTTTACGTATATTTGCGCAACTTTTGCCATTGCAATGCATGAAAGAATTAATTTTTTCTTTTAATGATCTGTGGTTATTGAAATTTTTTGGTTAACTGTTTATCGTATATGCAGCATATAGAAGCAATGCAGACGGTAAGTTTTTTTTTTTGGTTTTATAAGCGAATATACTTTCTACGCTTTTGCACTTGTATTTATGTGTTTTGTTCGTGCATATATTTAAATGGAATTGATAAATATTTTGTCTGCTCAACATTTGTTATGAAAACACCCTCTAGTATATTGCATTACGTTTACATTTTGTTATACGAAAACAGATATAATACAATTCTTTCCTGACACTAAGCATGAATCCGAAAATTGTGTTTAAATTGCATGAGGTGATCTTAGAAAAATCGTTACACTAGAGTAAAAGAGAGAGAAAATTTTAATCAATTAAAAATGTTAGAATAGTAGATTATCTTAAACAAATCATTAAATTTTTTGAAAAATTAAATTCTTTTATTTAGGATCCAGTTCAAAAATGGTTGGGGGAGAAGTCTGTGATTTTCAATAATGTGGTGTCCATTGAGGAGTTCCTTTAACCTTATCAAAATAAATTATATATAACTTTGCTGAGACTGCATAAAATTTCTTCGAATTTGCTTTGCAACAATTGTTCCATATTTTAGTTTCCGAATTAGAAGCAAATAGTGTGAAGCTAGAGGAAGTTTTGAAAAAAAGACTTAATTCTTATTACTATTATTTACGAACCCGAACCGAATCTATATGGACAACTAAAAAGCTCTAAAAAAGTACACAACGTATTCTAAGAGGAAATACCCTTATTAAGTTGATATAAAGATTTTTCGTTCAAACCTATTTATTCGAAAGTTGGAGGAATGGAAAACCCACAAGTCGGAACGACCATTTCTCTTTATCATTTTAAAGTAAGCCAAACTCTAAGCCTGCCTTATCTGAACGTTTTTCGGCAAAGGCATACCTGTGTTTTCGGCAATAAATAGGCCTTTGTTAATATACAATGCGGCAAATTTTTAGCTAAGTATTTGAAAGTAAATAGGCTTTTGTCATTAGAGAATTATGTAGAAACTATACTAATTTTCGTTCTTCAATTAGCATTTTTGATTGAAAAATTCTTATTATCCGTTTTATGCAGACAGATAATTAATCTCCAATTTTTTTCGACAAAGTCATCCAAAAAACTTTTTATTACATCTTAGTGCCCCTAAATTTTGTGAAAAATGTTTGATGAGGAGAAGAAAGGAGCCGGGTGATGGATGTATAAATGCATTATTAAAATATCATACTTTTCAGAATATTATAAGCGTAATCAAAGTAAGTAAAACCACCATAGTGGGTCACCGTGCACCAACAAATGCCAATATTGCACTTTGTTTAGTACAGTAAATGACAACTTTTCAAAACGAGGCGTTATATGGAAAATGGTCGAAAAAATATTTTGACCCGAATCATTTGAACGGCGTTCGCTCTTGGTCAAAAACGCGTCAGCGTGCCGAATTTTATTACAATTTTATACAATAAATAATATATAATAAAGAAGACAGACAGACAAGCTAAGATTGATGAAGCAAGTGATTCTGATTCAGAAGTGTATCTAAAAAATTGCAAACTGTAGGTTGAACGCAAGAAAATAAGACGAACAGACGGACAGACAAATTTAAACCGATTTAAAACGCGATTGTAAGTCTAATGAAAGATGGGTCAAATCTTTCTGGGTGTTATACACATTCGCACAAATTTATTATGTCCTTGTACCACAAGTGATGAGGGAAGTAAAATTAGCGTATGAATAAAATATTGCCTGCACTTTTTTCATAAATATTTTGCTGAAATTTCAGATTTTTTTGCAACTTATTATGTCTTAAATCTAAGCCATTTTCATATATTAGATAAATAAAAGATTTCTGTTTCCTTGTAAGGAAAATAAGTTGAAGGCATGAAACAAACATACAATTTGTGGAGTTCTTAAAACTCAAATCTTTATCACTTTTGCAATAACGAACGTAAAATAAAATCAATGTAGAGCTAACGTACATCTGCTTATTTAATAGTTGATAAGATAGTTAGCCAAAAACAGCAAAAAAAAACCTGTTAAACCAAATAAACTTTACCCTTTCTGTATGAAAACATAAATGTATTATTGATACTTACCATTATGTATCGTGAATACTTAATTCATAAAATATCATAAACGTCACCAGCCACACGAAAAAACAAAATCTATTTTTGACATTAATTATATATGATTTCTACGTAATTCAAGCAAAAACTATTAACGCTTTTTTGTATACAGTATGGCTTTTGTAAATAGTTTATTAATAAATAAATAGTAGGAAAACATTAAATGTAATAAGTGTCCGTCCCGTATTAGTGATAATTGCTTAAATTATTAAACTTAAATATGTGCTTATTTAAAATAGAAAGTAATTAAGCTAAAATCGCTCATTACGCTTATTTATTGGTAATAGATTTGAAAAAGAAAGGCAAGTAAGTATTTAAAGCTTGTTTACATCCGGTTTGGGCTTGTTATCGCAAGCGCTTGATATTTAATGCATTAGTTGGTACAGGAAACCAAGTAATTTGTATTAAGCAAAGGTTTTGATTATACCTTAACCGGCAAATGTATTGAAAGCAACTTTGAAGTGCTTGAGTTTAGAGAAAGAAAAACCTGAAGACGAATTTTTAATACGCTTCTGCCTTTCAACCTCGTAACCTAATTTTGTATATCACTAGGGAAATATATTGAGTGTTTACTATAATCATATATTATATATTATGTAGCATTTAAATATATTTTCCGGCCTTTCCAGATGTTCCCACTTATCATATGGCTTTTTTTTCTTTACTTATAATCCTTTCTTAATACGCTGACGGTCGGAAAAAACTGAGAAAAGAGAAAAAGTTAGGGAAACGGTCGCAGCCAAGTAGGTGTGTGGCTAATCGGTAAGCGTTATGTCTTCACCGATTTAGCAATGCCTACTTGTTCGGCTACTCATGCAAATAAAATAAGAAAATAGAAGAAAAATAGATAAAACAAAAATTAAAATGAAAAAAGGGAGGACAGGAATGTTAGTAAGTCCTTACATATCTATTGAAAAACATGTTGGAAAAAGCGTTGTAATTATTTAAGACATTCTAAGGTATTTTGAGAGGCGATTCCGCATAAATTGTCATAAAATTTATGAAAAAATACTAAAATTCAATCCGAATTTCAAGTTTTAACGTCAAAAGTGGACACATCAGGCATCAAGCAATTATGACGTTAACAATACACTGTTAAGTTAGTCCGATATCAACGAATACAAAACCAATAAAGTTCTTTATTCAAGATAATGTAGCTATCACCGTTCACTCGAAAATTTCTTTTGCTTTCATATTTTTTCTGTTTTTTTCTTAATTTCTTGAATGAAATAAATACTAATTTGAAGACGGATGGTTTGGCGAGTCGCTCGTTTACTTGATAGCCTTGGGCGTAAATCTTGTGAAGGAATCCATCAATTTTATGATTCCAATTTTTGAACTTAAGGAAACTTGGTTGAACAGATTTTCGCTAGTACACTTCAGCCAAGCGAAGTTTTTGTGTTTCCATCTTCTTATAACTAACTTTGCCACCGAAGCTTTTTATCGCATCGACATGTGAATTATTTCGACCAATATCGTTTCGAATTATTTCGAATTATATCGTAATATTTAAATGGTTGTTGAAATGAGTGGGAGATAGTCAGCCAGCAGAAGGACGGACAGACGTGCAGATATACAAATGTATCTATTTGGAAAAAAGGAAGACATAAAAGTATACGGGCCGACAGACAGACAGACATGTTCATGCTGAACATGAACACATATGGACGGTACAAATGTTTTGATAAAGTGAAAATAACCCCATCCTGACAGTGGACATGCTTAAATATCAACAGAGTAAATTATAGCATCTAGCGCCCGTTTAAGAGAATAAAAACGTATAAATAAATAAGTTGCGAAAAATTTAATTTATATGTAGGTTAGTTAATTTAGATTTCTCTGACTATTCAAAATTTTTGATTTATATAAAGTAGTTACTTATTTTTTCTCCTTCTTCTTCTTGTTCTTTTTTTCTTCATATTCTTGTCATTGTCATTATGAGTTGATTTAATTTTTTAATTTCATAACATTTGTTTTTTTCCTGTTTTAATAACAATTTCAAGTTTTTTTGGTAATTATTTCACATTTATTTGTCTTTTCGCCTATTCATCTATACAGCTTAACGACTTTTAATTTAACATCAGTCATAATGATTGATTGTGTCTATGCAGCTAAAGCGAGTTTGAAACGAATACAGGTTTCTTGTAATGACAGTACAGAAAACTAAAGCATAAATACATGTTAACGTAAAGGCTTATTGATCGATTAGCAGTGGCAGTAGTTTATTTCAATTGCGTTATTTTTTTCCATCATAATGACAATTCATGTGATAGGTTAGCTCATAAAAAGCTTTGTTGTGTTATTTTTTTTTTTTTTTGTTTCAACTGTTAACTGATTAATATTTTATATTATGTAAAAGGCAGAGTAAATGCATTACATTTTTTACCGTTTGCTATTTAATCTGATAAAATGAATTTATTTGAGTAAAAATTTAAAAGAACAGCTTCAAGCTACGTGTATTTTAACACATTCTGTTAATCATCTATTTAGGAAACTAATTAAGGTAAACTACTTTCTCCAATCGCAAATAAAATGTTTATTTGTCACCCACAGGAGCTTTATCATAAGCTCTCGTTTTAAAAACAACACCACCGAAATTTTAAATAGTGGTAAGCACCTTACGACTTCTGTCGACAACGAAAACCTTTGGAAATTGTGCTCGAATGTTTAAGGCACCAGTTATGACAGATAAAATAAACAAACCTCACATGGTAATATTAATACCGTTATGATGGTAAAATCATTCTTATTACAATATTTGATAGATGCGCAATGAAATTTCTTTCCTTGGTTTTCCAATTTACGCCCTACAACACTTGTGGTACAGGGGTATATTAAAGTTATGTGGATTTATGGACCACCCAGAAGAACTTAAGATAGGCTAACCTTTTATTATACCCATCAACCTGCAGACCGCAATTTTCGAGAGATTTTGATGAAATTTGGTAAACTGATGTTTTTTGTCCCTAATGCGAACGCTGTTGAAACGGGTTCGGAATGGATCACTCTTTCGACCACTACACATATAACACATTATTTTGAAATTCGTTGTATGAAGAACATGGTTGGGCGAAAAGGTGCAGGGTATTAAATTGCGCACTGTCTCACTGAAATGTTTTTATTGGCTTCAATTTCTGTCACAAAATTAACACATATGTCGTCGCAGGACTTTCTCTAACAGCGAAGACAGGAGAGATAATCGCTACAGATGGATAACGCTTTGATTTTTTTCAAATCCTCTTACAAATTTTCAACTTGCCATTTAACAAAAAAAACCATCAAGGTTGCTGCGCATATTATATAATGCAAACAACAAACTGCAGAAGGGCTTAGTAAGACACTCCACAGGGTATATAAAAATGAAACCGGAATTTGCCCACAGATGACTCAAACGCGACTTGTAGAGGACATAGATAACTGAAGTGATTCTTTTATAGCTTGGACATTTGGCAATAAAAAGTAGTCATAATACTAAGATACATTTTGACGAGAAAGTGTCAAGTAAGGAGCAATCGCCGCCACCTTTTTTTTCCTCGAACGATACAAAGGAAAGTCTTATTTGCATCGTGTCCTAACTATTGTAAACTAAATGTTTGGCAGCTTCGCCATGACTGCTTACATACTGTACGACAGTGAATGCTCTATTATATATATGTGCATTTAAGTACACCAATTATTGGATCTTTGTCTGTGTAAGTAATGAAAGAGTAAGACGTGTCTTAATTGTTCTGTGCATAAATTAATTTTTTATATTTAATTTCTAAACTAGAAAATCGCTCCTTACATCATTTCTATAGTTTATACCTTTGCCGTTGCTTTGATCTGGAGCCGCCACCGCGTTTGCATAGAAATCGTATTTTTATATAAGTTGCTGCTACAACAACACTAGCTGAAGATCAAAGGTGGATCTATTTTAGGAATTCTAAGCCTAAAAATTTAGGGGCCTACTGAGAGACTGAATTGCTTTGACAGAAAGAAGACATTCTGTGTTGGGCAACAAGAGGCCGGTCTGTTGTTATATCCATCCATGTCTGCCTTTAATCCTTGTTAACCTAATTAACCGTGTGCTATTATAATTGCGATGACCGTTATCTGATCTGATTATCTGATATAAGAAAAAAAAAGTTAAAAATTCGCAGAAACTTGTTTCGGTGTCACGTCGCTTTGCAGTTTATTACAGACTATTTACATATATCTGGTAAAAGTTGTGAACAGATATTAAATTAACACCTGGCCCTACTCTTAAGGCTTATTTTGATGGTTAAACGGATCCCTTCATTTTTATATAAATTGTGGACAGTTTGGCAAAGTTATTGAACCGAATATTAATTTTAGTGAAAAAGAAATTCTTGGCATTTCGTTTTTCGCTCACGTATATTATTCATTTTTCTTTTTTTAATTTCATTTTTATCTCTGCTTAATTTGTATTGACAAAGTAAATTTCATTTTTGGTTACGCTCTACGGATGCTAAACTAAAAATTATTCACTGCATTCTCAATCGCATTCTATTAATTGCCTCTACATTTTCTACACAATGTGCAAATTTTTTTCAACATTTCTCTTACGGAAAAAAGGAGATTTATTTATTGCGTCGCTTCGTCTGTAACAACAAGGGTCACAGAAAACATTATATGCATTAATTAGCATGTCTGCCTCTTTAGCATTACAAATCCTAGCATCCATAAAAAACGTCTGCGAATATTTCAGAGCAATAAGGCTAACAGAAAGTTTTGGTGAAAAGAGTGAGCGTGAAAGTTTAAGAAAAGCAAAAAGGATAAAGGAAAAACTTTGTAAATAGACAACATTTTAAGGGCCATGACAGGCTCTTTTCTCATTTACGAGACTGGGGAAAATTTAATTCCTTTTAATGACCCAACTCGCGTAAAATTTCAAAATCATCGTTAGATGATTCCTGGCAAATGAACTTAAGCGTAACCTTACGAATATGTCCATAGTGATTAGTCGACTTTTTGATATAAAACTTCCTCCGAAGGCTTTCGAAGAAACTAGTTTTAAGGTAACCTAGAGGTGGATAATAATGGCGAATGTCATCCTTGTATTTATTTGTTTATTCCTTTTTTGACTGCAATTTACATTCAGCCAACTTAAGAAACACTTAAAGATTAAAGGCTTAACTATAAAATTAGAGTGAAGAACATCGGCTGGAAATAAGAGAAAACTTCAAAGTGAATGAACAGTTCAAGTGAACGAGTTGCAATACAATATAAACAGTTTTAGTAACAAGTCTACTCAAGCGGAGGTCGCATTCGCGGGTTTTATCCGTTCGGCTGTAAATGTATGCAATTAAATGTAAGGGCCAATTTTTCCTGTTCTACCATCTCAAACCTAATCCATCCGGAATGTTATAGAAAGAGATTGTAAAGGTTTCCTTAAGCTTTAAGTAAAGCTGAATTGATCTTGTTAGCCTTCCCACACGCCTGCAAGGATTCGTCATCCCATAACTTTCAATATGTATCTAAAGAGATCTATTATTCAGAAGTTTATGCGTTAATTAACAAACTAGATTTAATATAACGTAAATTTTTGAATAAACAGGAGCCCTTTTCTGACGGAGTCCGCTTCCAGTTATTTGTCTTGTAAGTTGTATACACAGTAAACAGAAACAAAAATCATGCACCGATTTTAAGTAACTAAGAACACATCATTGTGGTGAACTGGACACATTTGCGATCCATCTAAGTGAATTTATGAGCTGAATTGGAAAAACTGAGGATTGTGACTTTACCACCACCATTGTCCATGTCCCT
This sequence comes from Glossina pallidipes, assembly GCA_000688715.1. Classification (NCBI taxonomy): domain Eukaryota; kingdom Metazoa; phylum Arthropoda; class Insecta; order Diptera; family Glossinidae; genus Glossina; species Glossina pallidipes. Next base: position 827,123 of record KK499777.1, read on the forward strand.
TGTCTTCGGGACATCCACATATCACGAAAAGCTATCTAGCCCCCTATCTTTCTCGAGGAAGTAATGCTTGTAAGAACACACAGCAAACACAAAACTATGCGCCATATCACTTACACTTAGCAGGGCCATCAGAACCTGAGCAAGTTTCATGAAAGGCAACCGAATGAGAGAACACAATGTGCTCTTTTCCCAGAGAAGAGAACCCTCTTTCAATAATCCTATCAGGCCTGCAAGAGAAAAACCTGTTTCCAGGTCATAGATAGTACCTTAAACCCTTCTTTACAGTGTAGCGGAGTAGCTCTAACAAATAAGAGCTTTAGAGCAAACGGCACCGCGAAAGAGTGAAGCTTTCGGTACGTCAATGGTCCTCTGAAGATTCACATAGTTTCACTCCTTTGAGAACGGTGAGATATGCCTCTAATAGAAAACTCTCTATGTCTACACCAAGAAGATGGTGTTTTTGATTGGCCGGAAAGGAATATACGAAAGCCATAGTTTTAAGGGAAATTTAAGAAGCTGCATGGATTTATTAGCCCACAAATGTATCGTCCTAATTAAAACAACATATACGCGTCTTGCTAAAACCCGCTTACAATAACTTCCAGCAAGCAGTACTTAAGACCAGGCACTGTTCTTTTTCAGATATATTTCACTTTGTTGCTCTCTGTGATCCACTGCACCGATATTCCGAAGTGCATCTGCTCATTATAATTAACTTTGTAAAATTTTACTTTCACATTTCCTACGCTTAAGCGTAAACTTTTAAGCGAAGCTCTTCGCTCATCTGTTGGTTATCGAAAATTCGACGTAAACTGATTAAAAAATCTTTCCCTTGTTGTGTTTTCATTTGTATTTTGTCATTTGGAATAACATGAAAAACATCTGGACTATTGGTTGGGCTTTTATTGTACATATATATGTATTTTTTCATTTATATTTTTTCATGCCCCAAATGGTTTGTATCCACTGTCTTGCTTTGTGGTAAAATTGCATTTGTCTGATGTTTGGAATTTTATACAAAAAAAAAAAAAGAAAAAGAACAAAAACAAAGAGAAAAAATTTCGCTTTCAAATGTATTAATGAAACCAGTTCTATTGATTTCGAATGAAATACTATGCGGGTGGCTTGAAAGAAGTGGAGAAAGGCAAAGAAGAGAGGTATAACTATAATCCGTATATAGCGTGGCGGTAAGTAGCTGTAGATATATCGGTCAGAAGCTGGTTGAAAGATTGCTTTATAATTATTTGGGTTTTGACTGGGAGTGCATGAATTGTTTTCCATGTTCTTTTTTTTTTTTTTTGCTTCGTATCTTAAAGTGTTTTGGTAAAAGACCGGATAGTTTGTAACACACAATTCCTCTTAAGTTTTGTTTTTGTTATTTCCTTCTTTTTTGGTTAATTGCTTTATCTTTCCTTTGGCTTTTGTTTTGTATTAAATTTCTTAAAGTTTTTCTTTTGTTAAAAGCATTTTGGGAATCAGTGCAGTGCAATTTGCCATTAAATGCAGGTGGAAATGCAAACCAACGATGACCACAGAGATAACGTCAAGTCATTTAATGTCATTGTTCGTCTTACAAATTTATTATTTTGGCAACAATTGTTAAATAAATTTTAAAAAGTCACCTAAACAAGCATTGTCATGTCATTTAAATTAAACAGGCAACAGTTTTTCAAATCATTGACCTTTTCAGGAACAATAAAAAAAAAAAGAAAAATTTATATAACTGTTATAAAAACTTCCACATAAACTCTACTCTGACAGTTAACTCAACTAGACGTGTACTCTATATGTGGTGTCACCTATTACCCGCTATATGTGCGATATATTAATAATTATTGAAAACGTGCACATATTCCTTATTCATGAATGAAAACATGTTGTCGTTGATTCATGCCCAGTAAAATGAAAAAACTTGTATGTATTTTCCTATGTTATTACAAATGCTTTAAATACTACGTTAACTTAAATATCCACTGTCGAAACGATCACAGTTTTTGACAGTTCAACGCTTAATCATCTACGTTTGGCAAGGCTCTCGGGGTCCGCAAGATCAATTATCTTCCGAGTTTGGGCGAAGCTTTAACCAGAAGAAGAAGAGTAAGCAGCCGGAGGAAATGTAAATGTAAGATCAAAGCCAGCTAAAAGATTCGTCTACTCCGTAAGGGTAAATACCCTAGTTATACTCGGTATCTCAGAGCCACTAGTTGCGCCCACATATTTGTAGCCCATAAATAAAGCAATGTCAGGATTGAAATGAAATGCCTTTATGATTGGATATAATCTTCTTCCAGATAGACATACTTTTTCTAGGAGTTCACCAATTCATAAGTGCGTTATTTTTTTTTGCTCCTTATTCTTAACGTGACCAAACACTGAAGGGAAGCTATCTCCTACACGTGCGGCACCGTGATGGTCAGAAAGATGTGGCAGAAAGAGAAAGAATGTGGGGGTGGCAGCAGTTTAGTGAATGTTTCCAATCGGCAATTCACCACAGCTACGACCATGTGTGCTTAAACCGCACGCTTCGTCTCCTCGCCACCATTTTTCACCAGAAAAAGTTATTTCGAAGATACAGTAAAATATTCGAATAAAAAAATCAAAATTGTGTTATGTTGCATGCATATCGAGAGGTAGCGATTAAAGATTTGAAGTCTGTAATAAACTGTTAGCCCACCATCCCAAGACAACAAATATACTCTCCCATGTTCAAATAAGCCTCTCTTTCTCTTTCCTTGAAGAGTTGTAGTAGGTAGTGCCGGTTTTGCTTAGTCCCTCAGTGACATAATCTCATATTTCGCATTTCATCATTAGGAAAATGGCAGAGTAAATGGTAAGAAATGTATAATTCAGACCCACTGATCCCATTCGAATCGCCCTGATTTTCTAATCCACTTAACAGTCGTTAAAGCTACACTAACGTGTCGCTTTTAAATAGACACGAACACGTTCTAAAAACATCTCTCATCGTGTTGGAGAAGTTATAATTCAACAGGCGAAACTCTAGGCTGCGGCTTCCAAGTAAGGTACTTTTTCTTGCTCGGAGGGCGCTCTCTTCGAAGCACTTAAGGGAAATCCCAAACAATCAAAGAAAACATTTTTGGCCAGTAATGAATTGTTTTCCACATATTCTAAAAGGCTCAAGGAGTCAGTCCATAAAAAAATCATTCTTTTGCCTGCAAAATTTAAGTGGGCTTCTCCCCTATATAAAAATGGTGTTGCTTATAACAAACCATCGGTTTACTCTCAGAAGCCACTATGCAACTCTACTGAACAATGCCCTCGATTTATTCCCTATTCTTCTGACTTGTCGAATTCGATATGGGCTATCATCGTGCAAGCTTTGTTTCTGCGAAACATCTCTTTCTATTAATGCTACAGCCGCACGATGAAGGACATTTGAGGATCATGAATAGAGTTAAAGAAACGAAAGGAGCAGTTTAATAAACAGGACACAGCATATCATGTCGTTTTCATTTATCGCTTAGCGTAGCTTTGCTTTGGACTCACATATGAAATCGAAGACGGTTACCGGCCTTGTAACAGTTTACTTTCATTATCCTATGTTCCAGCGGGAGTGTTTTTATTTTACTTCTAGCATCTCTCGCATGCATGTCAGTATCGTACGGTAGGAGCTGCTCTGTTACAATATGTTATCCGTTCAAATTTTCAATTAGATTTTTTGTCGTTCTTGTTGCTATTGTTTGTAATAAAACATCATGCATGCATGAGATTCAATACATGTTTTCTTGTCGAGTGTAGATATTTGTTTTTTTTTTTTTTCTTTTTTAGAAGGGGTGCACATGTTACAAAAGATTTTCACTCTTGGTGTTGTTAACTTTCATTTATTTCACAATAACTCTGCGTCAGCAACACTTTACGGCGCTCAAGTGCTGTTTCCCCCTGTCTTTTTTTCCTTTTCTTTTTTATCTCTTTTTGTTTAGTTTTTAGAAACTTAGTTTTTTAGTAGAAAAACTTGTAACCCTCTTGTCGAAGAATGGCATCATATTAAATTTAGCATTACATTTGTGTAAGCGTATTGGAGCTTTCATGTAACAAGTCTGACTAACTTCTTCGTTCTTATTTAAAAATTTTCTTTCTTCTCGATAAAAGAGATGCCGTATATGACGCGATTGCGGGATGGAAACCATAAATCTTTGGTTTTTCGATTGTGATTAACTTTGTCAGTCGGAAAGAATGCTAGAGTTTTACGAATCCAAAAAAAAGTAAGTAAGAAAAAAAGCAATTGTTTCTTTCTTAGGAAAATTCGACTTTATCTATTAACACACTCCCTGTCAATACTGACACAATCAGTCAAATGCTTCGCTATTATGTCGGTTTCATTTTATGGAAAGGTTTATCCGGGCACCCATATTACGCTTCAGTTTTCGCCATGACCTCCTCATTTGATACAATTCTTCTTGCCTTGGCCGTCCTTCTGATAGGAGAAAAAAACGATGGTCTGTCGCAGTGGTTGACATCTGGAGAATGTGATGGGTGGGGTAGCAATTCGTAATTCAAATCAAGAAATTTCGCCGTTGTAGCCATAACATTGTGACACTTTGCGTTCATGATTCTGCTATAAGTAAACGCTATGGCCATATAGAATAAAGTTTTCTCACGCTCAAGTTTGCATGCAAAATACTAAGTGCTCATCCTAATGATATAACGCCAGTTATTTCTTAAATAACCATCTTTCGATTACGAAAAAAAAAATGTTTTGGTTTTTTTGCTGTTTTCTAGTGTAACAACACGGTTTGCCGAGTAGGTACGAATCGCGACCACCATGTCTGTACTCGCGTATTCTCTTTCCTCACTTCTTTCCGACTGCCAAAGTATTATACGAACAGGAGGCATCTCGTGAGTCATTGATCATACAACCAAAAAATGACCACTTTTAAGCGGCCGCAGTGGTTCAGCATCATCGATCAGTACTATCACCTTTAGAATCCGTATAATTCCCAGTTTGGGCGCAAAAGGGTCTCCGTAATCACTTCAACTTGAACATTCTTTTTTCTCCCTATATTCAGTCACGAAATTCGGATTTTTCCATTCTTTTGAAAATAAGAAAAGAACGCAGTCCGTACAAAATTGGTGAAAATGACACGAAATTTTGACGGTCGTTGTTTAGTGTTTTCTAAAAATGGTAGCAATTTTTGCTTGGAGGCGATTAGTATGTTCCCTCACTGCAAATTGAGAACTGATACATTTCGGTTTTATGTAATTGAAATTTTCGTTAAGTCTTTATCATTGGATCAAGTTCTTTATACCTTTAAAGCACATGAAACAAGAGCGTAGACGAGGTGGAAAATCTCCAATAAGATGGTCATAGCTACCCAAATCCAGCTTTTGAAAGCCTCGTAATCTAGATTCACCACAAGATGACTAACGGTGTTTTGTTTTGTTTGTCCAATTATAACACACGTTTCAGATCCCACTTTGAACGTTCATCTGTCTGTTTATGAGTGTCACATTTGAAATCGAAAGCCACCCCATAGCAGATCAATTTACTTTGCGATCACAGATGAAATTTGAAATCGGCTGTCAGTGCTTTTTCAAGCTGAAAAGGCAGAAAGAGAGAGGGAGAAAAAGGGAGAGGCAGAGAGAGAGAGAGAGAGAGAGAGAGAGAGAGAGAGAGAGAGAGAGAGAGAGAGAGAGACAAACCTAAACGTAACATTTTAGTAACTAATAACTAACCTTCGCTCAAACCACTCGTGCAAACGTTTACTAGAAATTTCATACCGAAGAACTAAAAGATGCTCATCTAGCTCGTAAAAAAGTCTTTGGCTTAAAGAAAAATGGTGATGGGAGTCCAAGATTCGCTTCGAACGGAATACTTTTTTCATATTGGTTTTGTTTAGTTTTTCGCTTTCACAATATTGCACAAAAACACATACATATATAAATATAGGTCCCTTTCGTGTTATCGTGTTGCTTTGGCAATATGCCCAAACTGTACATATTGAATGAGTTGTTTCTTCATTTCTTTATTCGCTGCACTTAGCCCATAGAAGCACACGGCAATTCTCCTGACTAACTTGATGTCTCTCCTCTTTCTTTTGGCGCTATATTTCCCGGTGTATGCATGAGCCCCTGTTCATATATTTGTATGTGTGTGTGAATGAAAGAACGGGAGAAGCATACGGCCTTAATTAATTGGATATGGAAAAATTTATTTTAATGAAGGCTACAAATGAGAACATATGTTAATCTCTATATTATACGTGTGTATCTGTATCTACATATACATGCATGTGTATTTTACGTATTGCAGTAATCTTTAATATGCTTAACCTGCCTCGCTTAATATGTTGCTAAAAAAATTAACTTATGAATATCATATTATGTGCAATGTCTAATTAGTTTCCATGCCAGCGTCACCACCAGCGTCAGCGAATAAAAATTAAAATGAAAAAACCGAAAAGAAAAAAATGCAATTGTAATTAATTTTTGTTGCTGAAGCTATTTAAGGACTAAAATGTTGTATAAACTAGCAGCGTACTCCAACGCCAAATAGGGTATATATAGTGTAACATGCCCCTAGATATAACCTAGAGCCCAAAAGAGACTTTTGAGGAAGACTTTAGTAACACTATTTTGTTATTAGCCACCACCAAAAGTATATTAAAATTAAGTAACGTTTGCAATGCATCGAAAACGGCACCGTATTGTCTATTCATATAGCATGAATAGAAGAATTCACTAATGTCATGTCTCATGTTCATCGATCTCGAATGCAAGACTTTCAGATCTTGTGGTTGCTAAAAGCAAAATTATTATCGCTGCATGGAGGAATGGATTCTTTACGTTCCCAAGGGATTGATTGGTCAACCTTAAGTTAGTCTATCTGTTTATTTTCCCGTCTTTTGAATCGATGGAACCGACTTTTTTGTACTCTCATTAAGTTCGAAAATTACTTGAATCTGTTCGGTATTTCATAGTTAATCCGTCAGAAAATATTCTTAGTGCCGTGTGTGTAATAACTTATGAAGTAGATATCTATCTTTGGACGTATTTGGTCGACTGTTATTTGGTTAGCCAAAGTTCTTTGATAGCTCTTAAACTTCCTCACTGTCTCGCACCAAACTGTCACCCCGACGTTTACAAGGAGACCATGGCAAATGATACAAACGGTTCTCTTGCCTAGGTCCCAACCTGAACCTGACATAAGGCACCCTATTTATATATGCATATGTGTATATGCATAAATATGAAGCACATCGCAATATACCCAATCCAGTAATTGGTGGTCTTACGTTCCCTGGAGGGAGGTATCAGTGTAATTAGAGAGCCAATGGAGTGACATCAAAATGTAAAAGGAAAGAAAAAAACATAATATAAAAATCCTAATAAAAATCATAGTTTTCCATGTGATATCCATAAGAAGCTAGAAAGTTATGTCAACCGTTTGCAAAGCTGTCAGGTTAAGAAGAACGCACTTCACTGTTTGCGAAAATTCCAACAGAGAGAAATGTATAAGAATTAGATCACAAGCGTTCTCCTATTGTTTTTCCACGAACTTTTATAAGCATTAATAATAATTTTTTTTTAATTTTTACTCAAGCTTTTCATTGTAAGAGAAACTAAAAATAACTTCGCCCCTTATGTTTGCTTATATCCATTATCGATTTTGAAACAATTTTATTAAGTCTATAAAATTTATTCCATTAAGAAAGTTATATAGACAAGTTCTCCGACTTTTGCGTACGATATAAATATTTTATACACTTACGGAAGCATGATAAATTGAAAAATTGATTTATATAAGAGCAGAGATTTCCAATTTGTTTTATGGCACTCTAAGGTGGCATTTTCATTGCCATCAAACCAAAGAGAGGTCTTGCTACTAATTACGTATGGCGAAAGCTAAGTCTCATTTTCGGATTTCGTCTTTTTGCTATACGTACGCACAATAGTTGAGAAATACGCTCTCTCCTGTCTATCAAATCAGACGATAGTTAAACAACTCAGGTTTTGCGTATTTGTCAGTCAATGTTGCATTTGTAAGAAAAAAAAACACTTGTAGATGAAGAAAATTGCTCCACTTACTTTATTTATATCTTTCTTTATAAACCCATGGGATATGGGGCCCGAGATTTTAAAATGCCATACCAATAGGATATAATCCCTACACATTCCAAGCTAAAGTCTATGCAATCTCTGTATGTGCCTCCAAATGCTACTGAAGGGAATGCAAAACAGAGCTACTCCGCATGTCAAGTCATAATGACCCTGAAAGGGCAAATGATAACATTTAGGCTCGCGTTCGGGTGCCTTCAATCATTGAATGAGGAAGGCAAGCACAATGCCGCTCACCTAATATGGTTGCCTGGACATTCGGGTATTAAGGGCGACGAAAGATCAGTCTAGATAAGAGGTCAGCGCGAGGGACCATAATAGGTCCTAAATCTTTCTGAGGCATATCAAGAAATCTTATTAATGGGCTGGTATCGCAACTGGTACAGAAAAAATCGCATTTCCATTGAAAGCGATGTGCTGGGCAATGGCAAGCAAAAAGATTCATAAAATCTTCTGGCATACCACACAAGCTAGTGGAACTAAAAAGGAGCGACCTACGCTTGGTCACAGTTTTCTACACGAGTCATAATTCCCTAAGGTACCGTCTGAAAAATATGGATATCTCCGACGCACATCGCATTCTATGTGAATGTGAAGCTATCTGCAGAATCAGACAACAACTTTATAGCGCCGGACACTGTATGGTGCTCCGAACCAAAGAAGATGGTGGGACTCATAAGAAGCCTAAAGCTGGAGGTCTGGGAGCAATAGGTCTTTCAGGTCGCGATGCAGATTGCCCAGACAATTAATAATAATAATAATAATATAAAACTATCTTCATAAAATCATTTTTTAGAAAATAATATAAAAGTGAGTTTTGATTTACAATTCCCTTTATAAGCAAATAATGCATAAATACATGTGTATTCGAAGTAAAGATAAAAAGATACAAGAGCCCAGAGCCTTTTAAACCCTTTCTGTCCTTTCATAACACGATGAAAACCTGACGAAGAAAATGTATTAATATTAAAAATAAGTAAGAGCATTGTAGTCGGGCAGGACCGACTATTAAATACCCTACCCAATGTTGTCTAACACAATTCTTATTTTTGTATGAAATTACTATTAAGGATCAAATTTCATCGCCACGTATTAACACTTACGCTATTCTGCTCTATAAAGTATCAATTTTCGTGAAAATCCTTACTAGGCTAGGATCCAAAAAATATGCGGAGATGGTCCAAACTTGGTACAGTTCATTTTTTTGTCTTAAATGACTATTATGACATAATTCTTATCATGAAGTGTCGAAAATGAAGCCTTTTTGTTATATGAACTACAGTTTTCGTTATATAAGAGAGGGTACAAAAAATTGCCCCAGTCGGTGCAAAGTTTGTATACCAATTTAGAATACCGATATACTACTACTTAGCCACTTTTGTCGAATAATTTTAAAAATTGCAATTTTTTTGCATATAACGACTTTTCAGAATAAGGCGCTATGTGGGGAGTGGTCGAAAAAGTGGACCGATCCGAACCTGTAGCTTGAACACAAAATTTATACGGACAGGTATCAGCTGATGGCACTTGCGATACAAGGGTATACTAATTTTGTACGGACATATGTAACATCCAGAAAGATTTTAGGTAGATCCATCGTTTATTACATCGATCGTCTGCCTGTCTGTCCATCTGTCCGCCTTGCCTTCTTGTAAGGTCCTAATATTTGAGATATTTTAAAGCACATTGGTACAACTGACGTGTTTTGACCCAAGGACAAATGCTATTGAAAATGGTTGCAATCAGATCACTTTTTCGACTACTTCCCATATAAAGTCTCTTTTTAAAAAGTCGTTATATCAATATCTGTAGGGTATTTCAAGGTATTAGGTTAAAAGTAAAATGCCGAAGCAGATCTAACATTCTAAAGTGTTCGCTATATTGCATAAAGATTTGGTCACGAAAAGGCAGTTTTTCAAAAAACCAGTACGCCGACTGACACTAGGATAAATGCATCGCTTCACAAGTTGACGTCTGCGATGGAAAAGTTAGGTGAACTGAAATTCGAATTGCTGTTCCATCAACAATATTCTCCAAATCTGGTTACTAACAACAGGTTGAAAAGCATGCTTCAGGAACAAAAAAATTTGAATGCAACGACGAGATCATCGCGCGAACTGAAGTTTGTTCCGTAAAACAAGCAATATCTCCGAAAAGCTCTCTAAAAGGAGCCTACATTGACGAATAAAGTCGAACTTTGCAAAAACCAATTTTTCTTTATCTAACTTATTTCCGGAATATATTGATCAATGTCTTATACTAGTTTCGGCAGAGAGCATAAAAATTCAATTTATCTCATAGACTTTTTAATGAAATTCGTTAGTCAATCCCTTAGCGCAACTGATGATGTTATGCTTATAAATATTTATGACACCTTTGTTTAAGAATCCATGGCTTCTTCAAGCAGTGTATACATAAAATCTGGAGCCATTCGCCATGGAGAAACTATTTTATGTAAAAGAAAATTGTAACAGACAATTTTGAAAGCCATTGTCAGTCTGTTAACAAGTTTGTAAGAATTTAGAAACGTTAAAATAATTTTCAAATTTGTTTTATAACACCGTAAACAACATTAGACAACAACAATATAACTACAACACTAACAACAACAACAACGAAAACGTAAAAACAACGTCAATAACAACAATTATAGCAATAACCATAACGAACAACTACAACATGAGCATAAATGACGAAATCAAATATAAATCGCGTACTACAAGTCATAGACATGAAAACATAAAACAAGACTTAACAAATTACCATAAACCATATGAGTATAAAGTGCCGTCGTTGTTATGGTTGTTTCTGTTGTTGTTGCTAAATTAAATGAAACAAGCAGAAAATTAATGGAAACTAGATTCATTTGGTTTACAACGACCCTCTTGATACCTAATTGCGGAATTTTTATTTAATAGAAAGATTTTAAACTTAAAACCATCACTTAAGCCAGAGAGATCAGATTTGGGCTCATTCAGGATCGAGATGAATAGAGACTCTTGTAGGTTCTTGAATAAACAATGTTGTTGTAGATATTTGTTGTTGTTTGCGTATATATTCACCCCCGACCTGTTTAATGATTTTAAAATTATTGGTTTCAGAAAACATTTTCTAGGCAACGTATAGGTTTTCTCCCCTTTTATTATGAGCAATCACTCAGAGAGAATGCCTTCTATGCGTGCGACGCGGTGCACGTCCGAACGAAGTGAAGAAAGAGATCGAGACTGGTCGCAGCTTAGTGCGTGCGTGCTCAACGGGCTCGTGTTACACCTTCACGGGCTGAGCGCTCACTATACATACGATCAAGTATTGTCAAACCACTCTTAGATTTTAATTCGAGAACGCTGTCAGACGTTCTTGCGCGTGCACTATACGGAATAATAAATTTCTTTTAATTAACTTAGAAGATAAAATCTTTATTATTTATATAGAATATAAGACGACTCCTAAAGTGAGTAAACAAAATCGTTGTATAAATGAAACACTTTGACTCTTGTTGTTTATATCACTGGACAGCATCTGTGACGGTAATTGTCTTTGTTGAAAACTATTAAATAACTCAGCTTTTCAAAGTTGATTTACAAAAAGAACAAAAATTTGTCAGATAAATAGTTAGTTGCGTTTTCGAAATGACCAAAACAAAAATGGGAAATTTTAAACAAATTTTACAAGAAATTATTATTAAACGATCGCTACTATGATACTAAAAGAATCCTTATTAGAGTTGATTGCAAATACTGTCCACGCAACCAAAATATGGCAGCTGTAAAAAAAAATATTTGAAATTTTCTTCTTTATTGCTTTTTCGACCTCCAAGCTTCTTTTAGAGCGTTTCTAATGAAAGCACTTTTATACGCTAAGCGTTAAATGTCGAATTCTATACTGTAACTAATGCCCCTTTCTTCTGTGCTTGTGGAAATTGACATCATCTTTATGATTAGACTAACGCACAGACGTATAACTAAATTTAATGAATATCCGAACGCAATCGTCTTCGTGAACGTAAGCTATGTCAGCCGGTAAATGCATAACATTTACCTACTCAACCGCTGCCCCTGTCTCTTTCTATTTCCCGACCAACTGAGCCATTTCCTAAATGAATGGCTCATATTAAAAAGAAAACAATTCGCGATACTACGATGATAGCAGAAAACGTCAATTATCTGTGTATGCTCCCCATGGAGCTCCTACGCGCGAATGTTATGAATAATTTTTCATCAAAATTTGAAACTAAATCCAATAAGAAAGTTAACTTGCTATGTTCTTACTAGAACCTTTGTCCACTTGTAAAACGATTACTTTTGAAACAATTAAAAATGTATAGACGTCAATGAAACGATTCAAAATTGAAGAATGTCAACTGTAAGAAATCAAAATGACTGAAATTATAGTAGAAAGATATTTCGCTGACTTTTCTTTCTGCCATTTCAAGTTGTTAGCATTAACCTATTTTTATTAATTTCGTATTATATGACATTGGACTTCAACTCCCATCAAGCATTATTGAGCAAAGTCTTGTATTATGCTACTTTTTTCTACACTATTTCTTATCTAAAAAGGATATCGAACAAACTTCAAATTTTTATGTTATTATTTGTACTATTAACGTTTCAACATTAATTTTATGCCCCCACAGTTCAGGTGCAAGGTCCCTATTCTAGGTCTTTCTGAAAGATGCTTATGCAAGGTCTTCTTGCAAAGTCTTTCTGGAAGATCGTTGTGGAAGATCCCTGTACAATATTCGTTCTGGAGTGGATGGTCCCTTTTTTATTCGCACTTTTTAGTTGTGCCAACCCCGTAGAGTTCGATAAAAAGTATAGATAGTAAAATAGAGTTAATTTCTACTTTAAGCGAAAATGTCGGGCAATGCTGACTAATGTAAAGAAATTTTACGGTCTACAGATAAACATCATTATAATATCAGTAGTGGTATACGAACTCACGCCCCCAAAGAGGGTTATCTATTATCTACCTACGTAGGAAAGTTACATATTTCACTGCCGTCCCGACACCGATACAAATATCCGATAATCATTCTATTACCAAGACTATCATAACCCGGCTTCTACAGGGCTGACAGCCATCCACATGGAATAAAAAATCAAGGAGACATATATTTTTCTGATTAAAGTACTTGTCAATAGATGGCGTTGCCAGGATACGTAAGTACTATGCTGGTATAAATATTACTTTAAGTACAGTAAAGTAGGCGACCGTTAATGTGCATGATTAAATCAATTTAAAATCTTACCATAGCCTGTTATGCATAGCATGCAATGTAAAAAAGTTAATATATCTTCTGTTGATAGGTTAAAAGCAAAAAAAAAGAGATGAATATTTTCTATGGAAATACTAAAAAACTTTCATGTACGAAATTGGTTTGCTGTTGCTGTTGTTCTTGTTGTTATTTTTGATGGTATTGCTGCTATTATTGTTAAAGTATCTACATAAAATAGCAGACAAATTTTCAACAATGTTTTTCAGATTATACGGCTTATTTAGAAAAAAGCAAACTTTTTTCCTGTTTACCACAAGTGCCAAAATGTTGACAAACGATAGTACCAAAGGAAAAAAAAGTTACAGAAAATTTATGTTGAGACTTACTCACTAAACAAATCAAATCAGATATCAGATAGGTGGGATATGGAGTAAAGACGTTGTGCATATGTATTAGGGCATAGATGCTGTATAACGCGCTCGCCACTTTTCCCAGTGATTATTATACATTATGTTCATTATGATATCAACATAAACAACGTCAGAAGAAACTCATGCTGAAGCGTTATCTATCCATCGGCCTTTCCATGAATTATTTTTTAGTTTCCCTGCTCACGCTTCAGTCAGTCAGCCCGTCAGTCTATCAGTCCGTCAGTGCTCTACAGTTTACATAAAGTGTCAGTTGAATCTATTATGTGTTGTGTGTAGACGAAGTTGTACAGTAACCTCAATATGTTTAAATTTTTAATACTTAAATAGCACAAATCTTACAATCTTTTGGTATTATAAACACTTTTTTTTGCGCACACATATACAAAAACACGCGTATGCTCTGTTTTGTGTATCATATATATTTCATGTTGATATAAATTCATTTTCGTAAGGATTTTCTTAAAATATTTTCTATACAACAAGATTTATGGTGTGTTTTATGTGGACACAATACACTTTATGCTCTAACAACAACAACAATATACCATAAGATAGTATGAGGCATTGCGAACCGAATCTGGAATACCTCTCATCTCTCTTAAACCAGTGTACAATAAGCATGAAATATTTGCTTTGCTTTATTAATTTGTAAGGAACGACTCGTACAATTTAAGCTTAGAATATATCTTAAATCCGCATGAGCAGACGAGTGGGTAAGAGTCGCGATCAATGCGGTAGAGTTCCGTCGTAGCTGTAACACACGTTGAGCTGCGACCATCGCCTCCCTATTTCTTTTCTTTCCTCTTTCCTCTTTTCTTTTTGGTCAACACGGCATTACGCGAATAGCATCACATCCCATGAGCGATCGGTTATATTAAAAAAAAAAAGCCAAAATATGTTAGAAGTTTTCCACGAATATTAATTTTATTCGTCTGTATGATATCAAATACATCTCAGCTATAGGTCTATGAGAATGGAAGATAATTTTAATCTTCCGAAAGTTCAACGGCACATATTGAAAGTTCGTAAGAAGCTGACGAAAATATAACATTACTGTTCATTTATCCAGCGACATAGATTCTAAGACTAAAGCCTTAAAGCGCTAACATCTAAGGACTCTGTCGCACTTGAGACCTTTAAGTTGTTAGTCAACACCATTTCCCTACTAGGCCACTCAGGCCGATATATATAGATTATTACCAAGTATTCCTCGAGAAAGATGGCAATTGGAATATGCCTTCATCGTCCTATGTTGTTGTTTCTACCAAGGGACGGGCTAGGATTCTCGATCGCTATCCAAATTTGCGTATGTCACTCGAGAGCAATTTTCCGATCGAAAGATTTTTCATTCGACGGTAACCAAAATGTGTATTCTATCGACAGCTATAAACTCTCTGCTCGTTACAACGAGTCTATAAACCACAGCTATAAAGTTTAATCTTGATGTCGCGACATTCTTCGCGATCTTCAAAAGAAGGAAGAAAGTTGTAAATATCTCGCGGCGAACCTAAAAATGTTGCTTTGCTAGCGAACTACGTAAGAGATGTTAAACTTTTTCCAACTATGGGCGTGTCAGAATGCCGATTATCACGAATTTTGTCTTATACAATAAATATTCTCTTACAAAGGCAGATTCTTTCTTCTGAGAAAAATTTCTCCAATTTTTTTTTTTTTTTCAGTCTAATTACTGTTAGTAGCAAGCCCCTCCCCTTTTTGACTTTGCTCATTATTTTGATGATACGATTTTTCGAAAATATCTTCAACTTCAAAACGAGTATATCTCTTGTGTCCACACACACAGAAAGTATTCTCCCTTTTATCTGTTACCAATGTAATGATAAAGCTATTATACCTGTCTATTTTGGTTTTTCGACTAGAAAAAAAAGGGGCAAAAAAACAGTGAACACATCGTCACACTAAAGACCATCACTAGCACCAACACAATCATCACATAATCAGCCGCAGCAACAACATTATTTGAATTTGTAACCATCACTGGCATGTATGCAAGACACACACACACATATACAAACACACAAAAACACACACACTTGAACACACTTTTGCTTAATACTGAATGATTCGTTTGGATTACGGAGCGTAGTGTACCGCATTGCATTTTCACTATAAATTCCATTAAGAGACTAGACGACTGAAGAGTAGACATTTAAACTTTGATGAATGACTGTGTTGATAGTCATCGGAAGAGTAAAAAAAAAAAAAAAACGCAAAAAGACGAAAGCCGAATTCGATTCTTATTTATTTTTCAGATATTTTAAAGTCTCATACTATCGTCGCTTGCTGTGTAGTTGTGAGTTTATGCCGTTGTCTTGTTATCATTAGTTTTCTCAATGATCTGGTTAAATAAAACAACATATATATACATATATATATATATATATATATATATATATATATCCATATATATATGTATATTTGTGTGTGAACGTGTGAATTGCAGTAAAAGAGCATATGTTGCACACGTATTTTAACATTTGCTCGCTTCAGATTTTCTGCTAAAGATAAATCGCAGAATATTCAATCGATTTGTAGTTTA